>JAOXJM010000002.1:28114703-28143388 GCA_026413425.1 Tringa solitaria
ACATGGATGATCTCCCTGTTTTGTCTGTCACATATCACTATAACAGTGTCGGTATTGCCAAAATAATCTCCACATCTCATGCCTGACCTTTCTCTTTGTTCTGATGAGAGGGGCAGAAAAAAATTAAAGGGCAATAAAAGACATATCTTCTTGTGCCTTTCTTGCAGACTGTGTGCCTTCTTTTCTATTCTTGAATCCTTTCTGCATTAGAAATTTTGTACTGTTGTGATCTACAATAAAAGATCCATTTTCAGCACCTGTGATGTGACTCTATTTCAGTCTCTCCTCCTTTTCAGCTCACACATTTTGTCCCCTTTCTTCTTGCCATTTTTGCAACAAAAGGAACTCTCTGTGTTATATCAAAGCAAGAGCTTCCTAGGGAATCATTCAATTCACGTTGTGAGTGCTGCATGTAGAGGCTCCTCATAACATACCGACACTAATATTTTAAGAGTTCCCTCTCCCCTGCTCTCCTACTGGTTCTGGTCAGGGAATTTGGACAGTGTAAGGACATGGATATTTTGCTTCTTTTCTTTGTAAACAGTTAATTGGGAATAGGGTTCAGGTGTGCAAACCTGCAGTAGGCACTGAACGGAAATGAGACACAAACCTAGCTCCAAATACCAGGAATATCTGGAGAAAACTGGACCAAAACCCAACCACAGCAAGAATTTTCTCTTGCTTTGATTGTCCGGAAATGTGTGTTGGCCCTGTTCACCAGTCAGGTGCTAAAGTATCAGTCTTTGTTCCATTTTGCTTCCCCAAAACAACAGAAGTACTCTCACACTTGGTTCTTTGAAACTGGAGTAGAAATCAGATGGTTCATAAGGACTAGAAGAAACAGGACTTTGGGCTAAACTCAAAGTGCCATTTTTATAAGTCTTGCAGTAATGATTTCCTTCCACTGGCATATTCACACGGGGCAGTGTGAGTATGTCCTGTCTGTTGAACGTCTCATTTATATGTTAGTTCTTTCAGATGAGTGGATTACTGCACTCTCCTGCACTCTGGCTGACAAGCCAACAGTCAGGACTTTTGCCTATGCAGGAGACCCTGGGGCAGAAAGGGTAAAAGTTCCCCTTCTCCTTCTGAGGTTATCACTGTATGGGGTCACTTTTGGCTGTAGTCAGCAAGCAGCAAAATAAGAATCCCTCTTACTCAAAGAGAGAGAAGATATTGTATCCAGGAACGCGAGTGTGTGTGTGTGCTTTAATATCAGAAGAAATTAAACTAATGATGTGAAATGAATATGAAAATTTGCAACAGAACAATTTGATTGTTCTGGGAAAACACATCTCCCATTTTTAATCATGGTAATTAATTTCAAAGATTAAGAGGATTCATAGATGAAAATAAAGCATTAAGATTAGAAGAGGGATATGCATTTTACTGGACATTTGGGTATTCATAGGGTTTTTTCATATTAATTTTAAAAGCATAGATGATGAAGATATAAAAATAATACTTCATATTTATATACTGTAGTGCTTTACATCTTCAAGGCATTTTGCAAAAATTACCTCAGTTGCAGAAGACTTGAGAAGAAACGGATTTCACTTTATAAAAGCAAATGATTCAGTTGCCTCCATATTAGTCTACAGACAAAAGACATCTCTGTCATTCATGTCAAGTTACTTCTAAGTATTAAACTGGAAACAGATGTACATCAAGGAAAGTTACTATTGAAAAAGAAAAATCTAGGTATTTGAAATTATAAAAATGAAGTCTTAAGGAAAGGGAGATAAGAATTCAGACATCTTCACAGGTCAGACAAGGTGAAATTCATTCCTGTGCACAAGGGTTTGAGTGGGATGTAATTGGTGCATAGATCCTATCTGGCCTTCTGATGAATTTCACCCATGGTCTCCAAATAAATGGATGAACATTAGCTACTGCACAGTTCTTGCAAAACCAACCCATCTTTCTCCTTGGCTCGTCTCAGCCCAACCATGAAAGTGAACAACCTAAACCATTCTTCCCCATTGTCCCTGTTAAAATGGGCGTACAGACCGTTTCATGAGCAACTGAGATTGTCCTCAGTGTGTCCTGACTGCCACAATTTGGCAACCTCCATTCAAGAAAATCTTCCCCAAATATTTTCATTCCTATCTATGACTAGTTGTAAAGGTCAGTGTCAAACGGCCTGTTGTGCCATTCCCAAAGCAAACTGCAGGCATGAACCTGTCATACTTCAGCAACGCTGGGCTTGCCTTCCCATTTTGTTGCCATGATATAACACCACTGATTTCCAATATTTTGTGAATAGAGCATTGGGGCCAAGATGTTGCCCTCAAAGTGCCCTTTTCACATTTTATGAGTCCCTTGATACCTAAGTTCCCTCATAACTCCAGAAAGAAGGTGAACTGTAGTATCTCTTTGCTCATCATCCTTGACCTCAAAGTACCCTTTTCTCCAACTCAGCCATGAACTCATCCCTGAGCTCCCCACTGGAGTTGCTCTCTCTGGAAAGCCCTCCTTGCAAAGGTTGAGAATAATGCTCCAGTACACTGAAATAATCTATCTGCACCCTGCAAACACAAATTGCATGTCAAACATCCTGTGATAACTACAAATTGCTTGGGTTACTGTGCCTGGGCAGTGCCCGAGCCCTGACCTCAAGCAACCACTGTGGTCCATCGGAGCAGCACAGCTCACAGAGCTACCCACCGTGCAGCCTCGGGCTCTTGCAGTGCCACCTGGTTCACAACCACAAATCCTGGAGAACAGCTGTGAAACCGGCATCTTGCAAACTGTACGAGCATGTAGCTTAAATAAGCAAGAGGAAAAAATGCATCCAAACCCTTTAACTGCTTGAGTCTCTAAAGCACAAGGAAGAAAAAGGGAGAAAGAAGCAGCGCTCTGAACTGCTTACTTACAGATATGTATACATTGAGCGTATTGCGTACACTAGACTGTGCTTTCTGAAATCTCTCCTTATTAAGAACTCAAGCAAATTACCACTGAAGAGCTCTCATCTACACTGTATTATAAAAAGTCAGTAAAAGACTGAATCAGCCCTGATGGAGAAGAAGTGCCTTGCAGCTCCGCCTGAGTGTGGGAGCGGAAGGCAGGTTCAAACAGGCTGGAATAATTATAATGAGTTGTTTGCAGTTCTGCTTGGATGGGAGGTGTTTGTTGTCATGCTTTTTTAATTGCTAAGTCCTTCTGTAGCACAATTTACTTTCATTCGATCGTTACAGTCACCAATGACATTTAGAAAGAAAGAGTTTGTGTGAGATATGGTGACTCCTGGAACAGTTACTATCCAGTGAGCAGAATAATATGCTGTGGAAAAAGGAAAATTCAAAGGGGGTTGTGTCTATGAGACACAAATATAAAACCTCATTGCAACAGCTAACGACAAACCCCTCAAGCACCTGAAAGTTAGCTAGTGACACAGTGCGGTAACTCTAATTTGATCACATTTCCCATACGCAGAGCAAACACACAGCCCAAACCAGGACTTGATTTACCTGCTGGTTTAGAAGGTAGTATAATAAATTGCTCTGCACTGAAAACGGTTATGTGCCAAGTGAGCCAGAAGGGAGCGTGTGAACTGGGGGGCAGTGGAAAATGGAGATTTGGAACATTTAAGAGCATGTCACAATAAAACCTAAAAGCCACATTCCTACTATCAGAGAGTTTACTGACTAAAAACTATAACCTGTCTTAACTGAAAAGCCAGAGCAGCTAAAAGGTATGTGAGTATGCATGCATGTAAATCACATATACGTATCCACTCAAAGGTAGTGTGTGTACATGGATATGTATTATAGACATATTGCTTATAGTTATGCACTTATTGGACCAGAAAAAAAGTGGTAATAATAAACACGTACTTCAGATTTATTTACAAAAACTGCTAAGAGAAAGAAAATAACAAACAGTACCAGCAGTTTCTGTTGTTTCCTGGTCTCTTCTGTGGTGCAAAGGAGTTTTTGTGGGTTTTGGTCTAATGTTTCCAAAATGTCTTAAGCATGTCATGGGATGCTGACAAGAATTTTCTGGAATCTGTTAGGTCGGAGACACAAGCTGTTTGCTCTTGTGGGTGATTCTGACTTCTGCCTTTGCTACATGGTTTTCCTGATACTCAGGGGAACTGGGATGAATGATCAGGTTGTCCTCTTTAGTCCTGTCTGGTCCAGCAAAAGGAATCCTAACCACAGTGTTAATACATTATTGCAGGACAATACAAGTGGTCCTGGAAGAGCAGAACTGTTTGATACATATTTTTTTCCATTGTTCAGGGCAACGAGTCAGGGACATCTTTCTAATCTAGTAATGATGTTCCAGGATGTTAAACATCAGCTATTTAAAGTTCAGCCTTTTCAAATCAATAAGAACAGATCACTTGCGATCGAGAGTTTTAACTCGGAATGGGAAATGTACACTAGAATGTGACAGTGAGCACAGAGCATCAAGACTCAGGAGCAGAGCCAGGAGTGATGATTCAGCCTTGGCCGCAGCACAGCACCCAAATTCTGATGCCCTGGAGAGGGATCACAAATACCACCAGGGTCAGGGCAAATTCCCTGTTCGGTGAAAGACACAGGGGACTAATGTTTCCTTTTTCAGAGAGAATGCTCAGGCCTGACTTCATTTTAGTTGACAAGGGCAGGACTCCTCTTTCTGTGTGTTACCTGTCCAATATTTACACATCTCAACCCAGTTGATCCCAGAGGGTTCTCCAAGCAGCAGAAAAGGAGAGGCCAGTTCGTGTGACCTGTGGCAGCGGCCGAAGGTGAACATCCCCAAGGGTGACATCCCCAGCCAGCCCCAGGAAGGACCTGAGATGCCTGCCAGGGCCCAGGGATCTCACAACACTTGTGTTGCCTTTCTCCTGTGTGGACCATTCAGCACTTAACATGCATGAGATCTGCAGACCCTCTTCCTCTGCTCAGATCCCTGAAAAACAAGAAAGCTTGATATCCTCATCCTTCCCAGAAATCTGGCTGAGACAAACCTAAGCAATCAGGACAGATCTTTTTTTTGGAAACAAGAAAAAAGTGGGGTAGGAATTATACATAACCAAAGCAGAAGATAACCTTATTTAGAGAGGGATTTTATTTTGTTGATGACATTTTTATTCCGGGATAATAGAAGGGGATATCCTAAATGCTCCACTTCCATAATGATCTTTGCTATACACCCTATAATGAGTCAGGATGGCATATGACATCTTCCTGAATGGGCTACAAACCAAGCATTGCTTTCCTCATAAAGATTCCCTGTATAAGGAAAAGAGGGAAAGAATCTTTTTATTAGACCCACTGATTAAGCTGAAAAACACCAAATGTACCTTGGTGGGTAAAGGGACCAAAAACTTCTCTGCTTCTCCAATCGCATCAGCTAGCTTACCAAAAGTTAAGGCCTCCCTTTGCAATCCTTCTCACGATTATAGTAGCTCCAAAAGTCTGTTATGAATGCTGATATCAATATCCCCTGTGAATCTGACAGGTACATTAACAGGGAGGGGAATCACAAGACTAAGGTGGGCTTAAAGCAAAAAATATACCCACATCTGTTTCAAAATGGGAAAGATGAGTTCATTGCATCCCAACTAGAAAAAAAAATATCTTGGAAGCACAGTGACTATATTATTTCACTTCATGTACAAACATACACATAGATACGTGAAACTGCATTATAAGCTGAATAACTGCAGAGCAAAGGTGTAAGAATCCTCAACATTAACCACAAATCCTGTTGAAACTTTTACCCCGGAAAACTCAGTCTCACCTTAGTCTAAATTTTCTGGAGAAAAACAATTTTGAGATAATTTTATATAAAGAAAAGAAAAATGCTTGATTGGGCTAAGTTAACTGAAAACTCTGCTTCTATCTGAATGATGAGAGTGACTCCCATTACTTTTTCCTCAATCATCACACATTATTTGCCCTCATTGAACTACAAGACCCACGAGGCACTAAGATCCAGCTCTGCATAACTGGAGTAGGGACTTACACTCCAAAATGTTATGGTGCCAACACATGCACAGAGGTTACCAATAACCAAATCCTAAAGTGTCAATAAACTCAAACAAATTCTGTCTGCCAGAGACAGTCAAAACATCTTAGAATCAAACACGTTGAAGTAATGCAAATTGACATTTATAGATTGATACATGTTTAAACTTTTTGTATTACAAAAGTTTTGATCTTTGAATTTTTCGTTTGTAATGATAATTGTCTAAATATCAGAATTCCTCAAGGGAAACTAAATTTTTCAGCCCTCTGTAGCAATAATACCAGACTTTTCCTCCTTAGCCACAGAAATCTGTAAATATGTAGATGGGATGATAATTTACTTCCTATTGCTCAGCTAGAAACCTGATTGCATACCCAGATTTCACAGGTTTACGACCAATCCCAGATTTGTCCTTTCCAACAAAGCTTGAACCTTGTCCAGGTTAAAACTGGCTCTCAGATGCAAAAGTAGCAGAAGTTTCCACTTGGCTTCTTCCCTCTTGCAAACCCAAATGCTGCTGCAGAGGAGGTGTTGCCTGCAGACCCGGCCCAGGTGCCAAGGTCCCCAGCATCATCTGGGTGTTGCACTACAACCAAATCCGTCATGCTCTCTCTGGCTCCAGCTGGACTAAGGACTGGTTTCCTTAGCAAGCTCCATGTGTTAGAAGAAAGCTTTCTGCTTTAAAACTAGATTAGTTCTGCATTACTGAACATCCTAAGCTTATGATATTTAACATGCTGGGATTTTATTGACTTTAACCATCATATTATAAGCACGTGAAGTTTCAGCAAAATTAAAGGAAAACTGTTTATTCTAAGAAATGCTTGGGTTAGCAATCCAATAAACTATCTAATAAGTTGCAAATTTAAGTCATCACTGGACCACAACCAACAGTATAATTGGATTAAGAGCTGGTCTACACCTCAGCTCTTAATCATTGTACAAAGACCTTGTGACTCACAGCTGAGTCTAACCATGGGAAGGACAGGACTGCAAGGTGGGTCCTCAAAATATGAAAGTTTGGAGCCTTCAGTCATGCAGTCCTAAAATGTTATCTTTTTCCATTTCTGCCCTGCATTATTATTGTTTATATCATTGAGGTTCATCTGTTGTAAGAAAAAACCCAGTGGAGATGAGTCCATTACTGCCCTGTGCAGACACATAGGCAGGAACAGCTCCTGTTCCCAAAGAACAAGAGCAAACAAAATAAAAGGATGAGTGAGGAGAGAAAAGCAATGAGAGAAGATATGACTTACCTGTCCTGACTTGGTGGATCACTGGCCTTCACCTTGGCATTGGTGTTTCCTGCGTTGTACAGACAGGCTATTCCCTCACAAAGACAGAGCAGAGTCACTCATTCCTTTCATTACACCCTTCACAGTTAGGGAAGAGAGTATTTGAAGTGCCATGACTTTTGTGGCATACATATTCACTGTCATCACTTGTTAAGGGCAAAATGCTGTAGAAGGCATCTTGTAACTTTTCTCCATCTCATGTTATCAAGTTGAAAAGTGCGGGGACTGGTACAGTGTCCTCTTGTTTTCTTTTCAACCATCTCTTAAAGCAAGAACCTCAGCTTTTTGTTGGGGAAAAATAGTCCTAGTCCATATGGTGTGAAAAAATAACATAGTTGCGCGGCATATACCATTTAGTGTATGGTAAGAGATGAGAACAAAACCCACCACTAACTCCAAATCTTTCCATTTACAGAATGATTTCAAGTGTTGGTTGGAAACTATTATTTGCTGTAGCCTGCAAAGGTATCTGGTTGAATTGCCTTTTATGCTTAACACCTCCCAGGCCTGTGCTCAGACATTCTTTATACCATGTGTACAGTGAACATAAAAGACCTCCGCTGTCTTCCACCAGCTTTACACTAGATAAAATCTGTTGGCTTTAATGAAGACACACCTTTTTATATATCTGTGTAAGTAAAAAGAGAACCAGATCCTCTCAGTGAAAATGTCAGGTTGCTAATGGTGTTCATTTTTAGTGTAGAAATAATGAGGAGGAATATCTGGCACAGAATTTCCGTGGCATAAGGAATAATACATAAAGATGAGATTCATCTCAGACATTTCTACCCTTCCGAAAGATGTGTCCCAGCAGCTTACATAGTAGATATAGTAAGGGATATCCATGAAGAATCCAATCCCTTTTAGGTATCGGTCTTGGGATGAGATAAAACTTCACTGGAAATGTTTCTCCCTCCCTCCATTGATTGTAAAGGTAATCTATATTAGTAGCTGAGGCTAGAAAACTAAATCGACATGAATCCTGTTGCTGATCTCTACATTTGTTAAAGACCTGTAAGGCTGCAAATGTTCAACTTCACTATGAGGCAGTGTTTCAGTCATTCAGCGTCCGTGGCGAGCCCAACTCAGGGAGACTCAACAGTTTTGTGAGCAAATTTATTTCACAATAACCATGATGAAAAATCAAATCAAAATATTTGTTCGGTTGATGCCAGATGATTTTTTTCTTCCCAAGCTGTACAGTGAAGTACAAGTTTACCCAGAAAATTAATAATTTGTTTCTTATTAATTAATTTACTTTTATTTAAGTTAAGTTAAGCACAGCCAGGGTTGTTCCTGTCAAATTGAAAATTTGATGCCTTCTGTGCATAATAAAACAAACATTCTTGTTTTATGTTAAACGTTTGTTTTTTGTTTTTTTTTTCCAAAAACAATCCTCAGCCAAATAGGAATAATTTGGTTAACATGAACTTTCAGTTTTCAGCAAGGAAATTATTCATCCAAAGAGACTTGAAACATTAGGATCGTTAACTAATTACTGTTTGTGATATATCCCCAGTGCAGTGTTAGGAGGACATTTTCCATGTTATTAAATTTGGGCCAGTCTGGAATTGATGTATTTGCAAAGACTGACAAAGCATCAGATCTTTTGATTATGACCCTGTGCAACATATTGCAAGGCAGCAACTTACTGAAAAGAGTGGGTGCTTTCCTTTTTACCTTTAAGACCATTTTATGTTGGCTGCTGCATGTATGTAATCATAGTGCCTGCAGTGACATTTAATGACACAAGGGCTCTGAGGTTGCTCTATGTCACTGAGACCATCTGCCCTTTTATCCGCCAAACATTTTATCATGTTCTTAAAGGCACCTGGCATGGTCTTGGGTGTGTTTGACACACAGCATCCAACTTCATCTAGCTTAAAGTGTAAGCAAACCGCCTCCTAATATGCTTTGTAGAGATAAATACAACTGCAGGTTAAAACAGAAATCTTTCGGGTGAGGGACAAAGTGATCCAGGAGAGGAGAAAACACACTTTCAGCTTAGAAATCAATGTGAGTGGTATTCCTCATGTCAGAAGCAGCCCATGAGAAGGGTCTTTCACCATAAAAGGGAAGTTGCTTATCAGAAGAAAAAAGGATTATGTAGTGCCACCATATATCACATCAATTTACAGTAGTGTGAGGCCTCATAGGGAGCCTTTTTGCTGGTGAGGTTTAGGACAACACACAAGCCACTTTTCCAGGCAGATATAAACCATAAATCAAACACAAGTATCTACCCTTAGGCCTCAGTACCATCTCCTTCACCCTGAGCAGGTTCTCAAATGTTTCTAAATTCTGATCAAGTCCTAGCAGTCTGCGGTTTTGGTCCCCCAAACCTCTGTTTGCTCATCTGTCTTCTAAGTCTGCCAGTTCTTACCGCTCACTAGAGAGTTTTCTTCTAGAATAAGGAAATCAAGACCTTAAATCAAATTTCTCTGAGCTGAGTTTTTACACGTTCTCTCTGTTACATGCTTGAATAATTCTGAGCAAAACATTTATTGCTGAGGTCTGCACCATATAACTTGACCATTGAAGTAGTGATGCAGAAGACAGAGAAAAAGATATACTGGGTTAATGAACCATGCCCCCATCTATGCCTTCTGCAAAAGACCTTCCAAGTGGAAATTACTGAGGTTTCCTTTGTGTCATTCTATTTATCAGAAGACCTTAATCCTTCCAAATATTTCGCCACTGGGGTTTGATGTTGTAATGATGTCACAGGAAAAGTTTTGGAGTGCAAGATTTCAAGAGGTTCTGAACATTTTGACATGATGTTCTGTTTTCCCTCAAAAAATCACTTCTGTGCCCAAGAACAGCTCTCCTGACTTCTGTGCTGAAGGAGGACTCAACATTTAAAAAAAAAATCACATAGCCTAAGAAATATCATGTGTAGAGACAGTTCTATCCAAACTGTCATGAACTTCACATTTTAAATTTATCCTAAAACCTTTTTTTCCAATTGAGTAATTCATACTTTAACAGTTTATAAGATTGATATGCAAAACCAAATTGTTTTGTATATCACATTAGTCAACTATTTGTATTCTTTATAATGGTTGCTTTCTGTTTGTTTTGCTCCATGTACGTGATCAAAGGCTACCAGACAGATAGCTCAGATGGTGGAAGAGGTGTTTATTCATAGGTATTTTTAGCTCTAGCAGAAACATATGACATTGTGCTGAATATTTTCCATTTATTTGATGAGAAATCAGAAGGCATTGCCAGCTAGCTGCTTCCCCTTATAATCTATGTCTCAAACACTTGAAGTTGCCAGCCTGAGAATTAGGTCCTGCTACTCTAAGAATCCTACTAAGAAGTACAATAGTTTGCCCTGCGTCAATGAACTTCTTTCAAGAACTGAAAGTAAAAATATACATTTTGTCAGAAAGAAGTACACTGCAGTAACAAAACTGAAGAAGGACAGAAATACCTCTGTGAAGTGTTTTACTGAATACAAGATGGGCTTGGTTTGGATGAGAGGCTCAAATGAGGGCTAAAGAAGAAGAAGGCATGTGTCATTGGTACCCCAAAATAATTGCTGTATGGGAAGTAAAAAGCAACCCTGGCTGTACCTGCATCTCATTTCACCACCAAATTTTGACAAGCAGAAAAGAAACTCATAAAGGTTTTTCAATTTATTTGGTCTTTCAGATGATTAATTAGGCGCAAACTAGTCTTCATGTGAGACCACCCACTCCCTGGCTGCTCCACTGCTCCCACCAGCCAGGACGCCAATGGAGTTGGTGGTTTTGCAGTATATCCATACTAGTGCCTGGATGATAATCTCAGACTTAATTCTCTGCCAGCAGCTAATGGGTTTTTTAGTCATCACCATCAGCATAGGCCAGTCAGGCAACATTGAACCAGATGCTCTTTATTGCATTGCCACTCTCTAAGCCATCTACTCTTGACTGTTTGCCAATTTTTCTTTTAATAAAAAATCTCTTTCTTCCTGTTTGTGCAGAAATCCATCACGGAAAACAATTTTATTTACAGTATACTCTGGCTACTGGCTATGTCCAAAAATAGTGCTTAACAACAGGAGGTAAAGATCTGCCACTAGTGCCTCTGCGGAAAGTGCTGCATCTAATGCCAGCCATATAATTACCGCTCTTTCCACCTCCAGTAAAATTTATAGGCAGTACTGTCATTTAGGGTTTCATGAGGATGGACTTTCATGCTTTATGGCCGGTACATTAATAGCTTCTAACTACTGAAGTTTCTAATCATCCATATTGAAAAAAAGAAATTTATTACCACCCTATTAGAGCCATTTTAATGTTCTACAAGCATATTATTTGCACATTTGAGAATAAGTCATCAATAAGTCCTTTCTAAGGAGATTACTTTAATGTAACTAAATAACATCATGATTCTGCAGACTATGGGTGAATGTCAGTCCCCTGCTAACAACCAAAAAACTCCTTGAGGAGGGAGAATCAGGTGGTGTTTCTGTGGTGGATGCCATCTCAGTTAACTCAGCAAGGACTGAGTTGGTGATATCTGGAACAGAATCACCAAGGAGCTACAGATTAAGACAGTGGTTTACAGGCAATGAAGGAGGATTATAACTTCTGTAGAATGAAAATCAAAGGGCCACATGTGGAGCCTATCCTGGCCTCTCCAGAAAAAGAAATTTGGAGGAGGAAAAAGAGTCTTTTTGGCATTCTTGTTTGCTGCGAAACTTCATCTGAATTGTGACAGTTTAGGAGTCTAATATTGTTCTCCACTGTGGTGGTGGAGCTGTGAGGTCTCCAGTTCAAACCACTGCAGAGGACAGGGCCAGCTCAGAGCTGGTTACTCTGGGCTGTGTATGGTCAAATTTTGAATATCTCTGAGAGTAAAGATTTCACAACCTCCTTAGCCCCTTGTTCCCATGTTTGATCACCCTCACTGGGGGAAAAAACCCACTCTTTCTGCAACTTGTATCTGCACCCTCTCATCTCATTGCTGTTACTGCTGAGAAGAGTCTGCTTCTGCCTTCTCTACACCTTCTGTCAGGCAGCTGAAGCCGGCAGTAAGGTCTGTCCTGAGGGTAAGGTTCTCCCTCAGTTTGTCTCCTGGAAACACTAAATGTTTCCCCAGTGTTTCCAGTAAGCACACATCAGAGATGCCGGGAGGACCATTTCTGTGGGCTATCAGCCTGACTGATTTTCTCAAGCCAGGCAGGAAAATCAGGTTGCTGTTGCTGCAGCCTCCTTACTTCAGGTGTGTGAACATCAGCAGATGAAAAACTTAAAGATTCCTGATTCTGTTGCCCCATAATTTCCCTCAAATAAATGCAGCCTCTCTGTAAAGATGTGATAACACACTGAGTGTCAGCGATAAGAGATTTCCAGGTGAGACATCTGCGTCAGCTGCTGAGCAGCATCTCGTTACTGCTGGCATTAATTATATATCTGGGCACTTTCATCTGGTACCCGTGGGTGGTGCGGTTGGAGGCATCACTGTCACTTCATGTGGCTTTAAGAGTTTCTGTGATGCACTCAGAAAATGCTGCCTCAGTCCCTGTGGCAGGACCATGGTCTCACGGCACAAGCAGAGGAGCATGGAGAAGGGCAAGCACCCAAAGGCGGTGGATCTCTGCACATCCTCTCCTCTCCCCCTCACCCCACCAGGCTCTGATGCTGTGGATGGATGGGAGCAGAGATGTTGATGGACTCTGCTGAAGCATCCCCCAAGCACTGTCCGTCCTGCCCGCCGGCAAGTTCCAGTCTCGTGTGCCTTCAACCGCAGCGGGGGCACGTTGAACCATGCCTCTGTTCAAACCACCAGCTCTCCTTGTAATTCAATATCTCTTCGAGTTCCTTTTTGATTATCTGTCTGAAAACAAAACTCCGTAGCTAAGCATTACTTCTTTTTTATGTCGCTGCTGCTGCTGCTGTGTCAGGGCAGCGGTATTAATTTTGGGCACTTCATCAAAAAATCTCCTTTTGGGTTTCCTTCTTGCAGCCTCAAGTCAAGCAAAGCAAACAATGAAACTATTGGGACTGAAGAAAGGAACAAAGTATTAGGCTTTGTATTAGTCACAAAATTTATTTCACTGCTGTTTCAGCTTGCTCCCATCCTTGCCACAAGGCAAACGTTTGGATATATTTTATGGAAGCAAATTCTAGGGATGCTGTGGCCACAGTGCAGTGCTGGCAGCAAGGGGCCTTAAAAGCCTGCAGCACCCTTGCATGCATTTCAAAAGCATGAATAAGGAACAGAAGGATTTGTACACGGTGCTGATTTCAGGTACAACACCGTCACTTCTATAAATATGCTCATCCATGCACATGCAGCTCCGTACACCTGGTGAATTTGTCAAAATTGCCGAGGATGCCAGGAAAAGGCCATTTGCAGCCCATCTCTGATTCAGTGATATTTGTGATAATTTCATCACCCCAATTTTGCTGTAAATCTTTTCCCCTTGGGAGGTGTTAAACAACTGTTCCTTTATAAATGTAATTACTTGCAGGGGGCAGAAGTCTAGAAGAAAAAAATGTTGAAAAATGAATTTTTCCAATTGCCTTGAAGCAATAATTGATTTTATCAGTTCACTAAAATGCTCAAGTCTTTACCTCTTTATCTGAAATTACTCCGGGAAATTGTTTCAATCTCAGAAATTAGTCTGGGATCGGAAAGCCATGTTGTCTGCAATCTCAAGCACATCTCATGCTCTTCTTCACTGTTATTTGAAGGAGGATCTGAGTCAACACTTGCTGTCTGCTAATGGAGTTACTCCATGTAGACACTGCTTTATTTGAATAGATACCTACATGAGCAGAAGACGGGGGTTAAATCTGGAAGGTTTCCCAATGAGGGAATTGCCATGCAAAAACACACATGTGCACACACACCCCATTTTTTTTTCACATTCTAAATGTATACAGTGGGGTATAAAAGAATGGAAAATATTGGTTCCAAAAATCTTACATTGCTCCTGCATGAGAGTAGAGTGGACTTTTATTGTCTGGGAACCTGCAATATGGGAAAAGGGATAACTGGAAAAGAACTATTTAAAGGAAAGATATAAATGGAAGCTGCAACAGAAAATATTCATCCTTATTCAGCAACACCACGTGCACCTACCCACTTCCACACAGTAAACTTGCTTTTAAGCCAGTAACACAGAAAAAACGCATGCATATTTCTGAAAGTTTGAAGTTAGTGTTTCATTGTGCTGGCTACAGCCCAACTGGTCTGATTGAGCTGATCCTCAGAAAAGATTCACATCAATGTCATCTTGAAACTTTTTTTGTCTTGTGTAGAATGTTTAAGGAGAATCCATTTCCCCTACCCAAACATATTGATTCCTTTTTCTTTCCTCACAAACAAACAAGTGCCTTGTGTCTTTACAAAACACACATTGACCTTTCTCTTCTTTGTGTATATGAACATAAATATAAGCATAAACACCAATTCTATGTTCATATATGTGTGTATATGTGCATGTGTATGTGAATGTGGGTGTGTATATGAGACACATGTTCACATTAGTAAAATTACATGCCACCAAAAGAAGATCCTTTGCAAAATAGTACCTCTTTTATCCGCAGTACAAACCGTGGTGATGCCCAGCACCAGAGGAAGGAGGAGGAGCCTCATGAGCAAAAGAAGCTCACAATCTGCTTTGCTGGCCCACCCCTCACAGGTAACTGTCTTCTATTCAGACCATTTGCCTTCTCCACAGGGATGGTCAGGAGAGCGGTCAGTCCCTGTCCCAATGTGACAAAGGGGCACAAGCCAGGGGTTGCTGCCAGCTCCCAGGAAAGCGTCTCTGTGGGAGGATCTGTGATGACAAACCACCACCGTGGTGATCACAAATGGGTTTGCATCAGCTTTTCATATGATTGCGCCAGGATCCATAGGATCCTTCCATTTCTGGATGGGAGAAGGAAGCTAAACCCACCCCAAGCAAACCACCATTACTGCTCTCTTCTGCTGGATAAGTCTGAGATTGCTAATTAAAACCTCCATATTAACAGAAGCAGGCAGGAAGTCCCCAACAAAATGTAATTTGAAGAATTGGAGGAAAGGCAGAGGGGATGAAGTTTTATGGCATTGAAATTTGTAGTTTAGAGAAATTAAAGGTTGGAAAATGTCAAGAGCTCAAAATGAAGTGTTTGAAATTATCTTTTTATGTGTTTATTTACAGATCATTGGTTTGATGGGAAAAAAAAAAACACATCAAGATTTTGATTTTTTCATTCCATCTTAGAACAGGGAAAAAATTGTTCTAATTTCAGAGATTCTCAAAGGATGAAAAACATTTATTTCTGAGCTTTGGCTGAGCAAGGGTCATTGCTGATTTCCCATGCTACTTTCCATGGATTCTTGCCATTAATTTAGCTCACATCCATCCACTGCTACAGACAGCAAGGGTCTTGAAAGTACAGGGTGTATTAGTGTTCTGTGTGTATGCGTAGTGCTAATGCATCCTGTCGACAGAGAGTAAGCTTTTGCAAATCAAGATTGGATGTTGACATCTTAGTATAAGGAATAAATTCTTTTATTCTACATCAGACTTACAAATTTGATCTCTCTTTCAGTGAGTGATCGAAGTTGGACACCCGTTTCACCTTTGGTGCCCAGTCCAAATTGATGGAATAGGACCAGAGTGTGGCAAGTGCCCACCTAAGTTGTAAGGTCCCGAAAAAGAGCCAGATGCTTTGTCACAAGGTAACTATGCTGTATGGTGCCAGGTAGCCCTCCCTCCCCCTTCTGAGCTCTCTTTCTCCTGCATGCTCTAACAAGCTTAAGGTTCCTCATCCGAAAAACTGGAAGCTGTAAATGCTATTGTGCCATACAAACACAGCAGGGTAAGTCAAGGACATCTGTAATGTCCAAGGTATTCTTGTGGTGATTTTTTCAGTCACTCAGTTCTTAGAAATGCACAGAACAAATAATTTTTTTCCAGTACTATTAATATTCTCTTTATAAGCATAAAATTTTCAGCAGTTGGTGCCTCAAAAACTGCTTTCCATCACATCTTCAGATATCCTCTCAGGTGCAACAGGACTACCAGCAGCCTCTCTTCCAGGGACGCCCCCTCATAGGACTGAAAAGATTCTGTATAATTGTAAAATTAGTCAAGTGCAAACACGTGTCGGTGGGCAATGGTACAGGGAGATACAGTTCTCTTATCTCAGTGTTTGCAAACATTTGCAGCTCTCAACAAAGGATTTTCCAGTCTGAATGATAAAGAAAAAAATAGCTTTGAAACATGTCTGAACAATGGCATCGTTACAGGAAACCCGGAGGGCTCTTGTAGTATCCTGGGCTGAATCTACTGGATGTACGTACTATTTAACTCTCCAAGCTAATCCAATGAAAAGCTCTGTTACATCTTTGGTCCCCAGAAATCAACTACCTAGTAAGAGTTGATGGGAAAAAATTAGTTTGCCACTTACCATTACACTGATCGATAATCTATTAACTCTAACCTTGCTAGCAGTGGACTGTACTACAATTTATAGCCAATCATTTGAACTTTCATTCCTCCAGAGTTATAGTCATCTTAAAAAAAAAAAACAGTAGATTATCAGTGGACAGAAATTAAACATTTAACCTTTACACAGAGGCTTAATATTAAACTTCATGCAATGCATTTATCCTTTCCCTTCCGTGTCGCAGCCTGATAGCATTTGCTGCTCGAGTTTTAAAAGTTATTGACTCATGTATCATTTTGTTCAGTATTGACTCAGGGGGATGGCAGGAAATGACACAGAAACAAGGGGTCATTGGTAGAAACAACTCCTAGGAAAAAACTCCTACTTTCTGTTCTAAAAGCCATTCCTCCTTAAGGTCCACTCCTGCCATGCTTAGGTGTTGTTTGAACACTCAGAAAGCCAAAGTATCTAATGCTACATTCAAGAAGGGCAATGTCAGGTCACTTAGAAGTGTCTTATACCATTACAATTTAATATCATGCTATTATTCCAAAATAGGAGCTGCATTGCAATAAGGCACCTCTGTCCTGGAATAGTACCTCCACGGCAGGAGGAGGTTTATTAACTATAGTGAATAGCAGGACATGCACTGGTGCTTTGTGTTCTCCAGATTGTTGTCCTGCTGAGCACCTTCCTGTGGGATTCATTATGTCATTATATAGTATATAACAGGGATAGCTGTGTTAGTCTTGGAATGGGAATGATATGGACTCTTGAAAACACAGTCCATCCTTTGCTTTCCTTTCACTACAAGAAACAAGTTGCTTGCCTCCAGTCTATATCAAAGGCAGGTCATCTCCTCATCTGTTCTTCTTTGTGGCCATCTATCAGGCCTTTCTTAGAAATCAGGTCCACAGCTTTCACACCAGTGAAAATCCTGCTAGCTGACCTGTCTGTTGGCAGGTGTTAAAAAGAATTGCTTTGGTGTTCCAAAGGCTGGGCTGCAGCAAGTGTCATCAAGATTAATGACTTCATCATGGCAAGCTGGACAAATCAATCAGGGTCCTTGATGGCAGTGAGAAAGACCAGACCCCATTACCCATCCAACTCATCTGTCACCATGAGCTCGACACTGCTCGGCACTTGCTGGGTGTGATGGACCCCACACCTCAGTGCTGCCCTCAGCTCCTGAGAGACCCTGCAAAGTCCACTGTCCCTGCACACACTATTTCCTGCAGAAGATACTCTGCACTCTCTCACTGGGGACATCCCAGCCAGCTCTGCAGAGTCATCCTACCAATGCCGAAGAGCTGAGCAACGGTGCTTATCATGAGTGTGGCCAGCTGAACTGCCCTCACTGCAATTAGACTTTCTAGGAAGCCTCGTCTCAGATTCAGATAGTTCTCAGTTGACCCCATCTACTTTCCTTTGCCTGGAAATCAGCCAGAGAAGCACATTTTGCAAGCACTTAGAGGGTGCAGTACTTTCTGTTAGCTGAACAACTGGCAAGGGAAGCTAAAACAGGGAAACAATAAAAAAAAAAAAGAAGGCAAGCACTGGTAAAACTTTTCAATGCGAGATTAAACAGGGCTTATCTGACCCACCAGAGAGACTAAGAAGGAGGCAGGCTATAAAGCAAAGTCGATGCATCGTCTCTTCCCCATTCCTCTGATATTCTGCCTGTAATGATTTGAGATTCTCCAGGCAAGAAAGGAGCACCCCCACCTCCACAGGGCACTGTGTCCTTGAAAGATAGGAGTGTGCGCAGGTGTATGACTCATTCCTCTGGTTAGGCATAGGCTGAGGAACTCTTTTGCTCTCCAAAGCAGCCCACTCCACAGAGAGACATCTGGTAAATCCTACATGAGTTAACCTCATGCCACAGTCTTGCAAACACACACAAATGAAACCAGGTCCCTCCTGCTGGCGGCTTCTCTGCATGGGAGGGAATGATGAGCCTTGTCCTTGAAAGGTGGTTACTCTGTGGGACGCGGAATAGAGCTCCCCACAGGACAGGGACTCACCCCCATTTAGAGACGTGTTGCAATACCTGTGAATGAGCCTTTTAACAATGAAAAAAAATTTCTCTGGTGTATTAGTAGGTGATGGAAATCTGGGCCAAAGCAAGAATGTTTGCTGGAGGTGGAAGGTGATCCAAAAAGTTGCTGTCCTTCAGCTCCACCCTCTGCTAGAGACCTTTGGAGGACCTTCTCTGCTTTGGAGAAGTTGGAGCTCCACATCACCCACCCTGCCTGCTCTCAGCTGCTTTCTGGAGGAGTCACTCACTCAGTGGATATACAACCCTACGTGCCCAGTCTGAGCACTGATAATACTCCTAACGGCTCTGTGTCTCACCTCCTTAAAGAAAAATGAAAAGAATAAGATGACAGGGCTTCCTGAGTAAAATATCCTGCAGTTAATATCAAGAGACATGGGCTTGTCACTGCAGGAGTGACAGTAGACCCTTAAAGGTGCTTAAATTTCTACCCTCTAGATGCCAACCTCTGGCATTACCTAGCAAAAGGTCTTTGAGGATCTAAGCTTTCTCCGGAAGCTTCTTGCTTGTGATTTAAGGGGTTCCACAGCTAGTCCTATGGGATATCCCACAGCAAATTCCCAGGGATTCAACATTTTAACAGTTTGATCAAAACACCCAGTTTAAGACATCGTTCTACCACCCACACCTCCAGCTTGTCACACTTTGCTAGTAGGATGCTGCAAGTCAGCCGTGCAGAAGGGCTTGGGCATTACACTCTGGTAGAGACCATCATGTATAACACACACTTTTTTTTCTTTTCCACAAAGAGAGAAGTGTCTGAACTCAACCACTTCTTGCAGCACAGCAAGAAAGTGGACTGGGTCTTGTGGATTTTCTCCATACGGGTCAGGGTTAAACCAATGGCATTGATGAAATGTAAATGGAAGATATTATGTAAAAAGAATTGCATAATGTTCCCAGATGTTTTCAATTTTCTGAGTACTTCTAAATATAAAATGAACTTTTAATACTTAATCAACATAGTTATTCATTCTCTTTTACCCAAGATGAAATTTCCCATGAATTTTTTATGGATACACGTTAGTTATTATTGCCTTTGGCTTCCTGGTTCAGATACAGTTCTGCCCTCTGGTCCACTGATTGTACAAATTACCCCCCCACTGCATAGGCTGGGTACACTCTTAAGTCCATTAAAAATATCTCATCAATTGATTTCATAAGTCTCTTCAGATTTAGCTAGACTTACTTCAGGAGAGAAATATTTGAAATGAAGGTTGCATTAGCTACCTAACGGGGACATAGCTCATGCGTTAGTGCAACCTGGTCACAGACCACGTAAGCCTGGTCTCGTGCAGAGCCTGGAGCAGAGCCTGGCAGCACAGGCAGGGTGTGATGTGGCTTATCGTGCTCGCCTGCCCACTGTTTATTTCTTTCCATATCATCCTGCACTCCTAGAAGCTGGTGGCAAAAATGCTTTGAGCATGGTGAAATGAAAACTTAATCAGATGGTGCCAGGCTGGATTTCTCTTTGCATTCAGTGCTAATAAGAAAATCCACTGCAGGGAGGGGAGGACTTTAGGTCCATTAAATCAGTGGGATTTTTTTTTATTCTGGACTTAAATGACTCTGTGATCTTTACTTCTATGTTTATTGCATAGCATTCAACAACACCAGCCCTTAAAGATGAGAATGTGTTTTCCTGATATATCGGAGAAGAAATCCCAGCCAATTTGTGCCTAAGGTTCTTGTGTAAATGCATTGGATGCATCTTGGTGAAGAAACGATTCAAAAGGAAAGGGAGAAGAGGGAAAGCTTGAGAGACCATCAAGTGGCTGATTTGATTGTCTGAACAAATAAGAAAGTTTGCATGACCACCTCCTAAAAGCAAACCGCTGCAAACAACAACTGAAGAAAATGGCCAGGGTAATATTGAACTGTCAGCTGGAGACAACAGAGAGAACACTCAAGTGACATGTCAGCTCCATGGAAAAATAAAAGCTTGCAGCTTCCAAATGTTTCTATGAGTGCTTTAGCTTGTCATGCCATCTCACATCTCTAAGGAAATTATGAACCATCAGCAGGGAGGACTTCATGTCAGGGACAGGAGAAAGGCAGGGAAATGTGGGATTGGTATCAATCCAAGCACAGCTACTGCTTGGCTCGATATCAGCACCAGTTTCTGCTCTGCACGTCCTACTCATAAAGCAGGAGATTTTCCAACAGCACCGTGTAGCCACAATTACAAAGCTGAAAGGCAATAGCCCATTATGTTGTTTTCAGCACCATTGGTGTACACTCATACGGCATTTAGCAGAGGCATGTTTAGTGCCTTGTATGTCTCTTTCTGCCAACGTTGTGAATGCATTTAGAGCAAGCCATTGAGCTTTATTTTTATTTTACTTTATTTTTTTTCCAAATGTATTAAGATAAATACCTATATTAACAGCCTCTAGGGCATACAGAATATATACATTTGCATTTATCACAGACAGTTAGAATCCTACCACACTTTACCTCTTACGGAGAAAATTCTCATGTGATGAATTAATCTTTATGAGCTAGTTCTCATTTCCTTCATTCCTTTACAGCTACCATGGCTTTTTAAAAGAGGAAATGAGTGATAATTTTTTTTTTGTTAAAGCGAATTGCATTTTCTGCTAACCACTACTTATAAAAGGTGTGCCTAATCCTCAGCAAATGTTCTCCAACTCAGAAATCTAAAGACCAGAATATTTACCTCTGTCAGGTACTCAGCCCTAAATATTTCCACTAAATTTGCAGAAGCCCTTGAAGGATAAACATTTTCAGAATGACCCGGTGCAGTCACCAGGAGCTATTACGTTCTGAAATTAGCAACATGCTCTCTCCAGATTGCTCCATTTGTTCATAGTTCATGGAAACCACCAAACAAATTGATCTGGTCTGCCACCACACTCACTATAAAGGGTCATGGGAAGAGCAGGAAAGCGAGCATGGGCTCCAAGAGGTTTTGGGGGGGTGTGTATTAATATCTATCACCTATATGCTGCAAGAGCCTCAGTCACCAAACAGCCGTTCCAAATGTGCACTGAACGCCACCACCTCCCTCCTTTCCCTTATCAACCGCTCATTATCATATAGAGAGATGTTTTCATTTCCAGACCTTCTGCCACTTTGGTTTTCTGGGGTGTGGAGGGCTCCTTGCTCTCTGTGTCACCATTCTGTAGGTGCCTAAGCCACGTGGGTAAGCTGCAGGAACCACTGGGGACAGCACAAGGCAGTAGACATCAGCCCTGGATGTCTCTTAGGAACACCACTGGGACAATACAGGTTGACCCTTTGGGGGCACTGAGTCTGTAGTGAGAGAGCTATGACTTCCATGCCTCTGCTGCATAGCAGTTGAAAAAACTGTGGTTTGAAAGGCCAATTAATTGACATTATTTAAAGACTGCTTTTCAGGGGAGTCCTTTGTTGGAGGAACCGAATCTCAACTCTGTGCTAAATTATGCACAGGAGTTAAGGGAGGTGAGAGTAAGAAATCCACTGGGTAATCATAATCACTGTGCAATTAGGTTTGATATCATAATAGAAGGTTATTCTCCTAGGGGTAATGCAGTGAGGGTGAACTTTAAAAGGCCAGATTTTGAAACTATGAGGAAAATGATTAACAGAAGGCTCAAGGGCAAAGTGAAACTCTTTAACAACTTACAGCAAATTTGTTCCTAGAGTAACTCCACCGGCAGCCCCAGGAGTTGTACCAAGGGTGAGTTTGGCTAATGTAATCAGTCCGGAGGCTATTTAAAAACCTCTACTAGAGAAGCAGATGGCGGTTGGACTTTTGAGCTGAAAATAAGAACAGGAAGGATAAAATCTGTATGGCTGAGCAGAGTTTATTGAAAATAAACATCCTTTTAAAAATTAAAAGGGGTATCTGATTAAAGAGCAGAACAGAGGCTAGAGTAAATGCCGACAAGCTCAAAAGGAAAAAGACATAGAGACGTAGGACTCTTAGAAAAAGAATCAAGGTATTTCTGATACAGTAGAGAAGAAAAACTTAAACCCCCAACCAGGCGTGTAATGAGTGAAACTTAGAAAACGCTGTTGTTATGTGACAGCTTTATTGTACCCAATTAACTCAAATATATGTATCTGCAGGAAGCCGCCACTCTTTGTGGTAACTCGCTATCAGATGCACAAAAGCAGGCATTTCTTCTGCAGAACCCTGTGTCTTTGTGGGAAGAGGGGGAGGCTGAAAATCAGAGGATGCTGAAGCAGGGAAAAAACCAAAACACCCTTGCCCTGAGTTATTTGTACAGATGTAACTAAAGAGATTCCTTGTCTGTGCCGCTTTCTGGGGGAAATTAGAGAGTGACTTCAGCGGTGATTTACTTTAACTCTGTGGAAGGTGAACAGGACCTGAGGAAGGAGTTATGTGGCTGCCAGCTCGCCACAGCAGTAAATCACCCGGACTAGCTAGTACCTAGCCCGGGCTGGAGAGAAAACAAACTACACAATAGTGAACCTGTCAAACAAGGTGCCCCGCTCACCTTACGGGGTGAAATGCCCCCCTGAAAACGAAGGAAGGGATTCAGTGCTGGCTCCTATTGCACAGTAACAGCAAGGGAATACCCACTGTGAGCCGTGGCAGCAACAGTACTCAGCAATTCTTGTGGAAATGCTGTCAATGCAGGCAGCACCAGCGCTGTGGGAAGGGCACAGGGTCTCTGGGGCTGGCTTACACCCCAGAAGCAGCTGAGAGATAATCCCCCATCCCTGGGAGCAACCACCATCCAGCTGGAGCCACACAGGACACAAGGGCACGGACTTCAACATGGACCAAAGCAGCACGTTTATTTAAATTTGAAGTTTTCCAAAATGTCACCAGTCTCTCCTTTTCATGTTTGCACAGCCTCGAGCACCACGGGGCCTCAACCTCAGCTGTAGCCCATAATGTCACCATAATGGAGGCAAATAAATGACAACAGGGAGTAAACCCACTTCAGTCTCTGTGAGGAAATAATCATTCTTTCAAAGCAATTCCTCATCTGGAAAGTTAATAAAATAGTACATAAAGGTGACCTGGTAGATATAATTTACTTGGGTTTTCAAAATGCTTTTGATAAGGTCCCTCATAAAAGAATATTAATGATAATGAGAATGATCTTACATTTATGGTGGTACCTTTCATTCAGATGAATCCCAAAGTGCTTTACAAAGTTTTTGCTAACTGATTGTACAAATCATGTGTCATATATATCCCCAAAGTGTTTTCTAGCTCTGGGAGAAGGCATGACAGCTACTTAATTGCCTAGCATGCTGCTGCCCAATATTTTAGGGCACGGTGGAAAAGCAAAAGCTCCAACCATGTGCAATTAGAGTGATTTTAGGCAGGTAAAAGCTACTTTCCAAAGCTGAGATTTGGCTGACAACCAAGCCCATCTTCTCCCTCTGCCCTCACCCAAATGTTGAGGGGTGCCTTAGGCTGAACAGATGAATGGCTTAGCCGGAAAAAGGGCATTTTTTCAGATTGCTCACGAACATACAGTGGACAGTTTATGGGCACCTGTGCTTGGCCATCTAACTCCAGAGAAGCGTCATCATTTAAATTTTCTTCTCCAAATTTTCCACAGGTTTTTAACCTATGTCCTTCAGCTTCATAAGCAGCTGCCAGTGCTGACAGCCACCAGCAGAGCATCTTCAGCTCTCATTAGTGTTTGGGAAGCAATCTCTGCCTCTATTCTGCAGTCAGTTTTGCTTTGAGGTGCACATCTGAAGCACTACTAATCCGGACTGTTTTAATCTTGAAGACAGCTCAGCCATAAGCATATTCTGTTTAGAGAGTATCAGAACACTTAATTTAAAGGCAGAAAATGTCTCATTTAATTGCCTGAAATCAAAGGTTTCATATTTTAATTAAGCTTTTAAGAGGACTTACTTCATGCTCTGATTTTTTTCTTCTTTTTCCTCTCAGATATGAAGGTCATTAAAGAATATCTTTACCAGTTAAGCAATAGTAACAATAATTTCACCACGTCTTATGCAGTGTGGGCACTACCCCAGACCTCCATACATTATCAGTGATCAGTAGATGAACATCACTCACTTAATGTGCCCGGCTCAGTGCAAAAGACCACCTGGACTTCCATGTCCTCTATTTCTTATTACTTGCAAAGAAAGAAGATGGCAAGAAAACTGAATCATAGCTTCTCCCTAGATACAAATTCCTCCATGGTTAGGCTGGTTTGGCAGCTTTTCTACTATCTTTTAAATGAGTAGCCTAAAACCAGCGTAAAATCAAAGCAAGAAGCTTACAGATGAGGGTTGGAGAGGACCTTGGAGGTACCAAGGTGTCCTAGCTGTGTAGGCAGAAAGAATTCATCTCAGCAGTAATACCTTTGGGCACACCTTTGAAATGCTCCAGCTAGCCCTCTGCCCTAGGCATCTTGCATCTCAGGTTTACCACCATCCCACCCTGAGTGCTGCTGAATTTTTTTGCAGAGCTAAACAAAGGACAGGGTCCCTTCCTCCAACATGACAGCTTGTCAGATTTTGCAGTACAATCCATATTTCATATCAAAAGAGTCCTCCTCAAATTCAAGTTATATAAATTATATAGTGCTAGGTAAACACGACCTTCCTCTGCCAATTCTTTCAGGCCAGAGCCAGAAGCCAAAACAACAAAAATGTTGTGAGAACAGGCATCCAGGGCCAAGCTGTCAAAAAACTCCAACAAGGAGCTGATTTGTCAACAGAAGTCACCATTTCACACGGAGCTCCATTCCTGTTTCAGTGCTCCCCTTGCCAAATTGCTGACAGATTTTTGCTGAACGATCCCGTGCCCTCATATTATAGCCTTTTATTTCCCACATGACCCTTCTCGCAGGGTAAGATGGTCTCATTTTTAGCACAATCCTTTGGGAACAAGAGGGAAGAGCAATGCTTATATGAAAACACAGCCCCACAGCCTTCCCCACGGTGTAGCAGGAGCCTCCCCTGCCCCCCAGCAGTAAATTCCCATTCTCTTGGAGAAGCTCCATCTCACCCTCTACTTCCCACAGGCTCTGGAAAGCAAAACCCTTTACTATTAGGGAGTTTAATTTCAACAATGAATAAGCATTCATGCACTTGTGGCCTATTCAAGGAGGCTCTTTAGGCAAAATAATGGTTTTAAACTTCTTTCTACTGCCAAGGTGACATAAAGAGGCCTCAGCATACTGCAAGGCTGTTGTATATGCAACATATTAGTTTAAACTTTTGTCTCCAGTTAGCACTCTTTGCGTGTGGTGTACACCTGGCTGCTCTAACAAGATCAACAGTTATTGCTTTGTTTCTTTACAATGGGTTTTAGTTGCCTTGGTGGTAAAGACATTCTTAATGCAATGAGCCTGCAAGAGGCCCTCAAAAGCCATAGAAATAAGGACCGGGAAGTTTTCCAAATGCACATGAAGCTAGCTATTTTCCCACACCCTCTGGCTACTCTCATGCCAGGGAGACACAGGTGCAGCGTGGTGGAAGTGGGGAAATAAGAAGGGGAGAGAAGGCAGATTGGTCCCCGGTTCCCCTTACACTGATGCAAGACACACTTACACCTCAGATTGCAAGGCACAGGTCTCAATCTCAGACGTTCTCTTGCTTTTGGAAGTCATTGGCACCACAGGCAACAGGTGACCCTTTTTCCTGGGTACACAGTTGTTTGAAATATTGCTAACCAGGCGCTGATTACTACTGGCATTTGTCTTTCAGCAGCTGTCACAGCAGACTCCTTGGGAGGTGTGGGATATTTCTAGCAATTATGTGCTTTATGATGCACCCTAGAGAAACGTTTGGCCATATGTATTTACATATCCAGCATGCAAGAAGGTCCATGCTAGGTGCTGTCAACGCACCCTCCCTTTCACCTCGCTGCCTGCCTCTGATGCACCTGACCCCTCCCAAGATTAAGGGCTTGGAAATGCTAGCCTTAAGTGAGAAGGTCTCTAACTCTGATTTTCCCTTGCTTTGCATCTTGCTGCTTCCTGCCTTGTGTCATCCCCACAACCAGCTGAATCCCCCTTCCCTAGGGGCTGTATCTCAGCTCTTCTCAGGCATTCGGAGTGGCTAGGAACTGGGATCTCTGCCCACATCCTGTACCTGTGATTGACTCCTAGACATTGAGTGCAAGTGTGTTAGGTGAGGTGTTAAATCACTGGCTGTACCGAGCTCTGGAGCCTATGGGACAGCCCTCAAGGAAGATTTGGTTTGGTTTTATCAGTGTCCTTTTCAGAGCATCATCAAAAGGTCTGTGGGAGACAACATTTCCAGCATTCCTTGAGAAAAGTAAAGTTTAAAAATTACCTTTGCCCTCCATTACACCTTATTCCTTTTTTTTTTAATTGAGGTAAACCAATATCCCAAGAGGATTTAAAGTCTTTTTCAAAATTTGCCCTTCATAATGGATGCTGGATCCATGGAAGCCTGGTTCTGAGCTGTTACAAAAACCTGTCCCAGCAGGGTTGACAGAAAGCTCAACAAAGCAAGAGCTAACACCGTCACCTCTCCACACATGCTGATACCATTTCTGCTTAATCATTTAGCTCTTTCTTTCATAAGCCCAGATTTATGAGTTAGCCCCACTTTGTAACACTAGGAGTTACCCAACTGTGCTCACTGTTTCTACAAAAGAAGGCTGAACAAGCCAACCATAATTGCTTAGTCTTCAGCCCCTAAATGTGTCATTTTACAACAAAAAAAAAAATCTTTTTTTTTCTTTGTAGCATTCCAGAGGAAAGCAAAGGAAATCTTGAATGTGGAACAGAAACTGTAAATTCTTGGACTCATCAAACAAACATAACTCTATTGCTGGACCAGTGGTGCAGTCTGCAAGAGTCCTGCAGGAAAGCCTGGCAGATGGGAAGGGAGAGTCAATAGAGTTCAGTCCCCTCATGAAAGCCAAACAAATTAATTCCTCACCTACAGTACACTGTGGTATTCTCTCTACATTAATCTGAGTTAATTTATTTCCTTTTTTCAGGTGTGTTTTTTTTTTTCTTTTGCTCACTTTGAAGGTCCTAGAAGGACCTCCTGTGGCTTTCACAAAGAGGCTCAGAGAAGCACAGTATGGGACCTGGGTGGTTTCTATGAATCCCCCAATTAAAATGGCAAGTGGCTTTGCAGTATTGTTACAGAGTTAGACAAATCTGGCTGGCATGTCAAAAACTTTTCATTTTGGGAATGAAAAGGAGAGGAGTTTAAGCTTTATAACCTCCTCAACTTTCCACCCACCCTCCCAACCAGCTGGTTACAAGAAAGCTGGGGAAATTGTTTCAGTTCAAAAGTCTCCTTTCAGATTTACTTACGTAACCATTGTTACTCATTTTATAAGAGTTTTATAGCAGCCTAAATCCTAGAGAATAACAATGTTTAACTGGTCTTAGTGATGCAACATTATTGGTACCACTAATTCCACAGCCATTGTTTTCTTTTCTCAGGACAGGGAGGTAATTTTCCTAAAAATTACGATGTTTTCTAAAACAGCTCTATTCAGAGCTATACATCTACCTTCTGGCAGCATAGTTTAATTTGCATTTAAATAATTTCCTGATATCGTTGGAAAAGTAATTACACATAACACTAACCAATTTTCAAGCCTCAGCTTTTAATTGGTCCATGACCAAATCCCTCTCCTAGGTTCTAAAATAACTGCGCCAAAATGTATAATTCCCAAATACCAGAAGCTGGATCCTTTTCTTAAGGTCCTTCCATTTGCTCGTTCACCTCATGTGGTGAATTCAGATCAGTGGAAAACCATGTTGCTATTTCTATCCTTGGTTTCTCTTTAGGGTTGTGTCACTTTGGTTCATTGACTTTCCCCTCATAGAAAGGTTCAACTCTGTCTGCTGTCTGAGCAGATCTTATGGAGATCCCACATTTGTGATGCTAAAAGCACCACAATGCACCAACCTTTTATAATAGTGACAGATCATAGAATGGTTTGGGTTGGAAGGGACCTTAAAGATCATCTAGTTCCAATTCCCCTGCCATGGGCAGGGACACCTCTCACTAGACCAGATTGCTCAAAGCTCCATC
>JAOXJM010000002.1:28152588-28171751 GCA_026413425.1 Tringa solitaria
AATTACACTGCATTTCTTTGTAGATTCAGCTGAAGGAAAACATGTTGAATAAATGATTTGTTTCCAATTACTCACTCAGCTCTAAAAACAAATACGCACACATGTCTTTACATAGAGACATTGCAGGCAGACCAAAATATTTGCTATTTTATGAGCTTATTGGGAAATAAAACAGACAAATGTCTCTTCTGATCATGAACAGGCACGTCATCACTCCTTGTGCACACCATAGAAGGCAGAGGGTTTTTCCTATACCGCAGGTAACTGAAATAAAATAAAATTGCAAGCGTGTAAATATTACTCCATAAATGTTTTCTTCATTTTGAAGACAAAAATGAAGGCGCACACTCTGCTTTCAGAACTATAATCTGTGGCAGTGAAGAGACACTTACGGTGACTTCCAACAGCTGTGTGTTCCTCTTTCCTGATGAGATCTTGTATCATCATCTAAGTCATAGAGGTGAGACTGTGAGAGAGATGAGAGAATATTAGTTAATCCTGGAAGATATGCACAAACATATTTGCTGTTTCATTATGTTTTGAAGCTGTTCCACTATTTCAGAAAATGAGTTCTGTTGTCTCTTCTTATTGTCTTAGAAACCCTTCTTTTTCACAGCTTTTGGGTTTTTTTAAAGTCTTAGAACATATGCGCAAAGCCACATTGCCAGGAAGCTAGAAGCTAATGTTAAGAGGTCAGCTGAATCTGTAAACATTCCCTATGTCCTGTCCTTACTGGTTCTCTCCTGCTTTATCTTTAATCCAGTGAATGCCTCATTGGTCCATCTGCTGGTCTGAAAACAAGCTGGAATGGTCACCAGCCAGAAGCTGGGACTGGTCAACCCAGGCAACTCCACAGTGGTCAACTCCTCCCTAGGAACTACAGCAGCAGGTCAACCATTTCACCTGTAAATGTCCAGGACAATGATGCACTGATCCACTCACTTGTAGTCAGAAGACGATATCCTTTCCCAGGAAAAAGGGAAAAAGAACAGGCTTATTGCACTGGACACAACCGTATGCTAACAGAGCCACCTAATTTCCAGCCCTGCTGTTCTGCATCTACTCATAACCACAGACCTCATACCACCCCTCTCTGGTTTTCCTGTTTATTGAGGGAAGGGATAGAAGAGGCTTAAAGAGGTCTTGGATTTGCATTAGGTGAAATAATAATGGAATAATGCGGGGACTTCTAAACTATTCATATTTTCTCAATCTGCAAAATTGCACTGGAAATTGAAAACCATTGAGCCTGTCATTAGCTCTATGATGTCCTTAAAAGACCTTTTGCAAATCCTAACCATGGTTTCTCTCTTTTTGTTCGCATACTTTGCTTCAAAACAAAAAATTTTACTTTGGAAAATCGATGTTGAGCCTCTGAATTGTGAAAAATATAAACCAAAAGATCCTGAAATTTCTTGCTCTTTTTAATTTCAAGAAATAGTCTAACTGATACAAGCTAGACTAAGGAACAAATGAACATTTATAATATTGTCTTCTTGGTATCTTCATAGTGATCTTTGTTCCAGAGAGGGAGAGAGCTTGTGAAATCCTACAGTTTGTTATTTAACAAGTCCCTTAAGCTTATCATGCCCAAACTCATGCTTAAGCATTTTTATTATGTGTTAATGAGTGCAGATTCAGCAATTTATCTAAGTATTCTCTTAACACTGTTTTTAGCTTTGCAGATTTCCCAGCAGGATGCTGGCCTTCTCCAACTAATTGACCTGGCTTCTGCTTCATAAAAAAAATGAAGAGCAATAAACAGGGAAGCATTCATTTCCTACAGCAAGAAGCGGCCACAGTCACCTGAGCAATCTTTACTGACTCGACCGAGCAAGAGCTGGTGCCTGCCCTGGCAAGAAAGTCCTTGGCAGCCAGTACCACAACAGGTAGCCCTGCCCCTGCTAAGTCCTCTCGGCCTCCCATGCACACACGTGTGTGCGTGTTTTTTCTTGGCCTTTCAGCCCAAAGAGAAGGGCTGAAAGCCCTGAGCAGCACTTTTTATGCAAGTGATTTTTGACGCTGAAGGACATGGAAGTTTATTTCGCCAGTCAGGATCAAATCCTGACACCTTCCCACTGGGTGTCCTGTCCTAACTCCGGTCAACTCGGAAATGGTGTAAAATTATTTCATAATAAAAACTAGTATGAGCATTGTCAGAGGGCCAGTAAAAAAGTCCTTACAACACTTTGATTCCCACACAGATCAAGAGAAGCTCAGAAGAAGATGACCCACTTCTTACAGTCATGCTTGGGAAGGTACAGCTGCTCTGAGCCCAAAATGGCTTTTACCTGAGGCTTCCCCATCCTCTTCCTTGTTAGTGAAGGAAGATGTCTCATTTTATTCCCCTGGTTGCTGAAGGGGACATGACAAAGGGAGCAAAGATAACAGGAGAGCCTACCCAGTTTTTACCATATCCAGTAATGGTCATTTATGAAGAAGGTGAAGTGGACAATTACAGGATAACTGCTCTAGCAGGTATCTTCTAACCCATGTTTCATTGATGACATTTCAGTACCAGTTGAAATTAACATCTTGGTTTAAAGCAGGGGTAAGTACTTTTCTACTGAGAAGTACAGGTACTTTTGCACAGGGAAGATGAGTAGAGCGATAGTAGTTTGGGGACCTACGGAAAGATAGACTGGAGCTCGTGAGCCCCACTGGCAATGGTATGTGCAACCCTCAGGCCAGGGCTTCCCACTCTGCAGGGATGCAGGCAGGGTGAAACCAGCAGATGAAACCTCAGCAATTTATAAGGACCCAACACTGCTGCTTTTTTAATCCTTACAGTGGAGACGCAGACCCTGTGGAGCTGAGGGATTTCTTCCCTTTTCCTGTTTGACAAATTCAGGGAGGATAACGTAAAAACTCCTAGGCTGATATTCCTCTTCCCATGCAAGCCACCCCCTCGCTATACAAGGGAAGCCCTTGTGCGTAAATCCTTCCCTTTATAGGGTGACAACAAGCAAAACTTTGCCCTGAGCTGTCTATATGTTCAAGGAAAAGTTTCTTACCTCTGGGGACAAACCAGTCCAGGAAAGACGATCTTGTGATTAAAATATCAGCCTAGGACTCTGGATATCTTGGTTTACTGCTTGCTCATTATTCATTTTCTGCATGATATTGGAAAGGACACAAACTTGATATGAGTAAGTTCACCATCTGTAAAAGATGCATAACCATATTTCCTTTTCTCTGTTTTGCTTATTAGAATGTAAATTGTTTAGTCCATCTCCCAGTGCTAAGGGGTATTTAGTCATTGCTGTGATATAAATATATAGAGCAATGGAATATCTGCTAGAAATTCATAATCTCTCTCATTCCTCATCATCACTATGGCTCTAAGTCCACACTTAATGAACCGGCCAGTGGCTCCTGGCCATCCTGGCAGCTTCGAGGGCTGTCCTGACCTGAGAAGGTTGAATGGGGCACCCACAATGAGAGGACAACATTGCTGGTTTATCAGGCTCCATACAAGGCTCTCACAGGTTGCAAGACAGGTCCGGTGAACTGTCTGCACACCAGGAGATAAATGGAATAGTCATCATGTCTATAATGAGCACAAGTTTTAAAAGGACGTGGTATAAATCAGTGTATCAATCAAGTATTTGAGGGACTGGCATTTCCACCTTAACCTGTCATTTTTCCATTCAATATGTAATACTGTACATGTAGAAAATTTGTGTGAGTGTGTGTGCATACATATGTGTGTGTATGTATATGCACTAACATTTCCCCTTCTGTAAAGGTCTTGGAAGCAATGAATGGACTTGTAAAATCAAAGAACCACAGGAATCCCTTGAAGTCAATTGAGTTGGACACAAGCTTAGGAAGAGCTCCAAAACTTCTGTGAATTTAGCAGGACTGCACTGGCAGTCTTCGCTCATTTACAGCAGAACTCTCCCAGAATGACCCTATACAAGAAGACAAGAGGCATTGTAGTACAACTGATACATAAGAAAGAAGAAAGATCAAAATAAAGTCAGTGAAATGAGAAATAACTCTTAAGTATTAGACAGTATGAGAAGAGTACTGAGACCCGGTAGCACTTAGGAGAACAAAATTAATTGGATCAAAGGCAACAGTTTACTCTATAAATGACCAAGAATTTCTCTGGATGGAGAGTTCACGAAACCAAGGGTGAAATATTTGACAACTGGGGCAAAACCTTATCTGGTAATAAGATATGTCTTGAAAAGCATCTTCCAGGGAAGATTATTTTAAACAACAGTACTACCACCTTTAGGAAATATTGCCAGGTTACAGTTTGAGCTCTGGTAATACCGTAGCAGTACAGTAATAGCACAGGCTTCACAAAAATACGAGCAATTCCATGAAAATCTCTGGCTTTTGCATTACTGTTTTGAAAAGTCATCCTATAGAAATATATTGTTATGTAAATATATGTTAGCCTAGCCCCATATATATGCTTAGGTCTAGGGAAACACAAACAGACAGTCTCCATCTCCCAGCTGATCCATGGTAAATTGTTGAAGTGCAATAAACTAATCATATGCATGAACCCTCTTTGACAAATGACCTCTCATAATTATTCCTTTTCCTAAGGAGACTTCAAGACTAGAAATTTAATCATAAGCAAAGAAAATCCAATGAACAATTCCTTCTAGCATCAAATGTAAAATTTTGGATGTGGGATTATATTGTATGTAGAACAGTCTTACATTAATTAGTGGAAGTTCTTGTGGTTGATTTACTCCCTTGGCAACCCACATGTATGGTGCCGTAGGTGCAAGATACAGGAGATGCCGTAGTAAACCATCCTCTGTGGATAACTACTGCCGTCGTTCAGCAGTGCCTTTAACCCAAACAGTAGGAATGTGACCAGATCTGAGCCCCTGCCAGTGGAGGTCGGCCCTTTCAAAGGAAACCTCGTTGAATGAGGCAATCACTCCTTCCCACACTGTAAGGACCTCTCTTGCTTTTAAACCCGAGCTGGAGCAATTTCCCTCCACCACCAGCAGAGCAATCATTTCAGCAGGAGCAGCCTACAGCTTGACCCCGTTTAGTGCCTGCAGACCCAGACTCTTGTGCTCGCATCCCCGACGACCCTGGGCCAAGTCCCAGCCAAGAGTATTCCTCTCTGCAGGTGGTCGCATCCCCCCCACGCTATGGGGCTGCCCCTATGCCAGCAGGGACCTGCCGGCCAAACCTCCCTGTGCAAGGGATAACCGGGAGAGAGAGATAAAATAGTTCTCCAGCCGGAGCTGGAAGCAAGAGGAAGCTTTTTCTTAACCCAGGCATAAGAAAGCTGTAAAACAGCATGGTATGTGTGGGAAGGAAATGGAGCCTGACGGGTTCGCATCATGAAAGCACCAAGTGTAACCCATTAAAAGATTTTGCTATTACTTAGCTCAGTTGTAGCGTGAAGGTGCTGCGGGGTGGGAAGCCGAGGTCTGACCATGCTGCTGTAGCGTGGGAGAGAAAGCCAGACCTGCTCCTCTGTGTGTGATACATGTCAGGGCTCTTTCAGAATACACACACCGTTTGTTCAGTGTTCCTCTCCTCCCCTCCTCTCAGAAAGAGGGAAAAAAAAATGAGAAAGGGAATTTTATTTGTCCGTGAGACCTTTTTAAACAGACAAGGTAATTACCTGAGTACATCTATTATACACAGAGCTGCTCCAATCATCACAAAGCACGATTGCCAAACTATAATTAACTGGGGGAAAAAAAACCCAACCCTGTTTAACTAACTTTAATGCAGGCACATGGGCCAAAAATTTCTATTGTCAATCCTTCCATGCAATGTCAGAGAGAGGGCTGGAGGCCAAGAGCAGGGTTTTGCTGTGAAATACATATCCTTGGCTTTTCAGCTCCCTGTGTCAAAAATTCTTAACACTGTATTTTTTTAGGACTAGTCTACTATGGAGAGTTACTAAACATACATCAGCAGCCCAACAGAGCACTAACAGGAGTATGCGGCAATCAACTAAATGGACCGAGCGAGAGGCGAGAGGAAGATAGTGTGGGAGAATTTTAAGTGAATTGGTGTGTTCATAAAATATGACAAATGGCTCAAAAGCCTCAAGGTCCCTGTTCATTCAGGAAAGACAGAAAAGCCATGCAAGCTCCAGGGGCGACAGTTAAAGTGTGCCGGGGCTGCAGAGCCTGTCGCGTTCCCAGGGCACAAACCCCAGTTTTCCACCCCATTTCTGCGCGGGCATTGGTCTAAGCACATACATTTCTCAAGACCAAGCACTGAGGCCTGTTTCTCTCCCTTTGCAACTGTCTCCGGGGGAAGAAGAAGCATCAGCAGGAGCCAGGTGTGTGGTACCAACCCCACAGCAGTGGAGCTGCCATGGGAGCCCCAGCCCTTTCCCTTCCCGTGGTTGTTTGGGGTTCCTCCTGGTGATGGAGGAGTTCAGCTGCGGGTCTCTACCCTCATTTCTTCCTCAGGCCCCAAATGCTGCCAAGGTAAACCCTGGAAATACAGGATCCAACATCTGCTGAGAGGGCAGCTAGGTTCCAGTAGTCCCTCGGTAGTCCACTGCAGCCTCAGGCATCAGGTAGTGCAGGAATAACAGAGTAGTCTTTCGTCCTTTTTTTTCTTCCCTTTCAGTTCTGCCCAGGTCAGTTGGTACAGCTTCAGATGGGATTTAGATTTGTTTCTTGTGCCCCTGCCACCCATGCCCCAGGAAAGGCAAGAATCCAGCAGGCTGCATCCCCACTGCCCATAGAGAGAGGGTTCAGCTGGAGCCCACTCTGACCCAGTCCCTCCCCACTTCTCCTTGCCTTTGAGGAACTGCTGCGATGCCAAAGCCAGCACATAAGTGTGGTAGGTAATAGGGGAGCCTGAGCCTCGGCGTGCTCAAATCTCAACGTGATGTGACAGTGCAGATGCAGTGTCATTCACAAGCCTGGAGGCAGGGACCTCTGAGACTGCAGAGAGCATCTCCAGAGAAAGAGAGATTGCCTGGAAAAACATTTTCTTCCTGCTCTTCCCTTCTCACATGGCATCACACACACCCCGAACAGCAGAGGCGGTTCCAGGGCAGAGCCACACCAGAGCAGTGTGGACCACTGGAGACTGGCAACATGGGCAGATGTCTGCAACCATGGTCCCCACCACTCCGGACACAGTAGAAGTGGCTGTACTGCCCACCATTGAGAAACCTCCGGGGTTTGCGGAGATGTAGCTGCCTAGAGAGGAAAGATGCCCGTCAAGCATTGGGTGGGGGGAAGCTAGTTAATGAAGCACCTTGAAAGAGGTGCTCATACATCCATAGGCTCAATACTGTCACCGTTCAGAGGCATTGGACTGGACAGGTCCTTTCTGTTGTCATTACTCCAATAGCACTGTGCTTGGCACTTTTCAGACCCATGGGGATAAATGATCATGGCCACCATTTAGTTCTGTTTAGAAATACATATAGGATAAGTCACTTTTGTTAAGGAGCTCATACTGTTAGATAGCAGCCAACTATATACTGTATTCACAGAATAAATAATAAAATAAAGAATAAGGAATAAATACTTTATCCACAGAATGGCCCTGCCAGCTCTCTTGGCATGCAGGAGAGTGGTGGCAGCAAAGCCAGGTCACTTACGGCTTGTTCCCTAAACCGCCCAAAGCATCCAGCGACTGGGGAGAGTTACAGAAGACCATACCAGGCAGAAAGAGAAACATCTAATTTCCCCTGCCCCGCACCCATGTAATTCCACAGAGCTCAAAGTCAATTTGTCCTGACTTCCACAAGCGTGGAAGAGAATCAGGAGTCACATATCTATTTATTATAGCACTAAAAGGGAAGAAATCAAGCAGATGGTAAAGCAATGGCTTTTTTTTTTTTTTTTAATTTCTCCAGCCCTAAAGTTATTGGGACATGCATTCAAGGAAGCCTCCAGAGACACCCCAGTCCTGCAGTTGACTTCCCCCATTGAGCAGATTGCTTAGTTGCATTTACACTACCTGACCCAGTTTTCATCTCCCTGTTTGAAGAGAAAACAAAATCATACAGAAAACCAAGCACAGCCCAGATGCACTTAGAGAGGCTTTGGACTGTGAATCACATTGAAAGGAAACTTGAGGAACAGACAGACCTCATTTCACCCAGTGTACTAGAGGGATTGGTATCATATTTACTTTCACAGTGACTTAACCTCCCCCTGCCTTCCTCCTTGCACCAGATTTCACCCTCACTAACTAGGTTAAAACCACACATGCCAGTTCTAAAGCTACTGTAACTTCACGCTTGTTGTAGGTCAAGGCAAGTTGTGTGTGAGCAAATAACTTTTTGTTGTAACTCAAAAGTTAAGGTCACTGACTTCAGTGTTAGAAACCTGGATATCTCCCTGACTCACACATCTCACAACCTTTGCTGTGACCAGAGATCCAGTCCCCAGGCCTTCCGCTCACAGCTAAGTGCACAGGCTTTCATTTTGAGGGGGTTAATGGCAGAGATACCAGCTTTTCCATCAATTCGTACCAACCCTACCAACCTACACAAATCTGAACTAAGTTTACTCCCAAGCCCTTCCCCACATCATGCTTTGTGACTGGTCTGACCACAGCCAGAGGGATTGTTCCCAATGTTCTGCCAGCGAATGTCACAATGTGGCCTTACGATTGAGAATGAGAATGAATGGACTTGGGCTCCAAATGAGAAATAACTCCCAGTTGTCCCAGGAGGAAGAGCTTCACTTCGCTTCACACGTGTGTGTGGACAAGTGTACACATGCACTCGCCCGTGTGTGTAACAGACCAAATTCTGCCTATTTGCAACCAAAACAGACCGTTTCAGGCAGCAAGTTTCTCCCTCTACCTCATGTGATGTGTACAAAACACATTATAGTGTCATATTTTCGTTGCATTTTTAAAAGTGAGAGCTCTAGAGTAATTTAATGTCCCCATTTACCACACTTTTTATTGGATACAGAAATCAATAACAAACTGCTGGTCAATAAAGAGCTGCTTAAGGAAGGCCAAAGCTTCTTGCAGGTGCTAAAAAGGGAAAAACAGAGGAATAATTAATATGTGTTTGACAGTGGCCACTGGGCTGTAACTAATAAGGGGAATGTATCATGGAGATAAGTTTTCATTTCACAGCTGCCTTGAAGACCTGGGGACATTTCTCTGGCTGCCTGCAAGAGCCAGGCGCAGGTAGTTACCATCTCAGATGGATGTTTTAGGCAAGCAAGGAAAAAAAATTTTACATCTCTTTGAAAGTAGCTATTGCTTGCACAGAATGGTTTCCTCCACTCCCCAGCAAGTCAAAAAAGCATCTTTTACATTCCTACAAAGTAGGATTGAGATCCTAATGCCCTCATCACCATGCGGCTGCATCCATTGTCTCATCAGGGTTTAGATCCTGCTCCCTCACTGACACAGATCTTCTAATCTTTACTGCATGACTTAAAAAGCAGATGCTAACGGCAGCATATCACCCATGGCTCAGTGGTCTTGGTGCCATCCAGCAGAGCAGGCTGACATAAGCCCTGCTCAATTCATTAGAAAAGTGACCTCATTCTGCCCCACTGAACTGGAGAGGACCCTGGTCACCCCTGACAGGCTGGCTTCAGCTCATGGGAATATGGCAAAAGGAAGAGGAAGAAAAATGTTAGGGTGGGTACTCTGTAATATAAAAATACCCGTAAAAGCTGAGCCCTCAAACTGATGGAGGAATAAACACAACAACTGCCATTCACAAATGAGTTATTCCATTTTTAGGAACCTCCTCTATTCCCTCTGGTTTTCAAATCCTGCAGCAAAGCAGGGTAGTCAGGACACAGCGATCGCCTCTGTTCAACCTCGCTTCAGTGACCCGGAGATCCAAACAGCACTGAATTCACACAGACACAGATGAAAGAAGGGGATTGCACCAGGAAACAGGGAGTCTATAAGGCATATTTCAGATCCTTTGCCCTGAGAGCCAAGCTCTATTGATAATGCTTTGTGGACACACTCCTGCTGTGTTATATCACTACCCAAACAATACAAATGCACCTTCTCCCTTCCTTTGCTCCATAAGCTTTTATTTTCTCCTTCAGTGCTATCATATTTTAGTTAGAAGTGATCACTCCACATTATCCCACTCTTCTGACCCCTAGGTGCCTCAGCAATTAGATTATATAGCCCCATCAGTGAAGACAAGGATATTGATATTATTTATACATCCATCTTGATGAGCCACTAACCACTACAAGATCACCTTGAGGGAGGAGGCATTTAAAATGCCCAAGAAATCACATTTAGAGGGGAAAAAAAGACAAAGCCAAAAAGAAATGAGGTGTTTGCCTGCATGGGGTATAAGTTCGTGCAATAACAGCCTTCAGCAAAGATTACCTCCTTCTAACAAGGAGAAGCCGCGGCTGCTGTTGTTTTTATAGAAGTGAGTATGAACAAAGGACTGAGCTGTTCAGGTAGGAGAAATAATTAAGCCTGTAATCAGTTATATGTCTCCAGATGGAGGCTTATTAGCTTTTCAGGCAACATACATCAAAATTCTGACAAGTTCATACCCAAGTCCAAGCAACTCAAATACCTCCCCAGCATTTCTGTCGCCAATAAGGATCCCTTTTAACCCTCGCCGCTGTAAGGTTTGAGTGAGAGGCGATGAGGAGAATGCTCCAGCTCTGAACCCAATCCATACACAGCAGCAATGGGAAGACATCAGGTGTAAACAGACTGACGTTTGGTATATTTAGGGTTTAATCTATATGTAAATTTCCTGAACATACTTCAATAAAAAATAATTCAGAAAAATTTACGTTTACAAGTTTGGTTGTGATTCTTTATGTCTTTAACTAATGGTCTCAGATCTGTACTGTTGTATTTTATAACGCAGAGCCGATAGATCGTTTGAACAGGAGCAAAAATGAACATTTCCTTTTGTAAAAACAAAAGAGACCTGAGAGATTTTGTTAGATGAGTAACAAGCAGTGGCAAGGCACACAAGACCTCTAGCAAGTTTAAGTCTTTTGTAAGCTAGGCATCTGTGAACTGCTGCAGGAAAAAATATAAGAACCACATGGATGTCCAGCTTAGCTTTTAAATCATGTGGCCTGATGAACCCTTCCAGTTGGCCTGCTTCATCTCCAGCTATTTATTAATATGAAGTGGACAACCCACTGCTTCACATACATTACAAGTGAAGGGTGGGTCATTATTCCAAATACTGGGACTGACTCCCAAGATGTTGTTGAGCTATAAATTCAAACCACTGGACATTTTGCATCTGCTGCTAAACATTATCTGGTCTATATATATTAGAGTTGGAACCTTAATATCACATGATGTAGGTGAAATGAGTCATGACCTCCAGAAAGCTTAAATCTTTGTTCATACAAGCAGTGGTAAGATGTGAGCAGTCAAAATAACCTCCTGGTATGGATATAAGAAACACCATTACAGTTCAGACCACAGTGGTCTCTGTCACTTTCTGGTCTCTACCAGTGACCTGCAGCAGATGCTCAGCCAAAGTAAGATTCAGAGCAAGAACAGTGATTGTTCCTGAGACTGGACTCTCACTCCTTGTAAGCAGCAGCTGGGTAAGTCCTCTCTCAGTGGGCACAGAACTGCTTGGATTTTGTTGTACTACTTCATCCTTTAGCCTTACTCAAAGTGGTGGTGCTTCATTTAAAAAGGATTGAAGGGGATGTCCGTGTGAGGCCATACCAGCACATGAGGTGTTTCAGCCCACTCGATACACGCTTTGGCAGATGGTAGAGGGACCAGCTGACTGCTCAGTAAACACCAGACTCCAAGGGCTCCTCCAGCACCCAGCTAACAGCCCGGGACTTCCACCCTACCCAAGTGCAGGGGAAGGAGATCCTATCTCTCCTACATCTCTGAGTAAGCTTCCACTCTTCTGAGTGATAGGAGCTTCCCTGAGGACTAAGTTGTTTCCACATCCAGGTGCATCTGTATATGGGGAAGGGACATACCTGTGTAGCATGTACCACCTGCAGCACCTCAGTCTTGGCACATACATCTTGAATGTGCATACAATCTTGCACACACACAGCTGCTCCCAACACCCTGAATCCTATGGAGAAGAGGCTCCACCATTGCATGGAGAAGATGGTGCCAGAGTTTTTAAGTCATGACTATGACTAAACTGGGGCACTCAGGAGAGCTTCCCAGCCTACACCCCAACTCTGAGTCAGCACACAACACTTACCTCTTCCTGTCCCTCAGTCCAGTTGTCTTTTGAAAAGGTACACAGCAGCAGGGATGCTCCAGCTGGATCCCCAGTTTGGAGAATCACAGACAAGGACTTTGGAGATCTTTGTGTAGATCACCTGCCCCACAATCCAAATACAGACTACAATTACTTGAAGATTTGCAGAAAGTAAGAAACTAAAATATCACGGAGGTCCATAGCATTGCCTCAAGTGAACTCTAACCCAACCAGTGGTAGGTCAAGAGCATCCCCAAAGATACATTCATCACCATCAGCAGGAGCTGAGACCTCCAGAAAATCTGGCCAGACTGAGTATAAAAAAAAAATCAATTTGCATCAGACACATCATATTAAGGCCAGAAAAGGGCCTTAAAAAAAGACATAGGTCACTACCTCCTCTAGTTCCTCCTGCAATGAGAACAATAACTCTCCAAGACAGCCAGCCTTGATTGAAAGTATTCAAGCAATAGAGATTCATCATTCCATTAACTCTCACAATTTCTCATTTCCATGGCAGCGAAACAGTAGTTGAGAAGCAGGCATGTTGAGAGGAAATGCTCATACATATAGAAGGAATGAAACACAAATGCTCATGCTTAATATTCGTTTAAATATCTCACACTAGTATGCGGGTTATCAACAAGAGACCTAACAATTTTCAGATCTCTATCTAGATGCAAAAAATGTTCTTTTTTAATCTTAAATCCTGTATAATGTATGAAATGCTAAAACATATACTTTTCCATATAACCAAGCCATTCATATTCAGATGGCTTAATTGCCTAGTTCAGTAGGAGCCACATTAGTTAGCTGCATGTAATTTTCAGGCTATTTTATTCTTACTGTGTTTGTAGAAAGAATGGATTATATGCACTTTGATGGCTCTGTCTTAAAAAGTAGGAATATTTACATGCCCTATCTGATTAAAAATTTACCAGTTAGTAATAGTGAATAATTTCAAGGTAAAATACATTAAGAGTACATGTAGGTAAGTGAAAAGGAAACCTGTTGCAAGAAAAATCAATAAAAATATTCATTAAAAACCTTGGCTGTTCAGAGTTAATGGTTCTCTTAGAAGGCTCTCAAACACCTTAAGGGGAAGACAACGCACATTGAAGACATTTAATTAACCTTAACTCTGACCCCCATAGCAATAGCATTCATGTATCTTGCAGTCATTATTTCTTTCCTACCTGCTATGTACCTCTAGAGCATGTTCTCTCATCACCTTTTCATTACACAGATCTTTCCATACTTTTCTAAATTTCTCCAAGATAAGCATAAGGTATATGTAATGAAATCACGGAAGCATAAGAAATGGTATAAGATTAAAGAGAAACATAGATGGAGATCATCTTTTCTAGTGGGATGGGAAAGTCTTCAAGATGAGGTGATCTGTAGAGGTGTGAATGCAGCTGTACCTCTGCCCTGGCTGTACTGCACCGGATGGATGAACAGAGGGGAAGAGTTACAGGGAAAGAAAATCTTTCATTTTACACACAAGAGAAATGACATGATTCTGGGGATGAGGAACGCTGCCAGACCAACCCTTTGCCTTGGTTCCAAATTTGTAAGAAATAATAACAAGGGATTTCCCACAAACACCAAAGTAGCAAGCCCTATGGAGGCAAGATGAAGGATGGGAGGAAGAGACTGGTTCAAGCTCCTTCTCAGAAGACTTCCCAGCTTTCTGCTAACACGCTTTGTAATCTACCCCCAATGACACTGTAACCGTGATGAGAACCTCAGACTGGGAGTTGTTAGAGATTTATTCACTAAAAGGTTTTCAACTCACCTTCCCAATGCACAGCAAATTCAAACATGAGTGTTAAGAACTCATGAAAAAACAGTGTTTGGAAAAAGAAAAAGGCTGAGGAGGTGAATGAGAAATGCCTGATTCACACACAGAATTTCTCAGTGTTTGCGGGAGCCTATAAGGACACATTGGTTTAATGGAAAGGGAAAGGAAACCCACACTTCAGAGAAATTCCTGCTATGGGAGAGGATATAAGGAAAGTGTAATTTCTTTGCCCCACAAAGAATACTCACAAAGGAAGCCAGTCAGGTCTTAAAAAGGCAGATCTGTTAAAGGCTGATGCGCATTAAACTTTCAGCTGCACTGAAGGAAGAGCAAAAAACACAACTGAAAGGTATTTGGAAGTTATTTGGAGAAAAAGAGAATTATCTTTTCTGCACCATAACAAAATAGATTTCCTAAGCCAGCATAGTTATGGAAAATATTGGGGCAGTATGGGAAAAATGAATGCAGGCCATTTAGGAGAGTAAAAATTGGTGTAACGGACTATTTTTCCTTGACTTGCAAAGGCAGTGCACTTTCACTGTACTGGGTGGTAACTGAGAAACTAACCCAAAAATCCTCTTAAGTCAATGAAGAGGCTGCCATTGACTTTCTCAGACTATAAATCCAGTCCCAAAGAAGATAAGTGCAATGTGTGTACTTTCTGTCATTGATAAATGATGGAACTGAGGAGAGTTATTTTCCAACTATAACCAGTTCCTTTGAATTCAGCCAAGTGCAACTCATGGCTGAAAGCAACATCCTCCGAAACACAGCCTCTGCTGGGGCAGGACATTTTCTTTTTAAACTGTGCAGTACAGCAGCACAATCTGCTTTAGTGATGAGAACAGCTCAATCACTTATACAATGGCAAAGAACATGTACCATTATCTGGTTGACCCCCTAACCCATGATTGCCCAAAGATGTATTTTAATGTCTGGAAATCTCAGAACAAGTGCAAGTGCTTGCATAGCCTCTCCCAGGACGTCCAGGATGCCCAAGACCTGGAATTCACTTTCAGCAGAGATTATATGGTTCCTTCAGTTACAAAACCCACTCCTTTGGAAGATGCTAAGATGAAGTCAGTTCAATCCTCTTTCATTTATGAGATTTGAGGTGATGATAGGCCAAGGCCTTACAACCTGAGGGTAATGGCCTTTTGCATCCGTATATGAAGCAAAATATCTGAAGTCATTACTTGCTGGAGCAGACAGCATCTGTTGTATCATGTCATCATGCAGACTTTCAAAACAAATGACCTGGAAAGATCAATACTGGTAAAAGATACCAGGGGAGAGGCAGACAGATGGCTTAGATGGGAGAAGCCAAACTCTTCATCAAGGCTCTGATTTGTGCTCATAGTGTCTTGGTTGTTTCCTTAGATCTGACTTTTCAAAGACTTGCAGACATTCCTGCATAGGCAGACCTGCCTGCAGGTGAGCTTAGAAAGCATGAAGAGACAGTCCAGGCCCTGTCTGAGACAGCTGTAATATCACTGCTGTTGTTTCACTGGTAGAAACTAAGCCCTACATTGAGCTCCAACAGCCAGGCTTTGACTGTGATCACCAAGAGTGACTCTAGTGGCCCATCACAGCAGTACGTCTGGTCCCCTTCTTTGAACCAGACATGGGAGGGCCTCTTGAACACCCCTCCGTGTCTCCTGGGTGTTAGACCAAACCCCAGTGACTCCAAGGACTTTTTGATCGAACTGCAGAAGAATCTGTCTGGCAGCAGACATGAATGACTTTCTGATAAACGCTCCCTCCCTGCCCTTTGAGCTCCATACGCTGCTGAGACCCTGGATATTGAGTTGTATTGGGAAAGAGTGGAAACTTTTTTGCTCTGCCAGCTTTTGCTTCGAGCCTAACTGCTGGTTCAATGCTGCCATGAACTCTTGCCTTCTCACATGCAATATTTTGCTATCCAAAGCAGGAAAAGCATGAGAAAAAAATCCCTCATCCTAGAAGGAAATTAGCATCCGGCAGCCTAATAACCCATTCTCTGCAGCACATGCAGGGTGGTGTAATTAAAGCCATAAAATATTCAGAATTGATTTCTGCATTTGGAAGATACACTCATAACATAACTAATGATGGCTTCTGCCGTGTGCCTGGGAGAGGAATTTTCCCCCAGAAGGCTGCTGTCCCTCAGAAGCCTGCTGGTCCCATCCTGCCTTTCCCAAGGGAGATGAAGGTCAGACAACCCAGGCAGCAAATATCCAGTTCCTGCCCAGCCCCAACCCACATCTCAAGCAGTTGGAGATCAATGCTTCAAAATTTGAGCTGGGCTGTTTTCCTGCAAAAAATCCTCCTTGAAAAAATCCTCCTTGAATACGTTTATGCTGTCACCTGAATGCACACCGAGCCTAGCGGTGTGTCCTGCAGCAGCACGGTGCCCATGCACAGCAGAAACCAGCCCCAGCTCACCCACGTGGCAGTGACTGAACCCATCAGCAAAGCAAGGGACATCCAGCCACCAGCAGATGAATTAATTGAGCCCACAGATTCACAGCGCTTGTGGAATCGGTCCCAGTTCCCATGAGGCTGATGATTTACCGGGGTACCCCATGGCACAGGGAATTTTGCAAGCCTCCTCCCACCCTGTCGGTATCAGCGCTCCTTTAAAAGTCCCATCTGCAATTTCCCATAGACAAAAAGACTGCTCCTACCTAGGATTTTGTTTTGATGGTCTTGGTTTTGTTCGATAACTGTGATAGTCTCCTCAAGTCTGTCGTGTTCCCTATAAAAGCAGAACAAATTCCCTAATTTGTAAAGTTTTAAAAGAAGCACGAAAAGTCAAGATGGAAAACCTTTTAAGCCAAGTTCATTGGCAATAGCGTTTTAAGCTTCAAGACGAGATCTTTAAATTCTGTATCACATTTTTGCTCCTCTGTTTTCTACCCAGCCACTGCAGTGACAGCTTTGCCGGGTCTCACTCATTATACTGGAGGGCAGGGTTCTGGAACCAGCGTTCTCCTTGCAAAGCCAAAGCAGGTACTTTCTCACGTGTACTGGCCTGGTTAAGAAGAGAGGGGAGGGGAGGTAGGTGCTGCAGCCAGCAATGCAACAGTCACAAAAGAAACAGGATCTTCCTTGAAACACCTTGGCTGGAGACCTCCAGGCTGATGTCTCCTGCCAAGACTCCATCCACCTCAACACAAGAGAGAAGATGAGGAGCCCTATGGCCAGGACTGTCTCTGCTTCATGAGACCCACTGCAGAGCAGCAGTTATCCCACCCTATTATATGGAACAAAATCCATTACCAAAACCCTGGACATCAGAGCCAGCAACTGCAAGAGTTTACTTGAAAACCCAGTAGTTTCTCCCACTATATTTCATGATGAGAACCAGAAATTCTTCTGCCATGTGTAGCCAAAAGAACAAATGCAGCCTGGGGTCCACCCTGCAGTCAGCTCTGAGCTAGAACAAAACTATTCCCACAGCTCAGCTAAAATTTGCTTCTTGTCCTCTCAAAAAAAAAAAAATAGCTGTCTTGCAGAGAACATTGGATGACTCCACTTGATTTACTGTTATAGTCTTTAGAAGACCTAAGAAATTATAGTGACCTCCTTCTGAAATACCTTGCTTCTGAAAGCCAAAACCAATCTAAATAAAAAATTCATTGATCAATATTCTCCCACCATTTTTTGCCAATTAAACCTGTAAGTTAGTGTACCTTAAAAAATACGCCAGAGCAAAGAGTTCATGGGCTCAGCCTTGGCTGTTCACCTGTGAAAATAAAATCTGCTTAATTTTTATGTGATAATAATTATGTAACTTATTTTTGGAAGTAAATAATTCAGCAAGGATGAGATGCACAACACAGAAGAATGGGTTGCGCCGTGTTTTGCCTACTGATAAGGTACAGTTTTGCTGTCCCTTTGAATGCCTGCAGCACCAGCTTTAACCTCTGCAAGCATCTTAGAGAAATAAACAGAGCCCTCCCAGCAAAGCTAAATTCCACTGCCAGCTGACATGTTTCTTTTTATCTATACATTTGTCTAATTAAGAAGATATAGTGCCGTTTTAATTTTCATATAAACTCTTAACTTCAATGGGGATGCATTCTGCAAACCAAACAAGGATTTATTAAGATAATAAAGCAAGCACTTCATAAAAATTTAAATGCCTGCTATGAGCCTCTTTTTTTTTGGAACTAAGAGGCCAAGAAAATCTCTTAAACCGGAGGAGGGATCTGAAGTAGTAAATAGTTTCAGCAAGCCCGTGCCCAAGCGTGTGTGCGAAGTCTGCAAGAGCAGAGGTGGCTTCCCAGATCCGAGGCCACTCGCCCCCCGCGACACCGAGACTTCAGCAGGATTTTAGCTGAAGGTGCCAGCTTTGCACCTTCTCGAGCACAGGGGTGCACTGGTTTAAATTAATTGATTCATTTACAAGGACCTCAGCCAGGGGGGGAAAGCATATTAGTTTCTTTCGCTTGTGCTGCATCGTCTGTTTACAACAACGCAGTTAATCAAAGGAAGGGGAGATGAAGATCTTTTTTTGCCAGTGTGGCAGGAAAGACCGTGAAGCTTTAATTGACCCCCCGAGAGACAAAGTGAAAAGCTTGTGGAATGAGCTGAATTTTTAACACAAGGGCACATTTTCCTTTCAGTTCTGTTCCAGAGACTAATAGGAACGGCCGCACTCCCAGCTCTTGGCATCCCGGGTGCAGCTGCTGTCCCACCTCCTTACCTGAACCGTTTCAGGAGCAATGCAGATATCCATAACTCAGGGCAGTGACTCACAGTAATCCCTTAAACCCCATAATAGAAAAAAATGGCCACTGCTGACTAATGATTTTGAAAGCTGGGGCATAATGAATTGAGTTCTGCATAAGACATCTGAGGATTTTAAAGTGCTCGATAGCCCTGCCTCGCTTGCCTGGGCTATGCAAGGTGTTCCCGAAAGGAATGTGTCCAGGAACAGCCAGGCAAAATGTATCCAGGTCCTCTGAGACCAGGACTACGAGGGACCAAGGATGCTGTCCCCCATCCCTCCCCCATACATGGAGACACCAAGGTGGGTTTAGCTGTCACAGCACTGCAGCAGGCTCCCCCGACGGGGGGCGAGGAAGGATGACAGCCCTTGTGACTGAAGGAAAACTGCAAAATAAAAGAGGTTGAGAGAAGGAAGAGAGAGATCTGGGGGTCCTGGTAGACAGCAAAACGACAATGAGCAAGCAGTGTGCTCTTGTGGCCAGGAAGGCCAATGGAATCCTGGGC
>JAOXJM010000002.1:28190061-28225194 GCA_026413425.1 Tringa solitaria
GCCCAAAACTGAACACAGCCCTTGAGGTGAGGCCTCCCCAGTGCCCAGTACAGAGGAACGATGACTTCCCTAGTCCTGCTGGACTCCTGTCCCATGGATGGAAAGAGCATCAGGTGGTGGTGCTGGTGGTGAGGTACAACTACCTGCCAACCTCCTGGGCTGGATGAAGTGACAGGACCAGACGGGCTTACCCCAGCAAGCCCCCCATAAGAGAGGCTGTATAAGGGGCAGAAATGTGCTTCGCAGCATCATCTAAAACTGTGAGACACCCACTGGGTTAAAAAAAAATGCAAAACTAAGTGGCTTGAAAATAGAACATTAAGAATATCGTTATTGAAAACACCCCTTCCTTCCCACAATAATGATGAGAAAAAGCCCCTATGGAAAGAAAATGTTTTTTTAAAAAAATAATCATAATTTTCATTTGAGCAGCATAACTTTACGGTCATTTTCATGAGTGGTACTGATATAAAAATAAAACCCAAACCTGAAAGAAACTTGTTTTCCCTTCATTCTTTTCCTTGTTCCTCTCTTCCTTAATTTTTTCCTTCCACCAGGAGAAGAGAAGGGAGAGACCACCCAGGGAAAGCAGGCACTGACAGAATAAATCAAAACCTGGAAGAAGAAGGAAAAACAAAGAAGCTAAGTTTAATTTCTATTGGAAACTTGAAGCTCAGACAGGAAAGGCCATAAAATGTAGTTGTGTTTTAGCAAAGAGGGAGAGAAACAAATCCCTTAGCTAGGAATGCATGTCAGCCAGCTCCCCTTCTCCTGGGAAACACCCCATCTCCCTCTGCTGAGGTGCCAATATCTGAGAAAGGGGCAAATACCACCAGACTGTCACCAGTGGCAGATCCTCCCACAACAAAAGCCCACAGGGTCAAAGTGGCATGGAGGTATGAGCCGGGGAGTGAAGGGCAGCAGGTATCTGCTAGAGCTTCCTGGGCTGGTACCTAGAGAAGAAGGTAAGGATTGCCCCACCACTGTCCCTGTGCACTGCAGGGGACTTTGGGACAGGAATGGCCCCAGGTTGGCATTTGACAGTAAGGAGGGAGCTGAGTTGGGGAAAAGGTCTAATAAATACACTCAAACCCAGTAAATTGCTTTCAGTGTTGTGTCCCCCCTCCCTATGGGGGTGCCCAAGCCAAACACAGTGGCCAAGACAAAAGCTTCCTTGGCTGTCGCATTTTACCGTTTGGTAGAAATTCTCCTCTTCTGCCTTCCCACGGGAAACATTTGTTCTTAAAGTTTGAGGAGAGACCTACCCAGGCTGGGTCTTCACCAGGACATCTGGGATGCTGTTCTTGGGAACATCTGTGGTCATCAGCGCAGCCCCGCCGTGGGTCTTCACTGACGGGTAGTCATCTGCTAGAACTTCATCCCATCACCACCATCTCCCTGGAGACCAGCTGCCTCCCAGTCCCACAGATCTCCCACCCGGCCCGGGGAGGCCACGGTGTTCAGCTGACAACTCCCCGAGTGGATTTTTTGCTGGGAAAGCCCCAGTTTGTCCCAGCACAAACCGTTCAGAGGTTGCCCAGCTTGTCCTTTGATCCACAGCCAGCATCTCCAGAGGCACCGGGCACCTTTGAAGAACCGTTTGCCCTGATCTGGCTGATAGCCCTCACTCCTGAGACACAGCGGCGCTGCTCGACGTGCGAGCGGGGTTTCCCACAGCCACAGCCCAGATGAAAGCCAATACTTCCAGGCTTGGCTATTTAGCTACAGAGAGAAGCCAGGTGTGAAAATGCTGTTATAAAGCACTTCCTGCACTTCTGCTTTCTCACCTTCTGGGATAACATCACTAGGAGCCCAGGTGGCTTTGCTCCTCTTCACAGTCCTTCTCTCTTTGGCTCTGGGATACTGCCAATTTCAGGAACTCTGGAGGGAACTACTAATCTCATGCCATTTAACAGAGATTATTATTTTCCTCTCAGAATTTCTTGAGGGGTAGAGGGAAGAAAATACAATATGCAATGCAAACACTTCCATTTGTACTGAGCATTTCTTTAAAATATGAAGAATGTGAGCTGCTGTTACCCGACTGCTCTTTTTAGATCCAATATTGAACTTGAGTCTGATGAAAACACTTTCGGTGCAAACGTTACGAATGACTGCATCTTTTAGCAAATATATTCTCACCCCACGGTTTAACACTATGGACAATGCTTAGACGGACCTGCCCACAGCGAATCTCAGAAGATGGCAGAGAACTCCCTCTCCGGGCTGGGAAGTTCTCCTACCTGGGTCTAACCTGCAGCAGCTCTCTTGGCCACTAGATGTCTTCCTGCACCGCCTGACATCCAGAGAACAGTTCCTGGTGGCCAAGGCCAGGCTGATTTTGAACCAAGGCTGCACGGAGGCCTTCTTTTGTCCATTGTATGCAATTTTTTTTTAGCTTAATAATTGCCTTGTGTCCAGGAAGAGCTGTAATTCTCTGATACTGCCCACGCGTCCTGCACTCCCAAGGGTTATAAGTCCTCAGCGAGTCGTAACAATAGACAGAAGAAGTACTGAGCCGGGTGCTCTGCGTGTATCAACCTCTGCTGAGTGTCACCACATCCCTTCCACGATCTGTCACAAAGCACGGGGCTTTGTCAGAGGCTCCTGTCAGCCCCCTCCACAACATCTGCCCAGCGCCTAGCACAGGGCAGCCCTTACACATACTCCTTCACTGGCCGAACTGGATGCCACACATAAAGGTGGAATTATCTGGTTCTTGCCCTTCTTCAAGTCATGAAACCCAACGCATCACTGACTGCAAGAAGAGGCAGACCAAGCCAACAGCGGGTTGGAAACTTTTATTCAGTAATCAGTCCTGCTGTGTGGGTAGCATCATAGCAACTGGAACCCAAGTATGCAAAAATACTGAGTTTTCACAGTGAAAAACCAGACAGTATAAAATATTCCAGTATTGTCTCTTAATTATTTCATAAGACCCCTGTTTCAAAGGCAACATGCTTATTTATGGTGTTTGCTTTCTATTCTCAATCCCTCCCCCTCCCCCAAAAAAACTGTTCAGACAGTAATGCTCCTTACCCCCACATAACCCACACTTGCTGGGGGGAGAGAAACACTACATGAAATCCCCTCCTGATTGCCAAAGGTTTACTGAAGAACGTTCTCCCAGTGGTGCCAAGGGCCAAGAAGACATAGATTATCGTGACACCAAGTGGTCCTGATGTTCCACACACCGAAGACACCGTGGTGCTACTAAACTCTGACGAGAGGTTCTGTCTCCCGGATGAGCCACCGAAGAGCTTCGTGCCGGCCCTGCCTCTCCAGTTCTGCTCCGATCACCTCCCGGCACTTCCGATGGTAGTCGTTCACCCAGTTACACTAGAGAAAGGGAGAGGTATCACATTCAGCATAAGCACAGAAGGGTTTTTTTTTTTTACAAGCTGTGTACAGCCAAAGACATTTGTAGGCCCTTCTGCTCTTTGGGATTGAACTGTTAGGCTGGAACAGGATCCTGTCCCAAAGAGGCAGATCTCTATTATGTGGAAGTGACTTCTAAATTTGATGAGGGTAGGAACTGAAGCAATTCGTCCCGGGTTTTCAGAGGAGCCAAGGTTCAGTTCAGCTGACAATATTCCAAGTCCCTGCAAACCACTGGCTCCACAGCAAATCAGAACAGCTACCTTGGCACAGCCTAGTAAATAGCTTTGCGAATTTGGAACTGGACAATGCAGTCCTGGGACACAAGTTGCCCGATTGATCTGAACAGGTAACCTTACTGCAGATCTTGGAACCCTTCACAGGCCTCTTCAGAAAAAGGAAATGCAAACAGGATTATCATTCAGAACAGGAGGATGGGTTGAGGGAAAATAAAGAGTATGGTACAACAATAGGATGAAAAACACCACGGTGAAGGTAGCAGGAGACTTAAACAGAAAGTTTAGAGTATGAAGCGATTCAGGAAATAAATGCTGCTGAGCAGATATCACTGATGTCTGCTCAGAGTCTGTATGTACTGCAGAACGTGGTGTGGCTGAATGGGACTGGTCACAAGAAGATACAGAATCAACACAGGACAGTGATTAGTATAAGTCTCAGGGGAGGACAGCATGATAGTCTGACAGAAGCAAATTAAGGCAGGAGTAGGAAAAGAGAGATGACAGTGGCAAATATCAGATCAAGAGAACTACCAAAACAACATCAGAGGGTTCCTTGCTGTCTTCATCGTAGACTAATTTAGATTGGAAGGACCTCTGCAGAGTTCATCTCGTCCACCGTCCCACTCACAGCTGGATCAAGTTTAAAATTAAGTCAGGTTGCTCAGGATTACTCTCTGGATTTATCAGCTGGAACGCAGGCCAGTGGTTCTTGTAAACAGAACAGAACAAGCTGGTTCTAGTGTGAAGAAGGCAATGCAAACCCACTGCTTCGCTTACCTCTTTTTGTGTCAGCAAATTAACATCAATCATTTTCGTCTGGATTGGAACCAGGGTTAAGGGTTCAAAAGTCAGGCTCCCCCTGTTTTTGAAATTGTACTGCAACAGAAAGACAACGGGGGCTGTAAATTTTTAGAAACAGCTCTGGCCAGATGACACTCCTTGGCTCGTCATGTACAGAACAACTCGTGTAACATTTCAGATAAGAGGGGTAGCAACTTACAGTAATATTTTTCTTATAGCTTAAGCAAAGAATCTCAATATAAACCTTAGTTATTTCTTTCAGTGGTCACTTTTTGAAGGCCATGCCTCAGGTCACAATTGTACAGGACTCAGCTTGACGACTATACAGTCATTTTCAGTTTGGCATTTCTAAAAGCACAACACAACCAGACTGACAGATATGAAGTTACAATTGGTCTGAAATTTTGTTTCTGCTGCCACTGAGGACTCTCTGTTAGAGAAGAAAATCCTGACTTGAGAGTATCAACCAACTCTATAGCAACGACTCTAAAGGGCTGAACAAAGATGCTTCTGGTGTTTTACATCCAGACAGAAAACATTTTAAAACAACAATACACATTTCAACCCATAGAAACTGCAGAAGCAGAACTGTCTTCTGTGTCCCCATTAGCAAGGGAGACTTAGAATCAGTCTTCACTAAAGCAGTGCTTTGGAGACCAGGAGTCTTGAGTAGGATTTAACTGTCTGCAGCATGTTCCCACCTCAAGTTCCAGTACTTTAAGTTTTACAACCCGAGAGTCATATAGAAAAGTGCCTCTTGAGCAGGTCATTCACCTTGGTTTCAGCAGGAATGACGAGGACAACATTTTCTATTCGGATCCCAAAGGATCCATCTTCGTAATACCCAGGCTCTGCAGAAACAGACAGTAATTAACTAAGCCACAACATAGCTGCAGTGTGCAAATACTTATTCCCTATGGCCAAACTTCCCCTCCATGGATTTAGTCCACTGAAGTCACTAAGCAATCTTGACATCAGGCATCCACACAGGCAAACAAATTTCTGACTCTACTTAATCTGCACAGAAGCCCCGAGCAAGGTGACAGCAAAAGTTCTCAAAGGGAGGAGAAACAAGACAGACAGCCCTCGAGCTCAGAGAGTCTCCTTCCAAGTCAAGAGAGAACACAGAGTACATGTGTTCCAAATATCAGAAACTCTGGAAATATTAATGTCTTTATGAAAGGCAGGTGGGTAACCCCTTCCCCAAACAATTTAGAAAGTGCTCCCCTGACTCCCTCAGAGGACTTTGCAGCCCTGAAGCAATGTAACTCTCTCAGCGAACCCCAGCAGGCTGTTAATTTACTACTGGAAGAATAAGGCATGTAAAGATTTAACAGCTGCCTCAAATAGCCCATAGCAAAGACAGGATTAGCTCCTGAAAGCTTGGTGTCCACCTTGTACTGCAGCCAGCTCCTCCACTGCAGAATGGGAGGCAGCATGCCAGAGACAGGCTGGTCAGCAGCACAGCTCTGCTCAGGTTTGCCCTGTAGAGAGCAGGAAGCACCAGCAGCACTTGACTTCTTATGGAAGATGAGAGCTAAAATCAGAGGGTCTTTATCTAGAGAGCTTAAATAACAAACTGAGGAGGCAGGATCAGGGCTTATGCTCCCACCTTTCCTATACACCATTGTCAGATTTATTCCCTCTGAATCTTAAAGAGCTTGGTCCCTCCCCTAGTAACCAGAGAGAATCACCAATGCTAAATACCATCAGAGACGATCATGCCAGCCTCCAGGGGCTCATCTGCAAAGGTTTTGTAGCTAATGCCACAAGGACCCTCATGTACATTTAGGAAAGAGCCAACTCCATGTCCTGTCCCATGCAGGTAATCCAGACCACAGTCCCACAAGGCAGAGCGGGCAAAGGAATCTAGAAGGTGACCTGCAGGCCAAGAGAGAGAGAGAATTTGATCAATTCAGGCTCCTCAGAGATGCTGATAATCACGCTGAAGGCTCAAGCCTGGAAAATATGCAAAGAAAACCCAAACAAATAAAAAAACAACCCTCAAAAAAACCCCACCAACAACCAAAGAAAGCAAGTCATTGGATTGTTAGAAGTTACTGGGCAGGTTTGGCACATCCAACATTCAAGCCCTTTCTCAGCTTCCTCCTGCTCTTCAGAAGATGGTCTGTAACAGAACCATTGCACTGCTGCTTGCTTCACTGAGGTTTTCAGGAAAGAATCTAGTGGTTATATCTCCCACAGAGAATTCAGTGCCTTTCTTAAAGGTAGCTGCACTAAGTGACCTCAAAGTAGACGTATTTGGTGATCTCATCAGCCTGACTTCTTCCCTGGATGGTCAATCATTTCAGATTGTTTCAATCAGAATGTAGATAAATTTTTGTTGCCTGCATGTGAACACCAAGCCCGTATGTCCAAGTTTAGAAACTCTCCAATATTAGTTGGGGTTTCTCATAGCACTACACAGATGCTTTTTCCTCACCTACCCAAGAATGCAAACTGGAGAAAACTCTAAAAAGAGGCATCTTTGTTTAAGATGTCTAATCAGAGAGAAAATAGCTCTGCAACAAATTCACCAGGGGTGAATGTATGTCACAGTTTCTCCTACACAAAATCAAACCAGCTCCTTTGTGTGTCATTTTCCCATGCTTCTCACTGATAAAAGAGATTCCACGTTAACTAGAAGAGAATTAACCAGTCTTTTTGAAGCTGGAAAGTGACCTCTCACTTTGACAGGGCCATGAGTAAAGCATAAAGACAACCTCCAAGCACAGAAAGTTCACAGATACGTTAGAGTGCCATTGACTGATGAAAGCCACTATCGCCCTAGAACCAGAGTGCTTTGAACACCTTTCAGACTTCCCCCCTCAGAATTTTGAGCACTAGTTGATGCCGAGAGAGAAGGCATCAGTAATTCAGAATCCAAAAATGTTGTGACCGAAACAGACACAGGCAGTTACGTCAACATCAACAACACATCTCTGGACCTGTCAAGCGCCATGTTGCTCTCAGACCACTTAATGGTGGTCTTAATTACCCCTTCAGAGGTCTCTGCTGGGGTAAAAACACTCCAACTCACCAACCTACCTTTGGTTCCATTTGGGAAGATGGCTGCACTCACAGCTATATGTCCCTTCAAGACATAGGTGAAGCATTCCTGTCAAAGAAATATGTGCCATAAGTAAACAGGGAGAGGTAGATACTTTGTCTTCCCCAGAAATGGAAAGAAAGACTGCATCTTGTAGCAAATTGTGAAGGATCTCGGGAGACTTGCTCATGCTCTCCTATGGCTGGCAATGTCAAAGCAAACCATGAGCACAAAGAGTTTAAATTACTCTGAAAATATTTCTCTGCTAATTATGCAGAGTGTGTCACAAACTCAGACTGCTGGTTTAGCAGCAGGATTCACCTGACTTACATGACTGACTTTCTTCGTGGCTGTAGTTTTACTTCCTGAGCATACCCTACAGCATATTTTCATCACTGAGCGAACTATAATGATGAAATGAGTTTTAATTAAAGCAGCAATCTAAAATAAACAAAATTCCATTGCTGAATTTCCAACATGGACCTTCTCAGATAAGTCTGAGCCTGGTTTTTGACATGGTACACTAGACACAAACCACTATTGCAGCTTTCCATTAGACACTAAGCTTTGCACTAAATTAAAACCCCCTAACTCCCATGTTGGACAAGCCAGTAATGTTTGTCCTCAGCCCACTGATTTTATTCTTGCTTAGAGGAGACATGTCACTTTGCAGATGAGAGGTGTGCGTTTTAAGATAGAAAGGTGTCATTTTCTAAATCACTTAGTTTATATTTTGGAAGTCTGAAGTCTGACAGCCTCCTTTTCATTCTTTATCAAAATACTTTCACATATTATTAAATAAATGATACTTGATGGAGCACTTTGACTATATAGCAGTAAGGCACATTATGAATTTGTTTAAGTATCTCTAACAATAAGGGTCAGATCACAAACCACACTGAGATGCCAACTTACCTTTTCATAGGCTGACGGTGTGCCAAAATGCATTGTCCTGGTCACATCTGTGGTACCATCTCTTCCAGAGGCAAACAAAGACACAAGAAGCAAAGGGATGGGGGAAAGAGAAAGATTAAAGTGAGAATGCACAGAAAACCCTGTCACACTGCAGCAAACCAACCAAACTCACGATAGGGTAAACTCATCTGCTCTGTGCCACACAAGACTGATGTTGTAACAGTTTCTAATCTCAAAAAATCCTGAACACACAAGTCCCAGATGCAGTAATACCGATTTACAATTCCAAATGTTATCTTTCATCCATAAGCATCCCAAAGCACCTCGCAAATTAGAATGTAAACTGCTCATAAAAATGATGCTAATTTGAGGTTTAGCAACTGGTACCCACCCACTGAGAACAGAACACAGAAGGCCAAATTTAGACTATTTGTATGGAAGATGATTCATTAGCAGTTTAAAAATATATACTTATGCACAAATGACAACTACCAGCTCAGGAAAGGGAAGTGTAAGGGGGGATAGTGTCCCTTTCATCCTCAGGATGTCTTGTGCTAAGATTTCTAGAAGCCATCCAGCATTTGGATAGGGGTCAGTTCGAAACGTCAGAAACTGGCTCTTAAGTTCCTTCTACAAATACCATTTTGAGCCTGCTGTCAAAACCACAGAGGCTCTTGAAATAATGAGTTCCCTTTGAAACACTCACTCCTGCGCCTACGCTTTTCCCCAGCACGCACAGGCCATGGTCACAAAGAACTCACGGTTTAACTTCTCAGCAGGGACAAGCAGAACGTCCCTGTCACAATGCCACTGATGTCCAGTTTACATTGTATTCAAAGGGCTGCTTTTCATACTGGCACTAAGGAAATTGTTAATTAGGCCATCAGAGGGGAAGAAAAAAAAAGGTCTCCTTGTAAAAATCTTATCAAAGGATGCCTGTATGATTCCTTTTCAAAGCTTTTCCTGACTGACACAACAAAAACCCATAGCTCCAAAGACAAAGCTCATCTCAAAGAAGCAGCCAGGTCTGTCCTGCATTTTTCTGAACAAGCCACTTCTCATCTATTTACACTGGTTAAAAACACGACGTCTTTCATTTTCCAGAGAGTCAGAATTCCATACTGAACAGCTGCAGAGACTGAGGCTGCTGAATGGCACCGTCAAAAACACACTGAGTCAACAGCCTTCCCAAAAACACACCTAAGTGGCCACTGAGATGAGAAACCCTGCCTCTGAGTCTCTGTCTGGAAAGGCAGAGAACACCACAGGGCAGTGCTGTCCTGCTCCTTTGCCAAACCTTTTTCTGACCTCAACATCAGTTAAATCCACTCATATCCTGGCAAGGGTAGGTGCCTCACTGGGCTGTGCAGGCAGCTGTGCAGGCAGCCCAAGGCTAAACCAGGGCAGTCAGGTCTGCTCCCTGCTCCTCTAACACCAATGCCCCAGGTGCACAGAGCTGCAGCAGACAGAAACATGCACCACCAGCTAAAGCACAGCTACCATCACACTGGTGATGGGACTCTGATGGGAACTGCACTCGTTCCCTATCCCAGACAAGGCTTGTCAGGAGCCCTAGTCTGCTGTCCTGAGCCTAGTTCAGTGCCTCCTGTCACCCACCGACTGATGCTACATTCAGAACCCCACAAACTCCCTCCCCAGGGGATACAACAAGCAGGCTCTCTCTGAAATTGGCACTGTGCTCAGAACTACACATTGCTCCACAGCAACTGTGAGCTGACCCCACAGGTGGGCACTGGGAGCAGAAAACATAGCAGTTCACAGCACCATTCACCCCACTCACTTGTACTGTGCTCCAGAGTCCAGGAGGTAGATCTCGTTCACAGACAGCGTTCTGTTGGTCTCAGGAACTGGCCTGTTCAGTTAAACACAAATTTTTTTGTTCCACAGTTTTAAGGTCTCCAGCCCACGTCTGCAGTCCAGAAATCATATTAAGTGCAAGCTTGGATGTGTTGGCTCTCATTTCTTGTGGCAGTGATGGAAATCCCACACATGCTGAGCCAGGGTTCATACTGAGGAGTGCATTTGTCTACAGTAAATAGCACTACAGTACAGAGAATAGCTTTGTTGCTTCCAGCAAAACCTTCAACATCTGTTCCTGGACATATTTCAGAACAGTCTGCACTTCGTACTTGTCCTTCCCAGACTTCTACCCAAAAAATAGCCCTTTTCTATGGCCTCTGAGCAGATCACCATCATAATACATACATGCTGCCAGCAGGGAGAGATCTTAATTTAGTAAGTGTGGAAGCTCTGGTGAAATAAAGTAAGATGGAAATCAACAGTGACTACATCTCCCTGGAGTACTTTGTTGTGACTCCACAAAGAATCCAGACAGCTCATTCCAACTATGTTTGATGAAGGATGAAAGGAAAAGCTGTGGTTCTCTTACTTGTAGTGAATGATGGCTCCATTTGGACCTGTGCTTGATATGGTAGCAAAACTCAATTCAACAAAGTCTTTCTGTTGGCTGAAAGAAAAGATTGTGATCACTACAGCACAAGCAAGAGGAGCACACCAGGCACCTGGGGAACCTGGAGGGCTCCATCCGCAATTTCACATCACTTCAGCCTTCCCCTTAGCCTTGAAAGCCATCTGGCCAAGCATACTCGGGTAGGAGAATTTCACAGATGGAAGCCCTGTCCTCCCAACCATGTGGAAACTTGCTTTCCATCTCTACCCTTCCCTTACAAGCAGAAAATTCACCAGCCAGACCACCCAGGGAAGAGATGTCCTGAACAATTTCTTTTTTGTTACTTATTTACTCAAAGGCATTTTTAGAGGTCCTGTTGATGTACACATGGGAGTATTTCTCAATACAAATGGTGCTCGTTCTCCAACAGAAGAGGAGGAAATCTAGCTCTTACATCAACTCCTCTGTGGTAAAAAATCAACTGTCTTGTATTTAAGGGTCCTAACCTGCAGCACTCCTCATTGCTATCTGAAAAGGAAAGCGGATAGGATCCAGTGGGCTGGGACTTGTATCTCCCAAGAGACCCAATTCTTCCCCAACTCTTTCAAGTGTTCAAAGAAATCTTGTAGTAATGGTTTGTCCTCAGGTAAAATATATCTGCGAGTGAGCTGGATTTCTAAAGAATAAAATAAAAACACAGCATAAAAACACCACCCAGAAAACATCCTCACGGGGGATTTACTTTTTACCTGCGGAACTCCTCTGCTTTGTCTGCAGCAATTATTTCTGTTACTGTTCCCTTTGGAACCTAGTGGACAAAGATGAAGGTTGAATTAGAACACCAACAGCAAAGAAAATGCTATATGCTTAAGCACTGGGCCTCGTCTGAGCATTATGAAACCCAATCTTGAAGTGGCCTCTTTCCAGGTTTTTTGTCCTCATTCCTCAGTAATGACAAACACAAATCTAGCAATGCTGTGCAGGGCATGTGAGAAGCAGAAAGCAGAGACAGTCACAGCAGGATTGTGCAGTTAGTGCAGTATTAAATTCACTGAGATATGTTCAGAAGTTAACATTTCACAAGGCAACATCTCTTCAGAGACAGGTTACACTAAGCTTAACCCATGGTATGAGCAGAATTTTTATGCTTTTAAACCAGAAATAGAAGCAATTGCAGGAAAAACAAATTATGTAAAATTTTACTTTTGGCATTTGATAAATTAAAGCCTGTGACAAAACTTCCCCAGGACTGGACAACAGGCAAAGGGGAGCAAGAGCTTGGTCTCATAGCCCCTGAGGTAGAATTCTTGAGGTACTCAGACATGTAAAAAGGCACCTTCTGGAAGTCATCAAGCCATTCCCATAGGTAAAGTCAATGGACTTAGACATGCAGTGGCAGAAAAGGAGCACAGCTTATTAAGTTGCTGTGTAACACCTGGCACTCTGCACCTTCACTGTGTATTTCTGACCCAGAGCAAACATGAGCAATTTTTCTTTATCCCATTTACACTGCACATGGGCCGGACTGCACCCCTCCATTCATAAATGCCAAATCCGCCCATTCTGCCAGGCAACACTGATTATCATGAGAATAATCCCAAAGTATTGCACCAAACTGGATATTATTTCATGACTTACTCTCTATCAAACCAGCACAAGACAGTATTAACACTACATTAAGCCTGTTCAGGTAATTTCTCACCTGCTCTGGCTTTGGTCTGTGCAACATGAATAATAGTACGTTTTCAAAAAAATCATTCAGCCTTGGATGGAAACATGATTGAATTTCCCCCCCAAAACCAGATAAAATCCCAACTGTTTCACCACTTATAGCTAAGGCACCATAAAGACCATCAAAAAGTTTACGCTAATGAAGAATTTTACATAGCAATAAAACCTCCAAGTTAAAAAAAAATTATACGCTACCTCTTTCTCCAGCCAGTTAAAGAGCTCACACAGGGCAACAGCATCTTTAATCTATGTTAAAATAGGCACAAGAAAAGAGAATTGAGAAGAAAAAAGATTTATCAAGTCTCAATATAAACTGGTTTTGATGCAAAAGATTTCAACCTGCAAGTTTCAGAAACACAAACTAAGAGACGATTTAAGAGGTCTTTCCAGGTTCTGCATCCTATAATTAATACAAGCACTGGATATGTATCTGGTCTATTAAATAAACATTAATAAAGGTTTACTGCTAGGATGTACCTTACTGTGAAGAATTAAAAAGAACTCGGCAAACACTGGCGTTACCCCACACATGACTTTCTAGTCTCTTTTGCTTCAGCACGCAAGATCTTGCATTTCAGATCGTGGAAAGTAACCACACAACACATCTGGTGATGTGACAGGGGAACGTGGCCTTCAGATACAGGGGCACCATAGTCTCTGTCACACAGCTTCTGGCTTCTCTTTTGCCAGATGACCCCCATTTTTCTTCCTTTTTTTTCCTACATGCTTGTAGCACGCAGGGGCAAGAAGCAGGAGACAAGTGTACAAGAGCAAGGCACAATTTTGTCCTCAGGTGGCAAGTGACGAAGAGTCTCTGCTCAGTACAAGTATTTTTACTTCCCCTTAATGAACAGGGAAAGAAAAGTATTGAAATAGAAAGTAGCAGTTCCCAAAAAAACTAGCGGAAAATATGGGACAAGCACAGAATTGCCAGCTCTGCTTTAACTGGCACATTTCTCCTGTTGTGAAAACTGCTGCCTGAAAATTAACAGGAAATAAAGAGAAAGCCTCAGCCCCACCATGAACCTGTTTCACAGGCAGCTGCTTTGCTTGAAAATATGAAGCTTCCTGGGAAATCAGCCTCATTTCCAGAGTGTCATAATGATGACACAAAAACAGAGTGCTTTGAGGACACTGGCTGCTTCTGAACACCTTGGCCTGTGTTTTGCACCATGCGTCAAAGAATTTCTCTGTATTCTTTAGGCTGTGTTTATTCAAGTGATAGCAATTTGAAGACTCCACTGAGAAAGACAACAGAACTAGCAAAAGAGAGAGAACATCCCTTTGAGGGCTCATACTCTAAACAGCAATTCTCAAGTCTGCCCAGTCTTCCAACAGAGCAAAGCTGGTTCCTCACACTATTACAAATGTTGTTCTTCACTCCAAGGGAATGCTAAACAAGCAAAAAAAAACCTGCTTCAACAGCAGTAGATGTCTGACAGAAAACCGTTTTTATTCTGCCATCCAAATTCGTATTTGTTTTTTAATCCAAAAGACTAAAACTGAAAGAAAAATGTAAGTTCTTTCCCTCAACGTAAAGCAAACCTCTTGTGGTGTGCAAGGAGGCTCTCAAGGCTTCACTTACATGTGCTCTTCTCATGCCTTCTGTTTCCGATGAGTTCTTCACAGCTTTTGCAATGCAGATGGGGGTATATGGGGTGAGGTATCGGTAAGCCTGCAGCAGAAGGACAGGGATTACTTGGGGATTACTCAGACTACATAATCCTACAGGTTTAATAACTCAGCCTGGCCACAAGGCAGTCTCTCTCAACCTTCAGCGCTGTGAGACACTGGTTGCCAGTAGTCAGCTAAGTGCACCGGGGAATAAAGTGGAGAAACAGTCCCTGACTGAAGGAAGGACAGCCACAGAGAAATCCAAGGAACAAGAGGGTCAACAGCTTGTCATGAAGCAGGGTGACAATTTGGATACCCTAAATACCATATATATCAATGTCTGAGCTATGCGTTTCCTGTTATTGCTGTACACCAAAGGCCCAGAGACTATGAGAAACACGAAATCTGGGTGCTGAGCACTGGAGCTGAACCTGGAGGGTCCCCCAAGGCTCTGGCTTCACCAGCGCTGAGCATCACCACTTCTAATGATCAGCAGCTCTGACAAACACATCAAGGGCCCAAGTTTTGTTTTGCAAAAGCTCTTTGCAAACCTGAGCTTTCATACTGTTCTGAAAGGAGCTCACATCAATGGTTTGAGACAAAGCTTTCCTATGGCTGGATGGGATGGCTCTGCATTAAGAAATAGTAACTGACCCTTTATCATTGTGTGCTTCCCCAAACATCAGTTGTCCTTACATTATCAGCAATGCTCAGCTGGTTCTGAGCACTTCTTCAGAAATTCACCAACTGAGGTGATTTGTGCAATCCTTGTTACACTTGGCATCAGAAGAAAGAACAAAAACAAAGTATTTTGCCTCACAGTTCTCTGCTCTACCCATTATATATTGGGAGATTTGATGAGCACATACGTAAGCACAGCCCAGGCAAAATGTTTTTTAGTTCTCTATACACCAGCATACAAAGAAACACCACTCAAATTAATGAGAAAGGCCTAGTAGACCCTCAGCAAAGACCAATTTCACACAAATCCTACAGGCTTTCGATTTCCAGATTCCTAAAAATAGCAAGACAATTACACTACATTACGCAGAAACTGAAGTACTGATGAAACCACAAGGAGTCAGGAAAGTCCTGTTATCAGAGTCAGGACAAAACTTCTCAGCAGTCAGATTGTTAGATTGGCTTGCCTTTTACAGATACTGGCAGGGTCTATTAATCTTCTGTGAAAAGTATATTTACATGCAACTGTAGGCAAATCTATAAAGGGTTTGCAGATCTGTGTTTAATAATGGACTGGATTTTTGCCAATGTCAATATTTGGCTTTGACGGAGACAGGTAGTAGATGGACTTCCAGCACTGTGGTTCTTCAAAGCACCCCAGGCCAGTTGCTCAGCAGGTGTAAAGTGGTGTAGAGCTACAGAAAAATACCCAGCATAAGGAACTGGGAAACCTTTGGCTCTTTCAGTGGTTTCTTAATCAGGACATTTCAGTCCTTCCTCCCCTGCTTTCTATTGAACAGAGAGCTCCTTGAGGCAGGGACTCTCACATTTCATACAGAGGGCATGTAGCACCTCAATGACTCAGTATCAGCCAAAACTTTCAGTGCTAGAGGGGTAAATAATGTCACTACAACTCATTACATTCCTTATCCTCGGCCGGACCTGCTGTACTTCATAGGAATGCTCTGCGTAAATCATCTACAGCAACTTACCCAAGCTGGGGTTAGTTCATTGACTCCAGCTACAGCAAGGGGTGTTCTACTCTGAAGTCAAAAGAGCAACAACAATTTATCCTGAATGCTCCATAAACTCTATGCTTTCTGCTACCCTGAACGAAAGAGAGTGGGCAAAATGTCAGTATTCTGTATTAAGAGGCGATTTGCACCTAGAAAAGGATTGATGGTGTCAGAAGATTTAACCCTGGGCAGGAGCAAAAAAATGTGTATCTTGCTCAAGTCAGTGCAAAGGCAGAGAGAGCCATGTGCTGTATTAAAGGGATATGTTGAAAGCAACAAAACTTGCCAGACCTGTTTGGTTTTATCATCTGTCCTGATACACTAAGTGCAATGAAGCTATTAAGGTATATAAGTCAATGTCATCATTGGAGAGAAATAATTCATAGTTCCTGCTATTTTGGCCTTTAAGAGATAGAGAGTTGTGCTGATACCAAACTGTGGCAGCCTGGGGATACGCAAACAGACCCTGCTCTTGGAATTTTGTCTTTTGGGAGACACAAAGCTGAGGCCACTCTTAAAATTCCTGTATACAGAAAAAGCTTTCAGGCCCCATGAGCAGCTCTATTGCCACAGGTAGGGCTGCATTATATGCACACCTGCAGCACAACCGTGCAGTACATGAAACAGGCAGGAGATACCTGCCTGCCTGGTGGAGACAGAAACCTGGTGGCGGGTGAATGCAGACTTGCAGTCAAACACTTTTTCCCAATTTAGTTCTTCCTTCAGTGACCCCTTCATCCGAGCCCTGCAATTCTCAGCCTGGAAGCCTGGACTGTTTCGGAACCCAGCACAAGCACAGGTTCTGTTCAGCAGGTCTGGCCTTCCAAGGCAATATATGGAAAATACCCATTGGTCCCCGATTCCCAGCCATATTTATTCACACTATCTGTTAGATATCTCTGTAAATTGGCTAGCATTCCAGAGAATGTGTAGCAAACAAGAGATGTACACAAGAGGCATGGAATAAGCTTATTTGCCTGTAATTGCTGCTGTGTCCTTCCCCGAGTATCTCCTTTTATGACTATTGGAATATCAGGTGGACTGTGGGACTCCCAGACAGCCAAGATCAAGTACAAGGGTAAGATATTGCAAGTACAGCTGTACAGAATTTATGATGATGCTACAGCTGTCCCTCAGCAGATGCACTCACTGCGTGGACAACGACTGCCTGCAGGTTATCTGTGTCCTAACAAGGTTCCCTGCTGCAACAACTCTGTCACCTGCCCCTCCTGTCTTTGATACAAGACATCACAAATTACCTGATATCCTCAAGCCAATGAAATAAATAAGGGGAACCATCTTCAGACACTCAGATAAAGCCCAATGCCCCATCCCAAAAGTCCTGCCCAGCTTTCCTGCTTCAGTTTCTGCTAGTTTCCAGCTCTTCTTGCTGGTCCACATAAGGCCAATGTTCCAGCCATGGGCACTGTGACCCAAGTTCACCCTGCTCCCTTCTCTCCCTCCCCTCTCTCACTGTACTTGTCTTATCTTAAGCTGACAATTCTTTGGGTAAATCGGCTTAGTGAGTTGGAAGGACAGCTCCAGAGAGAGCAACCCCAGGATTAACAACCCCTCGATACCTCAGCATTGCTGGATCCTTTCTGCACAACCTTCAGCCTGCATCATGCTTTGCAGAGGGGAAGGTGAGACCAGTGCCCTCATTAACACCATTCCTGACAATGCTGAGCAGAGGGGAGAAAAGCATTTTCCCTTTCCCACTTACCTTGGGAATGGCCTCAGTCAGAGCATAGCTGGCTTTGTCACTGAGCCACACTTTCTCCTTGGGTGAGAGGCCTGCACCAACAGCCTGCAGCTCTGACAGGATAGAACCGTAGGGTAACACTTGGATTTTAAACTCAGGTTCCAGGGTGGAGTCGAGCTGTAAGTGCTCCCTCACAGCGGGGTCCATCATCCGGTCGCCATCGATGAAGAGCCTTAGAAAGAAATCGGACAGAGCAGATAGGTGGGAGCACATCTGACAGTAGTTGGAGTAAAGGAGGGAAAAAGAAACAATTTCTGGTGACACTTCAGGGAGAAAGGAGTTCGTTAATTATGTGCTATACTTTGCTTTGAAGTGCAGTTCTATGATTCTATGTACCACCTCGCTGAGAGGAAAGGAGCTGATAGTGTTTTAGTTTGTATGCCACATTCAAAATGGCTACATCCCATCACTGGCATCAAGCAGGAGAGAGTAACAGAGGCAAGTAAAGCCTATTTTCTACTCTTTTAAGGGCAACATCTGGGAATGGAAAAGCTACTGTTGTTTTAAGTACCACATTGTTCCTGTTTTGACTGAATTGGAAAGTTCAGCTCAACCTTCACACATAACCTGTACTCACCCTGCCAGGTTTTACCTCAGATGCACCTAGCTAGCAGCTTGGAGATGTCTGGAAAAGGCTTGTCCTTGCTGAGGCTCATTGTACAGGGCAGTCGCAGGAAAGAAACTTTCTGTCATAAATCAGCCTTGAAACTTTTCTACACAGTCCCCGCAGTCTTGAAGTGACTCATTAGTGACATTAGAGAAAATTTTTCTAATACCGAGGCCAGCATTGGCTCTTACCCACATTTCACCCAGGGCTCTGAAGGCCCTCCACGTTATCGCAGGGTGACAGAGAGAGGGGTCAGTCATCCTGTCCAAGGTCACCCAGCCAGTCAGCCAAGGTGCTGAGGAACCCAGCAGTGCTCTTGGCTGCCTCTCTAGCTCTGATCAGGGGAGGAGAGTAATTAATGTTGAAGACAAAAGTGCTCAGAAGGGACATTAAAGCACCCGAGCGTAGGTGTTTTAAAAGGACAAGTGCTTTGCTAGAACAGTTCTCCCACAGGAAAATGCATCTTGGGGGACAGAAGAGGGGAATACAAGCACCTGATTGTGTTCATTCCTATGACGGCGTATGCAAAAAACACAGGATTGTACTCAACATCAGAGCCTCGAAGGTTGAAAAGCCCTGGAAAATAAGAACGCCAAGAATCACATTCGTGGTTCATCTTTTCCAACATTAGAGAAAGCCAAAAAATACTCTCAGTAAAGCACAGTCACTCAATGAGTTGTCATAGGTGCAGGCCATGGGTCCAGCTCCTGCCTGGCTGTCCCATGGCCTGCTCCTTTTCTGGCAATCCTAAGTTTTTGCCAGGAGATGGCACCAAAACTGCAGTTTAAACACTCCCATCGGGCAAGGAAATTGGGGTTTAATTTCTGAAGGACAGCTGGTTTGGAATAAAGCAGGTACAGGCAAAAAAGATAAGGACACATGTAAAAAAAGTAGGTTTTTTTCCCTTTCTGGTCTGTGATGCAATAAAAACGCAATAAGAGCTAACTTCTCAACAGCCAGAAGACTTCAAAGTTACAAGTTATTGTTTCATTCCAATGCTTGTTTTGATAGTCAAGGGAAGAGGGAGACACAAAAGGCAAGACTAAAATACTCCAAAAAGGCCTATCATTTGGGTGTCTCCAACATCTCAGATTCAGAGTGCATAGTTTTAGGGTTTTTTCACAAAGATTTTTATGCCTCACAACTCCAGAAAAAGTCAAGAGGGGAAGTAGATGTTCAGCATCTCCAAACTCCTGATTTTAGGGTCAAATAAGAACCCCAGGGTACCCAATTAGCTGAAATGAGTTACTCAAGGCAATAAGGCCAGCCAGCAGGACAGCTGGGAAAAGAACCAACATGTCCTAAATCACAACCCAGCACTGTATTCATTGAACTGTGCAAACGCTGCCACAAAAGTAAAAATAGAGTTTGATTCTCCCCAGGGAAAGAGTAGGTCACTTGAAAGCAGGAAAGTGCCACAAAGAACTCTTTAATGCATGGGTACAAACTTCCTCACTCAGCCGACTCCCAATGCAGTAAGGAGGCAACAACTTCCTCTGTGGATCTCTTTCTGTCCCCAGAAACTTGTCTGGAGTTTACTACAATGAAATGAATTAGATAAAATTAAAGACAACTTCTCCCTCTTCCCCCTTTAGGATAGGAAATCAACCAGACGCTCGGCAATAGGCTCCTCTCATGACCTTCTCTGCTCTATCTTAAAACCCTAGATTCATAACCAAGCTTGGCTTTGGTGGAGACATTTAATTTGAAACCACCTCGGGGCACCAATTTATCATTAATTTAATTGGAGATGCGCCTGAAAAGGTGATACACTCAATCTCTGCTCACGCAAGCCTCCCCGGGGAGGAGTCATATCACCACTCTCAGAAGTGTTTCTTTCACGAAACAAGCTCTTTGCTCAGTGTCCCAGATCCAGGAGAGCCCACAGACCTCAGCACGCCGGCTTCTCCCAGTGCCGGAGACATGGTGCTGGCAGTGCTGGAGCCAGGAATGCGTCACCTTCATTTCTACCTTCTCAGATCAGACGCGGGGCGCAGGCATTAGCAGCACCCACACCCTGCCAGCACTGCGTTCCCACTGCACCAGTCTGCACACGGGTGATTTCTGCACAAAGGATACGCAGCACTAATAACAACAGTCCTGGGAGAACCACTGCTGTTTCTGGCCATTCTCCCTTCCTACGCACTGGGCTTGGAGCCAGGGTGTGGAGACCTAGTCATCCTGGGGCCCCAAACACGGAGGGGACTCTCTAGTGGGACCCTGGGTTGAAATGGTCCGGAAATACAAGTTAAGCCCTGACTTACTTGTTTTAATCAAAGCATTTGCCAAACGCTGGAGAGGTAGAGACTGACTTTAAAAGGCGTGACAATTAGGAAGATTACTGTGAATGCTGTGTACCCCACCCTGGCCTTATGTATACAAAGCCACATGTTGCATTGCTTTGTTTATAGCCCAGCCTCCACAACAGAAAACAAGTCTCCATCTTCCCATAGGGTGAGTCAGGATCAGGATATTTTATAGCCAGAAAATCTCACAGGTCTTTTTTTTCCCCCTTCAAACTGGCTCGGGCTTTATATATAACCTTCTTTTCCCTCTGGCTGGGCTGTTTCTCAAAGGTGGTGATTTGCTGCGTTTCCTGGGCAAAAAAAACATACTCAGGAGCTGTATTGGTGTAAAAAGGCACTGTATAGAAATACAGGCTCACTGTTTGTGACCTGTTATCTCCACTCCACTTCATCCAAGTTAATGGACCTCTAACAAACAGATTGGCTGCCATGAGTGCCTCCCACCCTGGCAGGGTTCTTCCTTTCCAAGGCAGGAAGGACGTTTATTTTGTAGGAAGGAGATGCAAAGACTTACATGCTACTTCATCCAAGGCCGTTACCACAAACCACAGGACTTTCCTCTCAGCCATTTTTGAACGGAGGGCTACAATTTTGTCTCTCCAGCTGACCCCTGCAAAACGCAATATGAAAAGCTACAGTCACCAACTTTACTGGGGATGATGATAAAAACACAGACCAGTGTGTTAGATTATGGAGGTACCCAAAACACAGTGTTTGGCTTGTGTTCCTCACTCCTTTCTAATAACTAATATGAAATATGTCAAAGGAGCTGCCCTCCAGACACCCATGGATTTGGTTTGAAGTTATCTAGCCTCTAGCAAATGGTTATTTGAAGTTTTGAGGACAAAGGAGTTATTAGCTCAGGTCTGATCACTCTCTTGACCTATTCAGAGTGGATCATATTGTGCTGCAGAACCGATTTCCTCAATATTTTGTAAGACAAAAGCAAACGAGGATAGGGCAGTAGAAACAGACCCTGGTTAAGCTTCTCACCTGTGTAACTCAGGTCAAGCGTGATGAGAGGCTTGCAGGGGCGCTGAGGACAGTCTGTCCAGATTGTATCGATCAAGTTTTCTTTGACAGGCACAAGGTCGTGGCCAGCACTTCTCAAGGCTTTGGACATCCTCTTCCACTGATCTGCCAAAGAGAAGAGTCAAGAGCAATGAAAGAACACACACGAGTTCAACAACAGCCCTGTTCACTGGGGGCCAACTCAAGAATCTGATTCTCCTCCTTTCCTTTCAGCCTCTCCTTCTTCCCATTCCCTTAAAAAGCAAAGCAAAAGCTATTGCAATTACAGTTTGACAAATGCAGCCACTACAGCCAGCAGCAGGCACAGAACCTTGCAGTCCTGGAGCCTCATGCTTGAGCTGAAAAACTGCTCTACCTGGGAGACAGAAGTCACTGGAAGAAGCCACCCCAGAGACTGCTGCAAGGGTGTCCTCTGCCCCAGTGCAGAACCATGCTAGATCTAAGCTAGATAAAAGTTGAGATGGGCTTCCACACAGCCACAAGACTGATCCTTTGCCTATGTGAATCCAGCAAATGTCTCCCCTTGCCTCCAGTAACCTTTGGATTGGGCCCCATGTTCTAAAGCAGTAGACGGATACTCGTTCATCTGATATAAATGGTACCTCTCCAGGAATGTGCTTCCTTCAGTGAGAGTTGCAGAGATGCCAAGACCATCAAGCAGGATCAGCAGTGTGAGTTTTGCCTGGGTCTTCAGGCTCACATGCTGGACTAGGTATTTGGCAACTTTGCACTGAAGTCCCCGTGAGGGAGGAGGATCAGGACTCCACACTCTGAGAAGGACATGGATCAGGACTCCACACTCCGAGAACGTGGAGGGGGTCCAGATGAGGGCCACAAAAATGATCAGAGGACTGGAGCACCTCTCCTATGAGGACAGGCTGAGAGAGTTGGGGTTGTTCAGCCTGGAGAAAAGAAGGCTCCAGGGAGACTATATTGAGGCCTTCCAGTAGTTAAAGGGGGCCTACAGAAAAGATGGGGACAAACTTTTTAGCAGGGCCTGTTGGGATAGGACAAGGGGTAATGGCTTTAAACTAAAAGAGGGTAGATTTAGACCAGATATAAGGAAGAAATTTTTTACAATGAGGGTGGTGAAACACTGGCACAGGTTGCCCAGAGAGGTGGTAGATGCCCCATCCCTGGAAACTTTCAAAGTCAGGCTGGACGGGGCTCTGAGCAACCTGACCTAGTTGAAGATGTCCCTGCTCATTGCAGGGGAGTTGGACTAGATAACCTTTAAAGGTTCCTTCCAATCCAAACTATTCTATGATTCTATGACTCTGCTTTTCAGGTAAGGTTACTGCAAGCCCAGAGAGTGGTTCTCATCCCTTGTGTTTTGAAGTCAATGCATTGCTGTGGAGCTCTCATCATACATGCCTAAAATCAAAATCCAACCCGTTTTGCAGAACAGTTTAACTCACCACCCCATCTCGGCTGAAACATGATTAGCTACAAACCATCACACAACAGCTTAGCCAGAGAAGCAAGGATGCAAAATCTAGTAGCTCAACCCAGAGTTATAAAATAAAATAAAACCAACCAGCCGGAATAATGAAAGGGTCCACTCCCACCTTTGAGCCTTCTGGGAGGACACTCACTAGCCAGTCCTCCTGAGTCGGTGTATCTTTCAGACCTTCAAGGATTTAAGAGAAAAAAAAAAAGGTTCAAAGAAACAGTCATACCAAAACATTCCCACTCTACCTAAGAAGTCCAAGCAAGTATATACATCTATTAATGAATGTCTAGACCCATGGGCAAGAAGAGTCACAGGACACTAAAGCAGGAGCAGAAGGTTATCCATTATGTCCCTAAGCCCCTGCACGATGGGGCATCCCTACAGCACAAGCTGTAACGTGTGAAGTGACCAAACAGCCTGTGATTTTTGGGTATCCCAGCCTCCTCCGTACCCATTTTCATGAGTGTCCAGTTGTTATCCATTTGCTGTGCAGCTTGCAGGAAGTAACGTCCATCTGTCCACATGGCTGCATGCTGTTCAGTTACTATGGCAGTACCTAGGCAGGAAGGCAAAAAGAGACAGTGATTTAGAGGTGGGGAGCCACCATAGAGAGCCAGAGACAGCAGGGGGAGTGTTTGAAATGCACCCCAGTTCCCCAAAAGGCAGCTCTGCTCATTGTTCAAAAGTTAGTCCCATTTCAGTTGAGATATCCACTGTTCCCCTTGCACTATAACCTTCCAAACCGTACCAGAGAGTATGCAAAAGGATGCAGCTTAATGAATTGCCTCAGATTAACTCAATTTAAGCATACCTCAGCCAGTCAGTGGAACTTGTTAAATGGGGCTTTCAAAGCCTTCTATAACAGGGACGGTGGTCTCCACTTGACTGTTGTCACAGTAACACATACTGTACATTCCCAGACTCTGTCCCATCTTCTTATGGGTAGGAAGCCTGGGCTTTGGCCATCCACAAGAAACAGCTCTTACTCGGCCAGCAGACATGGGTATCAGTCCCAGCTGTCAGCTGCACCCCCTTCCCAAATGCTAAAGCTTGATCAGAGATGGCTGAACAGGAAATAGGAATATAAACTTCTGGTTGTTTCAGTTTCTGTCCTATTCCACTGACTCCAGATGGAGGGATGCAAGCAGACAGCTGAGGGACAGTGACATCTCAGCAAGGCGCTCTAGCTGCCTTGCCCCTGGCAATTAAAAAAAAAAAAAAAAAAAAAACAAACCACCAAACCAAGGCAGAAACAGAAGAAGCAGAAACTGAATCCAAGTCTTTTGAGTCTCTGCATCTCGACCATAATTTCAGTCACCAGAAACTGAAACCCAGCTTAGCAGAGCAAAGTTTCCAAATGTGAATTCATTGTCTTCTACCAAACTCCCCCAACACAAACCCTTCAGTCTGAAAAGTAAGAAACACAAGGTGAGCCCCTGTGTGAAACCTCACTGATTTGCTGAGCACAAGGCTGGGAACACAGACCTTCCAAGTACAAAACAAGGGCCCAAAATAGAGAGTAAGGTTATGAAGAGGCCATGCAGAAGGCGTGAAATTAATACAGGATTCATGTTATCCATTAACAGCAGTCCTGGATTTATTGCGTTCCATGTGAGGTCCTAGAATAATTCATAGGAACTGATGAATGGACCTTCCAAACACATAGGTAGCAGTATTTATTAAACCGATCTACAATTAGGGGGAGCGAAATACCTCAATAGACTAAAGTGACTTTCTAACAATCACACAGTAGAGTAAGTTGCAGAACTTAGGGTACAGCTAGGGTAAAAACTAGGTCTCTTGAAACACAGACCTATCCTACAGCCAAGAAAACATCCTGTCTCGGCAAGATAAGCAAACTTTTCCATAATGTTTAGTTTCCAAATGCAGTGTTTCTGGCCCTGGCTCTGTTTAAACAGAAAGGCTAGCTAGAGTCCATCTACTATTCACCCAGCCCAAATGGGCAATGTGAAAATTTGCTCGTACTGGCTGCACATCAAAAGAAATGACTGTAGGTTACAAACACCACATTAAAGAGTTAACAGGATTTTACTTTATGAACAGTTCATTCAGGGGTCAAACATTTTCTGAAAACTTGTTATTGCGCTGATATTACATAATTCCAGCGGGTAGCCAAGACATAATTCTGCAGATGCTGAAATGGGAAGAAAAGTCCAAACAAGCTGGATAGGTTTCCTTTTCCATCCTGCCCCTATGCCATGAATGAGACTATTTCATTACAGGGGAATTATGTATATTAGAAAGAACCCAGATTCTAGAATGGTACCTGCAGAGCCATCAAATCCAGAGATGAATGCCCGTCTGCAGTCACAGGGTGCTATGTACTCACTCTAGAAAACAAAAGAAGCAGAAATTATTTATAGCGATGGAGGCAGGGGGGGAGGGAAATCAGCTGATGACAAATACTTTGATAAGCTTTTTCCCCTAAAGGACACCACAGAGAGAAAGAAATGAGTTAAAAAATCCTGGGCTCTACTCCACTGGAACATTTAATCATCTGTGATTATATTGTATTTACGTCCAACTGGGTTGTTGTTTTTTTTTTAAGCTGCAGCACTTTTCTCCCACAAACCTCTGTAAACACTGAAGTGCTTCAGAGTTTGCAGATGTTTATTTCACACTCAGCCTCCCCTTTGGGCAACAAACAAATGCTGCCTTTGAAGCTGCAATGTGAAAGGAAGAGAAACCAGAAGCACCCCTTGATCTTGGAGACTGTAGTAATCAGCGCATAAAATCTGTAAAACTCACTATCTCCAGTGAAGTCTCTTCACTCACATTTATAAGAATTCCTTTAAGAGTTTCTTTTCCACAGCTATGAATTGAAAGAAAAAAAGACAACTGAAAGAAAATCATCAAGGTGGTAAAATTGTAAAAGCTTTAACCCTTAGGACTTTTCATAATTAGATGCTGATCCTCTCACTTTTTCCTTGCCTACTCGATGTCCGACTTCACCAGAAACCACAAGACCATGGTTTGGTGGGTGAGAGAGAATCAAAGGCTACTAATCCATTCTCATCTCAAACCCAACGCAACCTGTGTTTGTGGACACATCTGGTTGCAGCAGTACAGAAGAGCCTGAGAATGCACAGATACCCAACATCCAGAGGAGCTGCCAAAATTAAAAGAACAACTGTACCTTGAAATGGCCCACACACCATTTTTATGGGATCCCATTCTGGCAAGTTCGGAGGTCAGAACTGCTGAGTAGGCCAATTAACTAACTAGTGCAACTCAGCAAATCAGCTTAATCTAAGCTGACAGCACCGACGTTTGAGCTATAAAACCCCTGGATTTGTACCTCACAAATGGTCTGAAACCAAAGTCTGTTCCTCTGCCCATAAAGTTCCTCCGCCCCCAGCTGTGCTGTGGCAAGAGAAAAGCTTTAGGGACTGAGCTGAGAAATCACAGCCTAATTCTTGTGTGGTTTTAGTTCCTACTGTGATAGAGACTGCATCTCCCTGTCTCTGGCCACGGCTATTTTTAAATCACCTGGTTGTTAGAAAATGCTCCCTTCAAATCTGTTACTCTTCACTGTTGTAAAGAAGGCAGAGGGTTCAAAGCATAGGAGTGAGAAGCACAAATCACAGCTCCTGGGATCAACCTTTTACTTCTGCTCCCAGCCACCCCACGGTCAAAACCCCTCCAGAACAGCCCTGTATCTCCCCTCCTGGGAGATGCCTTAGGCAGCAGCTACCAACCATTCACCACTAACATTTTGATACTGAGCTTTGGGACAGCAAAAGCCATGGCCCAAAAGAGGATCTGGCTCAGTAACTTTTGCTTCTGATTGCCAGGGAAGATCCTTGGGATATGCTCTTAATAAATCCTCTATTTTATCCAACCACTAATGAAAGTTGGCAGAAATAGGGTGGGTATTGAGACCACGAGTGCCCCCATCTCTGAGTCAGTCCAGTTCCCCGTGCCTCTTCCTGTCCAGCCCCACAGACCCACAGGGCTGTGACATACCCCTAGCAGCTATGGGGAGGAGAGGGGTCAGGACACCCACCTCGGGAAGGGATGCACATCTCTAGCTGATGGAGCAAATCCGCCTCAGCCCACCACAGCACCACTATCACCACCGACCCCCTTAAAAATAATGACAGAGACATCAGTAGATAGAGAGGACAAAGCTCTTCTGGGAATAGAATCAAGCCCTCATTTCCCCAGCTGCCAGTCTCAGAACAGCAGGTGAAGGCAGAGTAATGCTGGACCTCAAGAGAATTCCCCATTTCAGCATTTCCTAAAGACTATTCAGCCTCTTGACTGTTACAACTCCCCCTCTCCTACGTTTCTCAGCTCAAAGCTGGGACACCATGTCGCAGGGTCAAATGCTTAAAGGGGATGCTGGAAATCTCCCCTTGTGGATCATAATCATAGAATGGTTAGAGTTGGAAGGGACCTTAAAGATCATCTAGTTCATCTCAAATCAGACCAGTGATTTCTCTTCCCTTTCTCTTGACCAGCCCAGCAGAGACTACAGGCTGGTTTGCTTGTGCAAACAATCTCACGTTTATAGGAAGGGTTAACATTGAGCTGCAATAACAGCACACAATAGTGAAATGGATCAAAATAACTTGTGTTTTTTTTTTTTTTTAAAATCCTCTACAAGAAAAAAAAAAGTCTATGAGTTTTAGATCTGGTAAAAGCTGACCTAAACTAACAAAGACCTTGACTGAGTGGGAACTATCTCATGCTGTCCCATTCACAGACAAATCCAGGGAATGTTTCAAGAGTTTACAATGAGGCAGATGGGCTTTAAAAGAGACTACGAGAGATCTGGAGGGGAAGATGGTTCATTCGTCTGTCAGCCTGAATTCTTGCACACCCACCTGTTCTGTTCCATGCAGCAACCCCCACTGTGCAAAGATGAGCCCATGTTTTGCACAAGCTAAAATTACACGGGGAACACCTGGGTACGCCACACAAAGTACAGGCCACAGCACAGGCAGAACAAGGTATTTCCCTGGGGCTCGTCTTGCAGCTCTGATGGCCTTCAACCTGGCCTGTGCTTTCCACCACACCTGTCAGCCCTTGACATACAGACAAAAGTGGGGGCTGCCACACAGAAAGCCTCAACTAAGCCAGGAAGAACCCCAAAAAATCACAGGTGCTTATCACCAGAGCCTGCATGGTTGGGCCATTAACTTGTTAAAGCTTATTCTATTCTAATGTCAACCAAGATCAGCAATGAAAAGTGCAGCTCGTTGCCCTTAGAGCTATGACACTGATGCCATTAAAGAACAAACACTGCTGTGTACTTGGAGGGAGGTTGGAATTCACTGCCAAAAACCTAACTGCATTGGTAAGATCTGGAACAGGTCAGTGCAACCTGTGCACAAGCTGTCCCCTCTCTTGCTTTATAACTCTGCTGATTTCTCAGCTCCAAATAAGTGTGTGTCAGTGGAGCCAGCCCAGAGCAGAAGACAGCATCTCTGCCAACCCAAACATGGGGCCCTCAGCTGGGCAGGTGCTTCCTTGATGTGGAAGAGCAGCCAGATCTGACCAAATTTGTTTTCACTGAGTCAAGGCCTGGGGGTGGAAGCCAGCCCCAGCTAAGCTGTGACTGGCTCCAAAACCAAGCTCTAATCCAAATGTCATTCCCTCCTATTAAGAACAAAGCTCCTCCAATCTCTGCATATTCCTATATGGGCAAACTCCAGATTCAATGTAAACTGTCTGGCTCAACGTAAAAATGGATCCTGCCTCTACCACTGCAACACTCCAAAAGCTCAAACAGGCATTTTTAACCAAACAACAAAAGACTTAGATACCTCATTGCCCAAAGCATGGCATTTCACCCCTTTATGTTCCTTTGGCATCTCCAGCAACAAGTTCCACCCAGCACTCATGAAAGAAAGTGGCTGGGACTGCCCCTCCTTTCTCACCAGCCTTTAGACCACCCAGGTCTCCAAGGAAACAGTCAATTTCTTATCCCCAGCATCAAAAGCTTCAAAAATCAAAGCAGCCAGTATTCAGAGCTGGCTGCAAGAGCCACAAATCCAAGGTATTAGCAGCCTTGGTTAAGACAGAGTCAGAGCCAGCTGTGCTTGAGACGCTCTGCAAGTCTTTCAGCTCCTTACACAACTAAGCATGGAAAGCAAAGGATACAACTAGTGGCAAGCCTCCTGGCATTATTATAACCTAAGCCTTCTAGCCTTGGCAGGAAAACCAGTATTAAAAGCATCACAGAGCTCAGAGCTCAAGTATTCCCAGTGTTACAAAGAGAAATTAGTCAGCAAGTTGCAGCACCATCCAATCCAGGGGTTCATTTGCAACCTAGAAGGAAACAAAGTTTCACCCAATCTAAACCCTGTGACAACACCACAGGAGGGAAAGTCTTTTTTGTGGATGTGTTCTCTGATGCAGATCCCTGGACAGTCTCAGGAACAGCTGAGAGAGGCAAGGACAGCAACAAGTATCTTGGGCTGTGGGGAGGAAATGGTTCAAGCCACCAAAAGCTTGGGTATCATTAAGCCACAGTCTTCTGAGTCACGGAGGGAGCTGCCTTAGAGCAAAATCTGACTGCAGGGCTATAAAGTTCTCATTTGTGTAGAGGAAAAAAAACCCTTGCTCAGAAGGTGGGGAAGCTGCAAATCTCAGCTTATCACAATTTACCTGGAATCCATAAGCCTGTTCTGGGATCAACAGGTTTCCGCCAATGCCTAAGATTGCACCAATTACTAAACCTCACAGACAAAATCCTTCACTAGTTACTCAGGAGGCTTCAGAATCAGCAGCTTTTAGGAATGGTTTCCATTCAGATAGATTCTTGCTGCAGAGAAACCTGACCAACTCGCCTGGCAGGAAATAGCAACACTGGGGTTCTCTGCTTAACTGCACTCTGTCAAGGAAAGAGAGCAGGAGAAAAACCCAGAAGTCCTGGGGGTCACATTCTTCAACTCACATGACAGCATTTAATGTCTAGTGAAATGAAACCAGAGTTATATATGGACAGAGGCAGCTTGAGGCAGGAATGCAGCAGACAATAGCAGCTGCAGAAAACGCCTTCCCTCTACCTGCCCAAGTTTGGATCTCCCTAGGAGGAAACATGATGCTGCACATACGGTCCCAGGGCACAGGCAAGTCTGGGCCCAGCTCACCCCAGCGCCAAGTGAAGGGCAAAGGTTCCAATTCAGTTGCATTTCGCCCTCATGCATCATGGGGTAAAAGAGAGCTTTGGGTGTGAGCCAGGAAAGCTTCAGGTCTTTTGTTTCCTGAAAAGGGCTGAGGAGGGAAAAACCCTTGGCAGTTCCTAGGTCTCCTAACAGAACGGATGGAAGAGTGAAACCAGCATACGAGCAGGCAGGAGAGATAAAAGGCAATTCAGTGATTTAAAACTAATGTCACAGACTACCAAAGTCTTAACAGTCTAACAGCACACAACACAGCTACCATAGCAGGTTACCATTCTGGGCTCCCCTCCTGTCTTTGGTGCACAGAACAAGCTGATGCAGAGCAGCAACAAAGTGTCATTGTGGCCTGTTCCTTCCCTGTCTCTCCAAAGCCCCCTCTGCATGGGATCTGAAGGGCGTCAGCAAAAGGCAGCAAATTCCAGCAAGAACTGGATCTCGCAAAGGGAAAGCTCTGCAACTAATCCTTCGCCACCTCACTTAAGAGTGTGTGTTGATCGGGAGGTGCTAATGGAAAAACTAAAGCCCAGATAATGCCTTTTCCTCCCCCAGTAAATCCATTCTTCCCAACAGCCAGGATGGAGACAGCAAGTGCTCTGGCAAGCTCCCTTTTTTGCAGCGTGAGCTCCCTGGAGACTTTTGGATGAGAAGTTGCGGGTGGAACATTGACACTGATTTGTTACAAGACCATAAAAAACTCACTCTCCTGAATAGACTCCAGAAACTTTTTCCGACGTGATGTTTCTCAGGTTACCCTGGCTTTTATGCTCGAACCATTAAAGCGAGTGAATGAAGGATGATTTTAGTTATCCCTGGCTTGTATGTTTTGCAGGGAAATCCAGTTATTCCCATAATCCATCCATGCATACCTGATGGGCATCTCCAGAGGGCACTATGTAGGCTTGGACAGGCTCCTGGACATACTTGGGACTCTTCATCACCTGACGCAGTTGCTTCAGCAGCTCTGTTGTAATTTTTGGACTCATCTTTCTACCTGCAACTAAAACAAAGCACACAACTTCAGACCTTCTCCAGCCATCCCAGGCCACTCACGTGCACAGGCAGGAGGCTCTCACCACTGGAAACTCCCCTTGAGGACAACTGTGCCGATGTCACCCTTCTCAGCCCAGAATTTCTCCTGTCTTGTCACCTCACCCACGTTCCTCGAGAATGAGGGATCAGTTAGAGGCCAAAGAGTCAAAGCCAATCTATCCTGCAAAGGACATTCCCACCTGGTGAAGGACTGGCACGCCCAGTCGTGAGACACACGAGCTTAGCACACTTGCCAGCCCTTCTTGCATGTGGAGAGCACCAGGAACCAGAGCACCTTAGACATGCCCTGGGACGGCCAGGAAATGTCTTGGCATGTGATATTGAAGGTCCCAAGTACCCAGAGATTAGAAGTAACCCCACCCCATATGCACAGAGAGAAACTTTCAGTCCTTTCACTCTGGTGGCAGATACTGTGGCTTTTTTGCCACAGGAATGCAGGCTCCTAGGAGAGCAAGCTGTGCACATCAGGAACTCAGAAACGAACCCGTTAACAAATTTCACTATAGCCCAAGATTTGAAAATGGATTGGTGACCAGATTAACTCAGACAAAAGAAATCTGCTCCCAAGGACATACACAAGGATGCATTCCCTGGGCATATTTACCTCTGGGCTGCGTGTTAGTTCACCTCGCAAGAACACAACTATAACAGGAGGAACAGCCCGCTGAGTTCTCACAAGCGACTGCCAGGGGACAACTAGAGAGGCTTAAAGGAACCATCTCTAAAGACCTTTGGCAAATGCTGTGCAGATCTCAGCTGGCATCAGGCAGGCAGGGGTGGGGCCCAGGCTGGATGGAAGACAGCAGATCAAAGGGGAAAGCAAGGGCACAGGCCAATCACCCTCCATTGCTGTGGCTTTGCACTGGATGTACCTTTGGCATTGTAGTGAACACCACCCTCTTGATTTGCTACCCAGAAATCATCAATAGCCAGGGCTTGCTGTGAGCACCATGCACAGCGAGGCATCAGGCCATGCTGGCATGGGTGAAGGCTGCAGTGGAAGGCACCAGCTTACTGCAAAGGGTCTTTAAGCTGTGGGGAAGGCCTGGTCTGAAAGCCTATGAATATCAAGTAACCTGAACCTCTTCAGAGGTTCTCTCCATCTTTGCTTCACTCCATCTCCAAAGGGAGCCCAAAGCAGGATAATCCCCTTCCTGGTTGTCTACTCATTGCTTTCGCATTTTCAAGAGCATGATGGGATCTTACAACTTTAATGCTGCCACTTTCCAGGGCAAGGTGAGTAGGCTCTGTGCTGCCTGAATGCCACGCTATGCAGTATTTTATTCTGACCAGTTCATTTTACAGCTCATTTCCCAGCCACGTCCACAAACAAATCATAGATGGGAGAAGCAAATAGCATGCAAGCGTCAAACAATAATTTTTTGCTTATCCAGGCACTTATTCTATTTACGCCTCAATATCTACCAGAAGCCTCAAGTGACCTTACAGTCTTATGCCAAAGCACAGTAAGGCACAGGCCCTGCTCCATGATGTTTGCCACCTAACCAGGACAGCAGAAAAGCTGCCTCCATTTCACAAGCCACAAGAAGACATGATTTGAGCAGCGCCGTGACCAAGTCAGGAACCAAACCAAGATCTGATGCATTCAGGTGTAAAAATCTCAACCCAAGACCAACACTCACACATCTCATCGCAGGAAGCTTAAAGCACACCAGACTTGTGTGTGACTGACTGTCTGCCCACAGGTATTTTAAAACCCAGACCACAAGAAGCAAATCAAGCTCAAAAGGCACCATACAATAAATCCTCAAATTGGTATATTGACTCCACTGCCTTTTCTGGGATTAGTTTACACCTCAGATTTATTTCTAGGACAAATTTCATAGTTTTATACAGTGTTTGCAAGCTACACCAAATATTATACTGTGATTGTTTCTGTAACAAGCTCCTGTAACATTCTATAACACTGCTGCTGATTTATGTTTAGAGGAAAAACACAAAGGAGAGAGAGCAACAACATAGTGACTAGCCAACAGAAAAGAATCTCTTTCTACAAACTCATAAGGACACAGCTTCCTTTCTTGACCTGGGCTTTGTCTCCAGCAGCCTGAAAGTCTCATTAAAATAGGCAAGGAATGACAAGACTTTGCCTTTTAATAAAGCTCCTTGCTGACAAGCCACAGTTTTCTTAGCAAGCAAGAGATTCTCTCAAGGACAAAAAAAAAAAAAAAAACCAAAACAACATTTAAAAAGTACTCTCACTGTTGAAAGACTTGTTTGTAATATTAAAAACACAACTAAGCTAGATTAGCAACAAAACCTGTATTAAGGAGAACATCGATTTTAGATAACCCCTACAGTGTAAGAAATCACTTTAAAAAAATCCTTCACAAACTTGCCAATAAAATTCTCTTCAATTTCCAGAGAAAGAGAAGCCTTTTTCTCCCAGATCTTGGGAAGTCATTTGCTGTGGTCCTCCTGTAATCTTTAACAGGTGACCTTTCCTTTCTTGGCCATAATTATAAGCCTCTGCAAAGTTAAAACAGCTTCTCTATCGTTATTTAATCACTCTAGTGATTAAAACCAAACACAGCTGAAATGAAGGTAGTGGATTTAACAGCACAGGAAACAGTCCCATTCCTTGCCCTAATTTTTTTCAAAGGTATCAGACTGCTGTGTTACCTGCCTCTGTAGTTCCCAGCGTCTGGATGCCTCTTGCCTCCTCTCACACAAAATACCATTCAGCTCTTTGCTTGGCCTTCATAAGCTCCACTGTGCCTGAGAAAGCAAAGGGCAAAACTGAAATGGCTAACAAACTTTGCCCCCCATAAAATATCCTCATCCTCCAGCAAAGAGCTGAAAATGCATTAAGATCACGTTCTGCTGGCAAGATTAGAGATGCACCAAGGGTGAACTATGGTGGAGCAGGGAACGTCAAGGGCCAGGCATTTGCTGGCTAAGATTTATGATTAAATCTTGCAAGCATGTGCTGGTTTATGCCAATTTGGTTTTGCAATCATTCTGTCAGAGGCCACTCCCCATTTTACAGATGGGGAAACTAAGGCAGAGCAGAAGTAACGTGCAAAGTATCACTGCATGATGGCAGTCAGGGTTGGATCCCAAAATCTGTCACTGTCTAGACACACATCATCTACACCTCGCTCAGACCACAGGAATCAGTTCTCCAAGAGCCCAGGCCAGATCCTGCCTGGACAGCATCTCCATCAGACACACGGGGCAAAGAGCGACCATGAAAATGCTGCTGGAGGAACCAGACACCTCCTCCCGCCTCCCACGGGCAGACGGAGTGATGGGCTACTGCTACCCCAGGGGCCACCAATGGCAAGGGCAGGGGACACCAGGCCTGCCGTGCTGTGTCGGGGCACGCGTCAGTGCCATGGCGGGGAAGGGACACGGGGCCAGGAGGTCAGGCTGCATCTGGGTCTGCCCACAGCTGCTGCATTAGACCACCCTGAGCGTTTATGTCCTGTTTGTTTCATATACGCTCATCCTTCTGACAATTTCCTCTCTGTTTTCTCTTTTATGACTAAACTTGTTCAAAATAAGCACGCAAGCTTGCCTTGCTGGGAATCAGGGACACCACCTCAAATCCAGGCCTCTCTGGCCTGGGTTGGCCACATGCAGGGCAGCCTGAGCGCTCGCAGCCATGCTCTCAAGGCACAAACCCCACCGCTTGCCCCCCTCAGCACCCGCCTGCACCCCAAACTCACCAAAACCCCCAGCCTGACATGCTCCCCTGAGTCCAAAGTCTCTCCTAGTCCCACACAGGGCTGACAGGACTGCATGGGCCTGGATACCCCGACTGGGCCTGGGTGATGAGACCTGAATACAGGGACAGAGCCTAGACAGCCGGACTGGACCTGGACACTGGGACAGAACCCAGCTGACAGGGCTTGGACATCCCCACAAGACCTGGATACTGGGATGTGGCC
>JAOXJM010000002.1:28235167-28247169 GCA_026413425.1 Tringa solitaria
TGCCCATGGCAGGGGGGTTGGAACTAGATGATCTTTAAGGTCCCTTCCAGCTCTATGATTCTATGAAGGCCTGGTGTGGACAGGCGCTGAGCATCACCGGCCTCAGCCTGCAGTCCAGAGCCATCGGGGTGTGCTGCTGGGGCTCTGTGCCCTGCATTGTCCCCGTGGTCACTCGGCCTTTTGTTTGCCCAGCCCCGCTCTGGGCACCGGCAGCGCCCACGCTCGCCCATGGCCGAGCTCCTTCCCGCGCCTCGGCGCCGGGCTCCCGGAGGCTACGATGGTGCAAAAAGGAAGAAGAAGACAAAACAAGCGCGGCCGGGCTTCGCATAATATTGCTGCAGCTCTGCCAGGAAACGGGCTGTAAAAGTTCCTGTATTTTAAAGCTGGGAGATGAGTTTTATTGTTAGTAGTTGTTATAGCAACCCGAGGTGCCGGAGAGCAATACACGCTCCGCGCGTTGCAACAGACTCTGACAAGTTCAAGGCTGTTGCCTCGCTGCTAAATCTTGTTGCCAAGGCAATGCAACATAAGGCAAGAGCCTAGAGAAATGAACACTGCTGACAGCTCATGCCAGCAGGCTCGGTCTGGTTAAAAGGGAACTTTGGGAAGTAACGTTAACTTAAACAGCATGGCAGCAGCAGCAGCAGAAGGGAAAGGGGAGCACGGAGATGGAGGAGAGGACCCGGAGGAGGAGCAGTGGGTAAATGTCAAGCAACAGGTAAAGGAATGCATTTGATTAGAAAGCAATGTGGCTGGATAGGATGTCTTCGCCTGTAATGCAAGAAACACACCATGTTTTTGGAGGGAGATAAAAAAAACAACACAAAATTCTCATTTTTTTTACATTTGTTTAACTTGGGCAGTACCGATGTAACTTGAATGGGAACTTTGGCTTTTTCCCAACGGTGTTGACAGCAAAAATCATTTTCTCGGTAAATTTGTCCTGTGAGGAGGGTATTGTTGCTGCTGCAGTAAATACCATAAAGTAGCTCAGTTAATTTTCAATTTTATGTTCATTTCCAGCCTTTTAAAACATACTTCATGGCAAAATGTTAGCTGGAAAAGAGATGAGGCTGCAAGTTGATTATTCTCTCCTGACTATGATTCACTGTTAATGATGACAGTATGCTCTGAGTTGAAGGAAGAGTACTACCCCAAGGACCACAGAGTCAAAATAGATGATCAATGCTGAAGAAGTCAGGTAATTAAGTTAATTTCAACTGCCAATACAATATTTTGACATGTGCTATGGGATACTAGGGTACTAAAATGCAAGTACTGCTGAAGTGCCTCAAAAAGATATGCAATGATCTCAGATGAACTTGTTGACTTGTCTATTGATTTTTGAGTAAAAACTTAATGTTTCTTAAACAATAGCAATATTCTGATCCAGTCCTACTTATGTCCCATGCATTTTACATTTTCCTGGACTATTGATAGCTAAAAATGACCTCATGTTTTCCTATTCAAGGACTATTTCAGCAAGTGCCTCTTGCAGTAGAGCAGCCGCATACACCTGAGTACATCTGAGACCACCAAATGCCCCATGGTGGGGTTTGTTCCCCAGTAACCTGCTGGGGATGGTGGAAAAGTTGTCAGGTCTGCAAGTACTTTGTACTATTTGAAAATGGGAAGCTAAATCGTAGGAAGTGATTTGCCAACTCTACTGGAATTTTTTTGTGTGTGCAATCATGGGCAGAGCTATCTCTATTGACGTTCATAAAAGTAAGGCTTTTTATTAACTGTGAAATATTTTTGTACTAATTTGAAGTTCTTAAGCCTTGGGCCAGGAAGCAGGCAGGTGACTGGTCATATGCTTGTAACCATCATTTGGTTTTCAGCAGCTAAATTATATTCCAAGAAGGTAGCGATGTGATGCTTGCAACCTTACTGGCATTTTTCCACAGTCACCATAGCTAGCTAGGAGGTATTATATGAGCAGAAAGAAGAGAAAACCTGGTTCAGGCAACTGTGAAGGGAACACAACATTGCCCCAGAGGATGCTTTTATTTGAAGACTGTCCATTAGATAAAGAAACATGAGAATCCTAGAACTGGGCATTAGCTTTTTCTTTTTTAATAAGAAAGCAAAAGGAAACTCTGTTTTTAGCCTTAGTTGAATTTCCCTGCTGGTGATTCCACACATGGTGTTACTTCTTAATATATCCAAGAGGAGATTTCAAAGCCATCCAGAATATCCTTCCTTTTTCTGAAGGGATGCACACACAAAGTCTGGCTAGGGAAAAGGCAGAACCATATGGGCAGGTCACGCAGCAACATCGACACTTACTTGATCCGCAGGATCCCAGAGCATTTCCAAGACCTGGCTCTCCTCTCTGCAGGTCCCATCTGCCCTTGACGCTTGTGACAGTAGGACCCTTCTTGGAAGGTTTCTAGACCATCTTTCCCACCCTGAGCGTGTTGTGTGATGTCTCCTCCAGGACAGATGGGATGCAGGGGGAAGCTCAGACCCCCCCCCCCAGAGGAAACCACTGCTGAATCACGCTGCAGCTAAGTGCACCTTGGCACACACTCCAAAACACGGGGACACAACCCAAGGGCACCCTCCTCTGCTTTCTTCTGTCTCCTTCTGCCTCCTACCCCTCTGCCCTGCTGGGTACCTATTTACTCACTTCCCAGAGAGCAGGGAAGCGACGTGGAGCCGGGACAGTGTGTCATCAAGATAGCTACTGATAGCAGAGTAGACAGAGCTATTTCCAGAATGATTAATGCTATTAGCACATGGTGAAGCTTAAGGCTGAACATAAGCTTCAGAGGAATGGATTTTGATGTAAAAAGTGAATAAATGAGACAACTGTCAGAACAATGAGTGGTGAACCAAGTAAAGATCCTTAGCGTAGGAGATGCAAAGCACTGCCTGCTGGCCTCTTTTCACTTGAAGCTGCTGGTAAAATTCCCCTCGCCCTTCAGGCTGGAGAAATAGCCCAGCAATGACGTGTGAGGCAACCAAGCTAGCAGGCAGCAAGGCTACTTCCACAACTAATTAGCTGTGTGGCATTTTAGCAGGGGCACAGGGATGGTGACGCCTCGGGAGCCGAGGCACTGCTCCCCCCCAGCCCGAACCATGCACCAGTGCTCCTGGAGCCTGTTCAGGGGATCTTTGTGCTGCCCTTCCCTGTACATACCCCGAGTGCTTGCAGGAGTACCAGTCTGAGGGCTCGTCCTGTAGCTGAATTAAAAGCACGTCTTAAAAGGGCCGTTTGGTTTATACTATCTTCTCATAATCCCCACTCCGGAGGTCTCAAATGCCATAATTGAAAACCCGCTGTTCATCTTCTGAAAGTCAGGTTTAACCTCTTGTAGGCAGCTCCCAGAAGGATGGTATTTTGCATAATCAGTTATATATGCAGGGAATATGTTTAGCTTTTCTCTGTTTTTCTTCTCCTGACACTTTTCTCACAGGAGAGCAGGCAAAAAAAATACAGTCACAGCTGTGGAATATCCTCTTCCCCTATTCTTTTTTTTTTAACCCCAAACACCAAGGCTACTTCTTTCCCAAAGGGTATTGCAGAGTATGGGCAGTATTTAATTTCCTTTTTGAAAATCTAGTCCTCTTTCTCACACGAGACATCTTGACAATAGATGTCTTGAAAGGATTCACCAAAAGCTGGTGGGTTTTGTTACCTGAGGTCTGTGTCTGCAAAGAAGTCACACACTCAGGGTGTTTCTCCGAAGAAGCTAATTCAGCTTGGACCGAGCCACGTGATCCCCTTCTCCACTCTTGCCTTATGGCCTCTGAGGAATGTTGCATTGGCTGCGAGGGAATTACTAGGTCTTGGCAAGACATGTTAATATCCTCGCAAAGACTTGTTAGGGACCAAGACTTCAGCCTCCAACTATTTCCTCTGATAAAGCAGAGTATTCACAGCAGTCCATTAGTCTTGAATCACCAGTTTTACTTTGTTTGAGAGAAATGCAAGTTCACCACAAACCAGGACTCTGAGAGTAAAGCTGGCTGGTGTTGCCTGCCCGCTAGCGGGCTTTGAAACAGAAGCACGAAGTATCAGATCCAACTGGAGAAATCAGTGGCTCAGAACACTTCAGTCAAGGATTGGGAAAATAAACACTGAAGTGGAAGAGAAGTTATGAATTATGGCAACACCTGCTGCACTGTGGTGTGAAAGGCATTAAGTCCACCAGGACATTTGAAAACTTGGACTCTCAAATATGGGGATGCAAATTTGACGTTTCATCCCAAAGACCTGCCCATGTTCATACACAAAGTGTGCAGCAGCAACAAAAGTACAATCCCATTTTACTACATCTATTGTTTTGGTTTGTGGTTTTTTTTTTTAACACTCAGTGTTATCTTTCTGTTATCATCCTAAATTACACTGGTAATCCTTGAAAGCACCAGAGCCTGAGTATCTTATCTGCAGCTGGATCTCTCTGCTAGGAAGTTAGTTACAGAGCATGGAAAGTATTTTTGCTATCTCATTTTGAATCATTGATAACAACATCACAAGTGAAGGGACCGTATTGTTCCCTCCTGAGACAGGGAGGAACCACTCCCGCAGCTCCAGCCCGTCCCCATCCTGAGTGGGGCAGAGGGGCAAGGGCTGAGTGATGTGTTTTATAAACCTTTCTCAAAGCATGGGGAGCACAGCGCCAGTGTGAGTGACAGAACGGGGATCGTGAAACAGGTCCCTCCACGATGGCTTTCCAAAGCCATTGAGCTGAGCTTCCCAGGACACCACTAAGCGAGCCCTTTCCCTGAGAGCTGACCCCCAGCAGCAGCAGCAGCCGGTCCCAGCCCCGGGCAGCGGGAGCTCTCGATCCGAGTGAGGGTATCAGTCAGATGCTCAGAAACTCCCAGCTGACTCACGGCCCCCTTTCTTGGCTGCGTGCTGGCCTCTTTACACCTCTGGTGCTGGAAAAGGAAGTGAAACAGCCGGTTCTCATGTATACGTTCAACAGCTTTGAAAAGACCCCCGATTGTAGAAAAACGGAGCAGAGCTGCGAGGTCTGGAGCTGGTTTCCTACCCAAAAGCCAGGCAGGATGCTGGATCCGTAGCTGCAGTTTGGCTTGACAGAGTGCCAACTCCAACAGCGCCTTTCTCATCTGCTTTACTGTTGGCTGCATGTTTGTGTGCCATTTTCCCACCCAGCACCAACCAAGTCTGTCCTAAACACTGAAGTCCCCCCCAGCTCTCTTCAGAGGGGTGGCACAAATCGCGATCTTGTTCGGCGCCATTTGCTGTCACCCAGTTCACATTTTTGACACTGGGATCCAAATCAGGACCCCATTTCAGCACCTACACAAGGAACATGTCTCATTCCAGCCTCTCTTGGGCTATGCATCTCCTTAGGCACGTGTTTAAATAACTCTCTACAGCCATGCTTTAAGCCTTGAGAAAAAGTATCCCAGCAGAAGGACGGAGAACCAGCTCAATCAACCGTACACAACAAGATGTGTCCAAGCCAGCTGATGGGTAATCCTGTGTGTACGTACCACAAATCCACACCATAACCCACTGTCCTGCTCGGCAGAAGAGTGTTATTGCCTCTTGGGAAACAAGCATTCCTGATCAAAGACGGTCCTTGTAGAACAAATAATCAAACCAAACTAATGCGTGTATACGTGTATATATATAGTTCACATGGATTTATATGACGTGTTGCATATGCTAATGTCAGTCCATCCCAGGGGGTAGAAACTGATGGGGAAGTTGTAGCTACATGGGAAGAACGGGAATTTTCCAGTGAACCTCGGCACGGCAGAGAGACTGTTCTCAGAGGTCGTAAAAGACTTCTGCAGCCTGCTAATTATACGCTAACCAAATCTTATTACAAACAAGTAATAAGTGTAGGCACGTTTGTTGGTTTTGCTAATGACATTAATGTCTTTTTTGATGATTTGCAGAGCTGCAGGGGGCCAGAGACTCAATTTGTACTGATGTATCTCCGGCTCTGGTGAAGCCCAGGGAACTCTGCTATGTTTGATATCTTTTCACCATCTATCTTTAGACAATTCAAGGTCTGTTCTCTGCGCAGTAGTTTTAGCTTCTTCTCCTGCTGTGTAACACACACATTCAGAACTGTACTTAGTGGATCTGTGTATTATTTTTTAGTATGTAAGTGATGGTATGTAGAGTTACACATTACTGTTTTTAAAGGAATTTGTGCTTTTACTCCTCCAGTTTCCTTATCTCCCTTAGCGAAATGGCTGTGGCACTGAAGTCTGCTGTGCAGATTCATTTATCTTTTCCCTGTGGAGTCCCAGAGAGTTCAGATACCCCAGTTAAAACCACTGACTTTGCAATTTATGGTAAGTCATTGACAAGGGAAAGAGACAGACTTGGAGCTGGTTAAAACACATTCTGAAGAATTACCAGGATTTGCCGGGCAAAGACAAGCAAAGTTTTTTTTCTCTCGCACTCTATCCAGATACCTCTGCGACTGATTTGTTTTCAGTTTCCAGTGCCTGTTTGCACAGACCCGATCATCGCTCCCCCTGCCCTTCTCCGCTTCCTGTCTGAGAACAAACCGAGACAGTCGGCAGAAGCAATCTCACGTCCTTTACTACGAAAACCACTGAACACAGTTTGTCCCGCCAGGGAAATCAGTGCTTTAAGTATGTGAATAATCCACTGACTTCAGAGGAATATCTCTGGATGGATTTTTTTTTAAGCCTGCTCTCGGTGGCTGGGGCGACAGGAGGACACTGGCACTCTCTTGCAGGCTGCGGGGAGCTCCGTGTCGGTGCTGCTGGCCCCGGCAAGCAATTTGGGGAGCCCTTGCCGTGCTGGGGCAGCCAGCTCCTGCCCCCCCAGCTTTCCATCCGGCCGTTCCTCGCATTACGCGGCGCTGGGAATACACTCAGAAACTACAGATGAGGTCACTCCCAAGAGTCTGCTTAGGTATTTGGGGCCCTTGACACTGAGAGGAGCTAAAATCTTATACTCTATGAATGGTTTTTAAAGGGAAAGTGGAGCTCTTTTTATAGCACACTAGCTGTTTGCTGATCTTGAATTGGTAAATGATTAACTTCTCTACAATTTGTTTATCGTTAGAGATTGCACTAACATACATTCTTCGATCTTACTTGCTTCAAAAGAGGCTTTGGGAGTAACATTTACCTATGCAGAATCCAAAACCAAACATTAGTCATGAATTAGTATTGTTTATGCATATTAACAAATTTGAGGCTGATTTCATCTCTGTGCCGTCCTTTCAAGTGATCCACCAAATACAAAAAGCAAAAGTTTGCCCAAAAGGCCCTGAGTTTGACTCTGTGCTCCAAACTTCAAAACTTTTGTCCAGGAAATTACACCACTTGCTCCTCTGCGGGTCCAGAGTTAGAACAACAAGCACAGCGTGCAAAGATACATCACCCCTGAGGGCAGGGGGGTGACGGCTAGCTTTGTCCTATCTCCAATTTGTCTTGGGATAATGAAGAAGACAGCGGAAGCTTACCCCAGAGTCCAGGATAGATACAGAAAGCCTTTTTCAGAGCTACCAAATCAACACTCACATCCCAGCCCATAACCTTACGCGATGGTATTTCCATGCTCCTCTCCCCCAGGCAGTTGTACTGGGCTTCCCACCAGGTGTGGGGCAGGTGACAGAGGTGGCAGTTCAGCTCCAAGCCACCGTGAATGTGCTGACAAAGAACTCCCAACTTCTTCTTCAACTAACATAAACCTTTTGCCCAAGCGTAGATGGGGCTGAGCCGACAAACGTGGGTTTCTTGATGCAAAAGGGTGTGCTGTGCTCCAAATGCATCATCAGAATCACAGATTAGAGATGTCTTTTTAAAAATGTGCTCTGAACACGAGTTTTTGCTTCCAAAAATAACTTGTATTTTGCTCATATTAGAAGAGCAGGATGTTCTTTCCTGTCCTGGAGGGATAAGGAGGAAATGAGAACTATGGAGTTTTTTTATATGATATGAGCTTCTATTCTTCTGGACTAGTGCTGTGAATCTTGATTTTCTTTTTCCCCAGCCTTAGCATTTTATTCCCCACAGACCTCATTTTGCTTCCATTCACCCCAGTGAAGCTCTTTCTGATTTCAAAGGAATTCCTCCGTATTTACAACCTCTCCCATCCTGAGGCAGTAGGCATTGGAAGGGAGGCAAACTACTGAAGACGGCAAATGCTGGATGTCTCAAATCCCTTTTCAAATGAGATAAAGTCAGTTGAGAGACACGAGTTGGGGCAGAAAGCATCCTTTCCTGTCCTCTGCGTTTGAAGGAAAGAGAGGGCTGTTTGGAGGAAATGTGAACGTAAGGGGCTGTACGTTTGTGTCCCATTGTACTGAGGTCTGACAGGAAACACTTGGGGTCTGATTCAGGAAAAAGTAAATAGTATTCCTTCATAATACTCTCATAACCCCAGTTATCCTGCAGTATTTAACTACATCCCTGTCTTTAATGTATATATTCTCACTGCTCTCTCCAGAAGACCAGAAGGAAATGTGGCCACTGGGGAGCGGGGGAGGCATGGGAAGAAATCGTGCAGCATTTTCCAGCTGACGGCCCTCCTAAGTGACAGCAAAACTCTGGCAGCTCTCTCTCTTTTAAACCAAAGGGACTCTGGAGCAGCTGCCGTTAGTGAGTGCCACCACGACGGGTCCTTAGGGGAGGAGAGCTGCAAATACTGAACTTTGGGTGATTTCTGAGCAGTCACCAAGCCCGTGAGAGCACTCTCTCACCATCAGCTCTCACCGTAACGTATAGATGGCTGCAATGAGGCTCCTCAGCAGGCACTGCATCAAGAAAGTTTGTTCCTCCTACAGCCAGCTGAAGCTGAAGTGGTCTGTAGGATCAGTGCTGGTCCCTGGAAATGCCTTTCATGGCTCCCAAGGGAGCCTGATTCCTGGAGTGACCGGGGTCAGGGAGCTGTTACGGTCCTTTGTCCGTGGGGAACACGCAGTACCACCAGGGTTTGGTGTTTTGCTGTACGGCTCTCGAAGCTGCAAAGATTGCAATAGAAACCAAAAACCCCCACGCATAACCCAGAAGAGCCGGATTGAGGACATAATGCCCTTGATTGAAAAAGGAGGCACCCAGGAAACCTTGTGGTGTATATATATATAATTTTTTTTTTTTAACTAGAGCTAAAGTAATTTGGCATACACGTCCCCTGAGCTGCTTCCTAAACCACAGCTGCATGAGGAATTATCTAGCTCTTCGCTGAAGTAACTCCTAAAAAAAAAAAAACCCAACATGTAGGTCATTAAAGTGCTAATAAAAAAATGTTGATGAATCTCTGAGCAGTGCTCTGATTATCTCACTGTGGGGAATGAAGAACTCATTAACATGAGCTCCATGCCACTCCCTCCTCCTTTCTCCGAGTTTGGCATAAAGCAGGGAAACAAATGTTTGTGGTTTGGCCAAGTTTCTAATGAGTAGCTCAGCTAGGTCCACTGATTAGACACATGGCTTTACGGAGGGTGAAAAGGCTGCGGTACTCTGCAAAGTAGCAAAGTATTTCTGCCATATCGGGTCCTCAAAAAGCAAACACTTTACCTGGTGTGTGGATTTTTGGCAATGTATTTAGCAGGAAACATAGAGAGAGAGGCTTCTGTTTGCATGGCAGACAGAGAGCAACGCTGTGAGGACCAGAGGCAGTAACAGAGCAGCATGTATGTCTGAGGACCCACGCTCCAAAAATGCAGTGCTGTGGTAGCTTACCATGAGTTTGGTTTCACTCGTTAAGTGGTTGGGTTTTTTAAATACGAAACTACAGACTGACCCCAAAAGAACAGTTCTGGCTATTATGTGCCCTCCCTACTCTAGATGTTACCTCTCCTACTCGACAGAAGGATGTCTACACAGTGGCCCCCATGAGCCCGCAGGCAGGTGGCACAGGCAGAGATCTCCATCACTGCACCATCTGCAGGAGCTGCAGCATGGAGACCTGTCGAACTAGAACTGGCCGAGACCAGTGACCCTCCAGCAGGACCCAGCAGTCACTTCGAAGGAGGGAACAAAACCTCCAGAACTAATGGGAGAAGTGTCTCCCACACAGGAAAGTTTCTTCTTGATCCTGCTTGTAATCCACATACGGCCTGAATCATGAGGACTTGTCTCTCCATAATCTTTCCAGGGCTGAAGTAAAGCTCATTCATATGCCCAGGAGAAGAAAAGTCACCCTACAATAAACACGAAAGGCACCTTTACATGCCTGAAAGCATTCTGCTGGGATAAACAACTGCTGCCTCTGAAATTCAAATCTCAAGGTGTGTGATCAATGTCACGCAGCACCCTAGCACTCAAATCAAGCTCCTGAGACACCAAGTCTGTCCCCTCCTCTTGCAGACAATGCATGGTATAATGACTTTAATAAACTTAATCTCAAAAACAGCGAGATTCTTCCACGCCCAGTACTCCCCCTGGAAAAGGTAGAATTTGATTGCTCTAATTGTTAACAACCCTACTCTAATTTCTAGCTTAAATTTGTATGTGGCCAGTTCAAACCCAATTGCTCTTCTGCCAGCACCATCTCCAGCTAAGCAGTTGTCTGGGCCAGAGCGCAGAAGTCCCCATCCACCGATTTCATTGCAGTAACAGACTCACTTTCAAAACCACACCTGAAGTTTGTAATTTCTTGGCCTTTTCAGGTTAAAAGTTTATTAAAACACAAAACAGCTGTAATTTTTTTCTAAAAGGAAATAGAAGGGACGAACATGCAAGGAACAGCCCTACTAATTCCAGAGTTTGATACTGAAGAAATATGCAAATTGGAGAAAGCCAATTGCTTCAACCTTCATAGCCCACTCTGTATGTAGGTATATATTCTTCCTGTGCCCAAGGTAAGTTTTAATTTCCTACAACAACCAGATAGTTAGAGGTCTTGTATTACAATATCTAAATAACAGATGCTGCACCATCTCATCCCATTATTACTGGCTGGTGCCTACAGGTTCCCATAGCACTGGTCCAGTCAGGTGGAGCCATCTCAGTACTGGGTATAAATTTGCAAAGTTAAAACACGTTCTGCATCCTCTCCCTATCCAAATCAAACAACCGATGGCTGGATAGTTTGGTTCCTCAAGCATTTTTTTCTCCTAAAATGTCACTAGCTCCCAAGGGGCCTTGCTCGCCTTTCTGTGATGGACATGTAGCTTCTATACTGGTGTGGTGGCACCAGCCAGCAGGGCTGGAGCCTCTTTGGTGGCTTCATCAGAAAAGGGCCCCCAGGCAGGTGGTGTCTTCACCCTGTCCTTGCCCCAGCCCAGCTCATTTCTCCATGATCACAGCCCCCGAGGGGCTCTTTAAAAGCCAGCAGCACACAGAATTAAAAGGTTTTCTCCCCAAACTTACATGAAGCCAGTTGTGCCAGTAATTTTACACCAGTAAGCAGTATTGCTGATGTGAAAGGGAACTTTTAAGGGTTTCAAGACAACTTCTGAGTTTTAGAAGCAATTTAAAATGCAATTAAGATATAGACATCTTTGCATATAGAGGCCAGCTATCACCCAGTGCTTCTGTGACTTCAAACAGCTGAGCAGAAGGGCTCAGAGGTGAGCAAACCAGCCCGGAAACCAAGAAACCAGTAACTTTGGGTGGGGAACCAAGACAGAGATGACTTCAGCTGCAAAGATGAAAAAAAAAAAAAAAAAAAAAAAAAAAAAAAAATAGTTTTTTTTTTTTGCATTTTGTGCAGGTTTTGTGGTGTGGTGTTTTTTTTTTTTAATTTTTAGCCGCTTCTCTCCCCATGGATGGGGCGAGAGCCTTCTCCTCAGCAGCCCCAGCCATCTGGAGGAGCCTTCTGCTGCCTTTCAGCCCCCGAGGCTGTTTAAGCGCCTCGAAAAGAATTAATCTCAAAACACGTCTTTTGGGGTTGTTTTGTGTTGATTTTTTTATTTTTTATTGTTCCCACATACACCTCATTTTACACCTCACACACACCACGACCTCAGCTGTGCCCTGGGCACTGCAGGCTCCATCCCCTCAACAATGGAGGGCGGCCGGGAGAGGGCGAGACCGCCGCCCCTCGGCCAAGTTGGAAGCCGGGGGACGGCGAGGGCCCTCGC
>JAOXJM010000002.1:28252223-28263754 GCA_026413425.1 Tringa solitaria
AAATGTGGACTGGCTTTCATTGAAGAAATGCTGTTTTTAACAGCTCTAGAAGTCTTGGCAGGATGCTGTAGAAGTGATTTGGACCTGAAGTTGTCAGTGTGATTCAAATAAATAATTTCTACATCAATGAAAATTATGAGTTGGCTGGGCTCAGAGAGATTGTTGACATTAGCATAAATTGTTTCACATAATCCCGTATCCTGGTACTTCCTTAGCAACCTGTATGACATTTTAGTCTTTGATTTTATATACAAAAAACTTTGTATTTTATAAAGAGCATCGGTAAGACCACAAAGTCAAGTATTTGAAAGCTGGATAGTGCTTTCCAAAGAAAATATCCTGGATTTAAAAATGAAAATTAAACTATAGTGTTGGAAAGTATACTTATGAGCCCTTGTGTCAGGAAGAATAGAAACATTTTGGCTCAGGTGCTTCAGATCTAGCAGACACTCAGCAGAGGCAACCTTCAGCCTGACATATGAAAAATTAGGTGAAATTGAAAATAAGATTTTGGGACGGAAACAGCAGACAATACTGGGCAGTGCATCCAGCTCTGTCTAGAACTGAATGCAGTGACACAAAACTAGTGACCTCACAAGTAGCTTTGTGTTTTCCTGACTCCGATACACAACCATTTTTGAGTGCTAATGAACTGCTTAACAATTCTTCCAGGGTCGTGGTCAGTGCTAAAACAGGAGTAAAACACAATTTAAGCCAAACCAAACCAAAAAACTTAATTCTTAGAACAGATACATTTTATTTGAACATTGCATGACACAGTAGCGTATACAGTGGAAGGTAAGATTGTTTTCCCCAGTATTATCTGCCATTTCTCTGATGGTGTTGAAATACAGGGTGCAAGAAGCTGTGTATGAAATTAATACCTTGCACTTGCGTGTTAACTGAATACAACAGTAGCCCTACTGATGCAGTATTACTGCCCGAATAAATTAATAACTTGTCAAACAGATATTTCTGTTATCATGATTAAATTGTGATGGTGCCCACAAGAAGCCCATCATCCTGTTTGAGATTTTGATTGCATGTGGAGCATTGTACTACCTGCCCAGTTAAGGAGTAATTGTCTTTGTAGTATTCACAGTTAATCTGTACAATTTCTGGCTTTAAATGCTTGTTTGTCTAAAGGTATATGCAAAGGCAAAACTTTTCTGGTGACTCAGATCTTTTTGATGCAGCTGTCAGGGTAGAAAGCAGATGATGTTCATGGTCTTTAATTCATTTACTAAATGAATGCTGCTGTCTCTTACTGCAAACTGTGTATTCTCACACCAAAGGTTGTATAATTTTCTAATTCTTAAAATTACTGAGGTTGTAAAAGAATCTGTAGGTACAGGTTGTGTTTTTGTTTTTTTTTTCTTTTTCCATTCCCATCGATGGGCATAATACTGAATACAAATTAGATTTCTTACTGACGTGCTGATTGTTGTGGATTGACTATCCAGAGCTATTTGTCTTTGACGCGTAGCTGACTTGGCACTCAAAGGACACGTGCGTGTTCTGTGTTAAATGGCTTAAAGACTGGAGTGACACAGTTGGAGAGCTTGGCAGATATCTCTGCATGTGCATGATTTGGAACAAAAAACTCCATTTTATAAGACAGAGTGTCCAAAGTAGATTGCTCAGTCACATTTTCATAAATATTTTTATTGCAAAGATTTAATCCCGAGCAGCTGAGAAAGAAAAATGAAGTTGTGATATATGCTTTAATAATGGCTAGTACAATGTTTTGTGAAGCAAAATGTGCCCGTAACCAACAAAGCCCTCTTTATATGTTTGGCTTGGTCCTTATCAACCTGATCAAAATCAGGGGTCTGGAATTGAGCAAAAAAACAAGAAATGTGCAGAAGAATCTGCAAATACATTGAAATCTGTGGGTTTTTAAAATAAATATTAAAAAACAAAGCCAGAAACCAAATCCAGGGATCTGGCAGTCAGGTCCCCCCCTCCTTTGGTTTTTTTTACTCTGTTTTGAACTTAGTTTAAATAGTTTTGCGGCATGCAAAGAGATTGAATACATCTGTGTAAGTGCTAGTATGAGTGAGCCTGTACTCAAAAACAGGTTAGTTTTAAAACAAACAAAAAAAAATGTCTTGAAATGAATCCAGGTAGCTTCCTAGTTAAAACATATCAAATAACATTAAGCATGTGAACTCCAGACAACTCACTTTAACTATATAAAACATTTAAGCTGTAAAACATCAGGAGGCTTTTTTTTATAGGTGCCTGGATAATTTGCCCTTAGGTGCCAGAAGGAGCAGTGTGCGTTCCCTTTTTACATCAGATGTTTTCCTGTGAGCCAAGCACTTTGGGGAAAAACTGAAATACTGCTTCCTCTTTAAATGGTTGTTGCGAACATGTTAAGCTCTTTGTGTGTGTTCACTTAAGCTTAGGTGTTTTTAAACAGCAGTGTCCCTAATTTTACACGCCCTAAGACAACTCCTGGTTAAAGGCTAGATTCCAAACACTGCTTAGTTCTTCTCAAGCACCTTTCCATTCAAAATGGAAATTTTAGCTGTCTGGTCCAAGGAAAATGTTCTGTTTCTTGTCATTCCTAACATGAGTGTTTTATTGCATGTCAGTGCTTCTAATCAAGTTGAGTGACTTTTAATGTATTGCCACATGTGATCCTGTGTCCACCAAAATATCTTAAATCTGAAAGTCTCCAATTGCCTGGATCAAGACACCATCTCTTCAGCGGTGGACCTAAAGTGGCCAGGGGAGACTGTTAGGTGTGGCGGGATGTCTTCTGTACCAGAGAAGTGTCATCCAGCAAGGGGATTCAACGTTTTGGTCCTATGCTTTGTGAAATCTTTGCTTAGGTGTGAAGATTGCTGAATCTCTCTGCAGATGGCAAACACGTACGACATAACTCAGAGCAAACAAGAGGGAAAGCTCTGAGTGGAGATGCAGGAGGTAGGAGCTCTCTGCTCCATAGAAAAGGTGAGCAGGAGACCAGCTCACCCAGTGCTTCCAGTGCCAGCAGCTTTGATTGACCTGGTATGTTCCTGTAGCTGGAAAAACAGACTAATTGGCCCATCTGTATCTGCAGACCAATGCGAATATGGGCAACCCTTTTCAAGAGCCTCACTTTCTATATGGCACGTCTTACAGACCCAAGCTTAGAGACCTGTTTCACAGGAACACGCAAGACACAATGAAATATAGTAGACTTATTGCCTCAACACTTGTGTTAGGAGATCGTGTCTTTTCATTGGAAAAATTCTCTTTTCTTGTTGAAAAGGGTTGAAATTTTCTCCTTCAGGGGGGTACAAATAGAAAAAATTTTAAAACTCAAATGTATTGTTTCCTTTCCTATTAATATTGCCGAGTATGTTGCATAAGACTCTACTGTATGTGCAGTGTTGACTAAAAAGAATTAGCTAATGGTGGGAGTAAGAATAACAATGTCATATTTATAACCGACGTTAGCCTTTACCAAGACAAAATAGCTTGAGGTATACCATGTAACACTAGTGTCTGGCTACGATCAAACACTCTGCAAATGTATAGTAACAGGTATTGTGTGCAGTAAATCTATCTCTGTAGCGGAGACCCGACATTGTTGCTGTTCCCAGGGGGTAAGTTGAATTACATTATTACTGAGGCTGAGCTAACAGAGCTTTGCTTACAATATACATACAGACAAGATGGTTCTTCACAGAGAGGTGACCTTTGCTGTATTTTGGTTTCAGATTTCACAGGGACCTATTTCAAAGTTTTTAGCTTCAGTCCACACCCTGCTGGTAGTTCACTATAAAAATCGCTTTGAAGAAAGTTTTAAAAAAAAAAGAAAAGTCTACACTTCATTACTTTAATAAAGTTAGATAAAGGTCATTTGTTTACTCCTTTTGTAATATACACTGCAGCTGCTGTTACTTGTCAATATAACTGGTAGTTCAAATATGAAATTAACTGGTTACAGTTACCAGAATTACTGATTACAATGTGCAAATGCACAGTGTAAGTAATTCTTTTTTATGACTCTTCTGTTTATTAGTTAACTTGAAGAATGTGTACTAGCATATATTTGTGCTGAGGAAACTATTATGGTTTACATGGCATAATGTACTGTACTCCCTCCAAGGTTATTCCACCCTCTCTCTAAACTTTTTTTGGGTTTCTTTTGCTCTCTCCAAAACCAATTTAAAGAAACAAATTAAAGCCCTGTAATCCTATTTAAGAACCCAGTCAAATAAGAAGTCTGCCTGTTCCAATAAAATATAATCACCTCTTTAATACAGTCACTCCTCTCTAGGACTCTGATTTCCATCTGATAAAAATATTTTGTTTGTAGGTTACAACCCAGCTAAAGGGGATATCCTGCTCTTCCCTCCTGGCCCTGTGGTCCTGCCCCATCCTCTCTTGTGCAAGCCCTGCTGCTCGCTGAACTTCTGCAATTCACCGTGAATTGCAGCAGAATACTTCCTCTCCGCTCCCCCCTCCCTCGTCTGCATTAACTCTCTTTTATAAATTGAATTAGCTCAAGAGCAAGTAGAGTGGGTGCGAGGTCTTGAAGACAGAGGTAAGAACCTGCAGAGAAAGGGGGGAACGGGGAGATGGGGGACTGTTAGAGCCGAGCTTCAGGTTGACTCCAGCCCTTAATCCCTTGGTGGCGACAGCTCTGCAGGGTCCTGCCTGCAGCACTGAGAGGCAATGCGAAAATGTAATTGGGAGGTGTTTGTGAATTAAGCCCTCTGCATGGGGACTTCTTTGTAGGAAAGCAAGAGTGAAAAGCCATGTCTCTAGACTTTGAGATACAGTGGGGCAGCCACTAGGCTATGAGGTTCCCTTTACCCTCCCAGTAGTCTCAAAATCTGAGGGTGAACAATCATGTTTAGAGGGAGGCTTTTTGGGATAAGTTCAATGTTTTGGAGAAACTACATAGACCTTGAAATAATTTTAATTAAAATAACCTCAGCATTGTTATGTTTTAATAATGCTGGGCTGAGCTGCTCTTTGGCTCCCATGTCCCGCACCCGTTGAGTGATGGTCCTGGGTGGTGTGGAGGTGTTGGGTGCTCGGGGTTGCTTTCTGTAACAGCCTTGCCTTGTCTCCAGAGCCTGCAGTACAGCACAAGATGCACACCTAAATTTCCTACTGTAAAATAAAAGAAAGTTCTCATTATTGAACAGCATGTACCATTGCTGCTCTTATTTTTTTTGGTTCTGTTTCATAGTTAAGTATAAGAAATGGAGGGTAAATATTGCCATAGGAAAACTTAGTTGTGTCAGGTAGACCACAGAGTCCATATTTTCAGGAACATACAGAACGAATAATTTCTTTAGTGAGAGGAAAGGATGGGGCTGCACATTGCTAGAAGTAATGAATTTATGCATACGTTTACAAGACAACTTCATATATATGAAGAAGTAAGGATTACATAGAGGACCATACAAGTAAGTTGTTTAGCGTAGCTCAGCCTGCCTCCCAAAACATTAACTATGACTTGCAGTATCTTACATGCCTTTGAAAATTATATTGCCTCTCTTCTCCTTCCATCCAGGTTCTAATCAAGTAAATGATGCGTAAGAAAACCCAGTGTTGCTATCAACAAATTTGGCAGAAGAATTGTTTTAGAAATGTAGTGCTGAGTTTCCAACAGCAGAAAGCTGTTTGCTGTTTAAGTTGACTGAAATTGTTCCAGTTAATTTCTGTGCAGGTGGTGAATGGTATGAATTCACAGTGTGACTAGCGATCCTGCAGATGCACTTCATGGTCTTCAGTGCTGGGTCCTCCTAGCTTTTTCTTGCACCTCTCTTTTCTTTTTAATCTTTTCCTAGCCATAATGAAACATCGTCTTCAAAAGTTTGGATTTTTCTTTGTTTGATGTGATGCGCAGGCTTCAGCGCAGATACTTAAGGAGTCTTATCAAAATAATACTGGCTCAGTCAGAGTAAAGATGCTTTAGTTAAATAGACTATGGCTATGTTTAAAAATAACAGCTCTGGCTGTGTCAGCGCATTGGACGACCTGATACTGACTTTCAACAGAAAGAGCTTCTGAAAATTACTTTGCCCCCGATTCCGTACTGCCCCCAGTGTGAACTTGTTTTCTGTTGGTAACAGTTCGGTGTTAGGTGAACCAAACCAGAGCCCCTGAATTTGAAATGTGATTAACCAAACGGCTTCAGAACGAGCTGTGTCTACTGGGGGCCTTTTAAATGCACAAACAGGAGTAGCAGCACTTCTGCTCCTGTTCAGATTGTCAAACCAGTGTTGTCTGGGGTTGGGTGCAAACAGCATCCTCATCTAAGCTCAGTAGTTTTGGGTTCTCAGCCCTTTGATTTCTGTAGGAAAAAACTGGTTTGTGTACCCTACCAGCCCTGGCTCTGTGTGCGACTGCCACGCTTGCACATGTGTAGGCTGTTGCTTTCTTGTAATAGTAAAGCGTGTGGAGGAGATCATTAGTAATTCCTATGTAATTTTCTTGTCTCTCCCCAACCCTGGTTTGGCTCTGACTTCTGCTGCATTTCTGAAGATTCATTTCAAGCACTGGTATTCTTAAAAACTCTTGGTTAATGAGGTATAGGCCATATCCAGAAAAAAAAAAAAAGGGTAAAACGTTTTCAAAATACTATGTGTATCTGATGTTTGTTCCATGTCTTACGGTTCTTATTCTGTGTGGGTTTTCTGTCCTTTTTTTGTTTCTTGGCAAGGAAGGCAGTATTACATTCTTGTACCAAGAGGAAGGGTATTAAGCTTACTCATAAAAAAAAAGTTATTATCAAATGTAGTTTTTCATTTTGTCCATTGGAGGTTTTTTTTAAACTCTAACTGTAGCCAGATTACTGGCTTCATTCATAAGGTTGTTGTATCAAGTTTGGATGCTGTCTTTGTTAAATTATGGCTCCTGAGGGTTTTCTGTTACAGAGATTTCTTCAGTCAGGGGAAATGAGGGTATAATAAAGAGGATCCAAGGACCGGACATAATGATTCTATGTAATTGAAACAAACAATGCCAGATTTGGCTGATGTTGGATTTTCCATCAAATTTTTCTGTTGGCATTTGTTCATTTTGCTTTAAGCAGAGTTTAAAACTGAGGCAGCTTGAGTGCCTGAAGTCACTGAAAGACCAATAGCAGGCGACTTGGGCAGTACTTTTAATCGCTGTATCCTATCTCCATGCATTTATCCCGAATTCTGGCTTACTCAGGAAGTCTCCTTGATTCAAATGCCATTAGAGCAGTAAATTGAACAGGAGACATCCAGATTCACAGAAAGGACTGTAACTGAAGCCAGTATAAAAGACCTGGCTGTGCCCAAGGTTCCTGAAACCTTGTTCCAAGTTCATGCTCGGCGAGCAGCAGTGCAGCTCTCTGGCACAGTGAGTACCCAACCTTCATTGCTGCAACTGTCTGCTAGCTGTTAATGGTATCTTTTGCCTTCTACTACAGTTTTAAAATATTATTATTGTAGTATGCTAAAATAGGGATAGAATAATCAAAACTTACTTCAGGATGCAAGCAAATTTACAGAGAGAGTCTATAAATAAATGGCTGTGCCTCTTGGCCAGAAATACCATGTGAAGCAAGAAGGCAGAGTATGCTGGTGGTTTTCACTCTTTCTGATGCTGGATCTGTTTCTTGCTGCCTCTGCTATGCCAGAACATTGGTTTTTCAGGGTTGAGAGTGTATGGTACTATAATTTTCTGCAGTATCTGCAGATACTTCTCAAGGGGAGAGGAAGAAAAAACATAGTATTAGCTTTGACATTTACAAACTAATAGATATCACAGTACAGCTGCTGAAGTCAAAACTGTAGCCAACTTTTTAATGTCCTTTTCTATTAGAATGTTTTGGGGTCCCCCCCCTTTTTATTTACAATAACTTTTGTGTCTTTGAGTATTGATGAAATTGGGAGCAACAATTGAATCCTATCCAATACATAAAACTGTTTCCTCTCCCCATCTATTTCTTCACATGTTTTTAGCATACCTTATCCACTTCTTTATTCATGGAAATCTAGGACAAACTTTCTTAATGCTCTTTCTTTTACTCAAGCTCAACTGCATAAGTTTAATTCCTTTTCTATTCTTATTTACTACCCATGTTAGAAGCCATTCTCTGGTAAAAATGAAAGACCTTACAGTGGCTAATCATATAGCAATTTGAGAGATGAAAACTGGATTCTTTGTGGAGCAAAAAGCTGTAGATGTTTTGAGATTAGCACTTGCAGTGCATTAGCACTGTGCATTATGGTCAAATTTAATGAACACAGCTTTTTCAGTAGTGGTTTTTTTTTGTGCCATAATATGCATGTAGTACAATAAATAGGATTCTGCTTGATTAAAAAAACCAAAAAACAACCTGACAGAAGGGGTAAAATTGCATATTGCCCTGAGGATAAACTTTGGGAAATATTTCTGTGGATGGGAATTATGTAAGAAATGAAAAAAGTTTGCCCTGAAGTGCCTAAATTATGAAAGCATTTGTAAAAGTAGGATTTGTCTGTCTAGAAATTTATTGCAATGTCCACTTCTGACCAGAGGCGAGATGAGTATGGATGCATCATAAAACCATACTCACCCACAGGAGCCTGTGGGGTTTGAGGGTTGGAATGTTATGTAACTCGGTGTGGAAAAACAAAAGAGCTGACATCTTCAAATTATCTATTTATCTTGCAGTTGTGTGAAAATAAATTTCCTGAGATCTTTGAGTGACAGCATTCAGAATCGTAGAATACCAGGTTGGAAGGACCTCAAGGATCATCTGGTCCAACCTTTCTTGTCAAAAAAGAAAAATCTAGTGTACGAGGATTTGATTTTCTTGTTGGTTGTTCCTTGCAGTAAACTGAACTGGCACAGATTTGACCAATAGTGTGCGATTGTGCAGCTCTCTTTAGCAGATTTAATAAATCGGAGGAATTATAAAAGTAGGACTATCTTGTTTGTGAGATGCAGGGATTTCCTTGTAGCATCTTATGGAGTAGGGAATCTGCACTGGACTCAGATCCACAGCTTCTGACACTTTCTCTGGAGCCGTAGCATCTTTCTTTGGCTCGGTCCACAAAGGAGAGGAAAGGCAGGAGGTATTCACAGCGCTCAGCTCAGCTAGCTGAGGCTCTCCTCTTAATCACATTCCTGTTTTGAATTGCTTTTTGGAGAACTGTCTGTGGATGCCGGAAGCCTTAAAACAAGACAAACTCAGCTCAGGCTTGGCTGGCTAATTAAGGTGCCCTGGCAGAGCAGCGTGAATAGCACGCTTAGGTTATTAGGCCTGCATACAAATTCTTTGTATGGTGGAGCCTGGATCTGTGGGTCCTCTGGGCTCCATGCAGATAAGACTCAGATAACAATTCTCTGTTTAGTTCTCAGCTCATTATTCAGATTGCTGTCATATTTAAATATCCCATCTGTATATTGACCTAACCTCGAGAAAGACTTGGGTTGTGTGATTTTCATTTTTTTTATAAACCTTTTAACATGAACTGAGTAAATGCTGCAGTATATTATCTTTCTCCTTTTAAGCTGTTATAACAACTACTGGTGTCCACCCTTTCTAGGGACAGTGAAACCCTTCATGTGAAATAGTTGACACCTACTAAATGAATGAAGGTTTTGCCATTGCCACATTATTAATGTGTCCCGAAACCAGCTGTTCGTTTTGGTTTCTCAAGCAGTTCAGTTTATTTGTCTTCATTTTTAAGGAAATAAACAAACGCACAACTATCTTAATTTGTTTCTCCTACCCCCTATCCATAGGTAGGCTTTGGAATCAGTCAAATCAAATATAAAAGGAATGCTAATTTTTTAAAGAAAAAGCTTTGCTAGCAGGCTTCCTGTTAAAAATAGTAGGTAAGTGCATCTACTTATCTAGGAGGTCTCCTCTTTTAAGTGAGGCTGTAACAGTTGAAGTTTGGAAGTAATTTTTAGGCACTGCATGTGTGCAGAGCGTACCTGAGCCTTGGTTCTTGCATGCTCCCGCAGCCTCTCTTGCTGAAATAACCTTTTCCTCATGGAGCCAGAAGCACGTGCTTTGCTCACCTCTGGGCTCAGATTGCCTTGTTTATCCATCCTCGTCAAAGTTTCCTCTCTGAACCAGCCATTAGGTCTAACTGCACTTTAAATCAATCTGATTCCTCCACTAAAGTGAGTGTTTATACAACTATGTATTTTAATCCTGTTGAAAATTTTGCTCAATTCAGATGTAATGGATGCTTAAAGTTCTTGTTAAAGGTCACTTGGGACATCTTAAATAGTTGTGAAAAGATCCACATCCAATAGTTGTCCCATCTTGCTGCCTCCAGAAGTAAATAGAGTTATGTACCTGTTGATAAGAAATTGGCTCGTCCTGAGAGGATTTTAAAATTGAAGCTCCACTCACATCATCTGACATTGTATTTCTTAGGTGAAAACAGGATTTCTTCCTGCTTTGATTTTTTTTTTTTCTTCAACTCTTTCATCATTTCATAGAACCTTTTTAATGCCTGGCTTGGAAAAGATAATCTAGATTAATCAAGTACCTGAGCTTTATCGATACATGTAGCTGCTCATAAGTCGCAGTGTCCTCCAAAAGAGTTATTTAGCTTTATTTTTCAAAAGTCCAACCAAAAGATAATATGGGGAAAGAGATTGTCTTCTTTTCAACTGTTGACTTTAAGTGATGTCACTGGTAATTAACTAACTTAGCTTCAAGTACTTTAATTCCTTTGATTGTCAAAGCAATAACTTCAGTAACCATGAACCGTTTGGGGTTTTTACTAGCTTATTTTATATGAACATGAATGTAGAGTGAGAGTAAAATGATTATGTATACAGAGAATTTTCCTTAAACATTGCATTCTCAATTCATATGAATATGAACTTGTCTGATCTAGTTCAGGAGTGTGCTCTGTAAGAGAACTGTTCTTAAATACTTCAATACTAGAATATCAAATATGGTGAAAATCGTCTGGGTTTAGATGTGGAATGATGCAGTCAGTCTTTCTGTGCTGTTTCTATCCTGTTTTGAAAAGAGTTTGAGTTTTACTCAAACTTTCTGGAGGTAGGTTGATACAATTTTATAAATCAGCAAGTGTGAAAGAACCAAGTTCTTATTTAGACTCTACTAATTTTGAATTTTAACTTGTTATTTCTATTAATTGTGTTGATTGATCAGGGTTTTATCAAAATTAAACTAACTTTTATGCTCTAAGCAATACTAGAGCACATAAATCTTTATCGTATATTTGAGTTAACTTACTGGGAGCTCTATAAATCCGTAAGAGATTTTAGGGATGTCATTAATGATCAAAAACTTGGGTATGAATCAGTTCATTTCTTTATTTTTAACACAGAAAAATAAAGTAATTTATAAGAGTGTCTTAAGTTTCTCCACTCCTGTCAGTAGAGTTGTAGTAACTATTTTTGTACTTTAAAAATCAAATTACAGCTCAAGTGCAGTTCTAGGTGAGCATTGCTTGCAGTAAAGCTCAGTCTAGCCCCAGTTTTAACCTGCAACATTGCCGTCTCACAGCTGGTTTAGCGATCAGCTGCTACAAAGCAGTGTTTTCCTCAGTCACGTGTTCAGCTTT
>JAOXJM010000002.1:28268421-28291784 GCA_026413425.1 Tringa solitaria
TGATTTCTGAAGAGGAAAGAAAGGTTAACTGTTCACTTTCTTACATATCAATAACTTCTGTTTTCAAGATTGCTTGACCTGTGTTAAATTGCATTGTTCATACTGATTTGGAGTTGGGATTATGGGACTTTTCACAATAGTATGTGTATTGTGAAATGAAATCTCTTCCCAAGTCAAAATGGAAAAATTTCCTTTTGATGGCAAAATAAGTTAAACTAATTGAGCAATATTCTGAAGGTTTGTGTGATCCAGGCATTCATCATAGTAGGGATTTGTCTCAGAACATAAGTGAATTTGGGTATTGTTCTTGTTTATATCTTCAGTAAACTGACTGTAACACTTATGTATAGTTTTCATGATCCTGTTTTGGTTTTTGTTTTTTGTTTAATTTTCCCCTTTGGAAAACTGGAATCCCCATGGTGAATGACAAACAAGGATTGCATTAGTAAAGTTTGTTATAGCAGCTATTGCAGCAATATCTGACAGGTCTATCTTTTGTCGCAACGTGGTGATCCAAACAGGCAAAACTGTGCAGCCCCAGTGTTTTCATTGGACTGATGTCTAAATCTATTCCAGTTATCTGTCATTTAAGAAGAGGTACGCTTATTTTCCTGTATCATTATTATTTTTATAGAAGTTCTTCATACCCTAAAACTAGCCTAATCTCAATATGAAATTTAGTATCTTATGTTTTCACCTGTAAGTGGCAAAAAGTCTTGGTAAGCAAAGCCTGGGAGGTGGAGCGGGGGAAGTGAAGACTGCTGTGCTATACAGCAGGTAGACATTCCTGTTGCATTTACAACTGAAGTAGCTACTGTCATTATGTAGCCACTGAAATTCTTTATTTGTTATTTTCCAACTGATAGCCTAAATTTCTTGAGTTAGGGAACTGTCTCATTAAAAGCCTAATCTCCATTTAATAACATTGTCTTGAAATTTATTTTTCACACATGTTGAAATTTGGCTTTATAGCATGGGCAGTGGTAAAAAGAGTTTCTCTGATATCAGGCTTGAAGAGAATGGCAGTGGTTCCTGTTGCCTCCCTGGCATGTCTGACCTGGGCATCCTCATCTACTTCTACCTATTTGGTTTTAGCTGTTCCTTTCATACTTCTCTAGATTTCTGCGTGGTTTGTTTGCTGTGTAAGACATAGTCTGAAATGAAAATCCTATTTGCTAAACACGCTGGGAATGCGTGTTAGGGACTCATTTCCATGGCAGGTGTTAGAAGGTTAGTTACTTGCTGTGCGTATGCCCTTCTTTCCCTCTCTGAAGTGGTAAGATTGCAGCCTTTCTTTATGGACATTTTGAATACAGAAGCAATCAGGCTTTGCTTGAATTACAGTGATGCCATAAACAAAGTATTGTTGTTTCTATTGTTTTTAGAGAGGCAATAAGCGGCATCGTTCTTCTGTTTAGGGAAATACTATTATTCATCTCTATTGGAGTATCTTATAGGCTGCATTTTGTAAGGAAAGGTTTGAAACTTAACAGGAAAAAAATGCTAAATATATATAACCCATTGAATACAGAATGGTATCTTAAAGAAGCGTGTTCTTGCCAAAGACAAGATCAAAGTTCTTTTACGTTTCCACATTGTGTTTACAGCTAAAACCATCATTCTGATTTGCATTCAGTGATGCATGTGACAGGCCATTATCTGGATTATTCAATGTACATAATTAGGCATTTACTTTCTTTCCCTTTATTCTAACTGTGCAGGGGTTTAAAGTAATAACGATCTGTGCACTTTCATACAGCATTTGCATAATTAATTTGGGAGGTTGGTCAGAAGAATTTGTGAAGTTCTGTGCCTAAAAGAGGTTACATTGGATAAAGACGGGTATTGACATGCAGTAGAATAGCATGGTGAAATAATATCCCGGCCTGTGGTAACGTACTGGGGGTTTCAGGCCTGGACTGTTACCTCTGTGCTGCAGGCCTTCATGCAAACACTTCAGGAAGTAGGTTTTTAACACTGGTGTTTTGAGGTTCATTGGCATTTTCCTTGTGAAAAGTGGACACCTGTGCAATAAGAATTGTCCCTGCTCAAACCAGCGAAGCAGGTACACAAACTGGGCAGCATTCTCTCTGGAGCTGAAAGTAGCCTCACTTGAACACCGGTATTCAAGCTGCTTTAGAAAGGTTTTATTTTCAGTTTATGCTCCAGTATTTATTGAATGTAAAGGAGTGTAAAGGACTTGAATTTATTTAGAAATGTGAATTTAAGACAACTTTTTTTTTTGTTTATAACCCTGTATATACCTGGAAAGAAACTGTTTTTCTGTGGTGTGAGGCTGATAGATACTGAGACCTGTTTTGCCTTTTGAAGACACATATACAAGTGCAACCTCCATTGCTAAGCATTGGGTTATGTGGCTGGTTGGTAGAAGGAATGTTTCATTTCAAAGTTTCGGAAGTACGCCACGTACTTCTGAAGTTTTAAATTCTCCAAAGAATTCTGATTATTTTGGCCTGGAGGAAGCAATCTTGTGGAGATCCCTGGTGTAGCTGCCCTTTGGGTCCGTCTGTGTCCTGAGTGTGATCCCTGCATGTAGGGTGAAGCACTGGCTGGGGAGAGCATCCGAAGCAGCCCCGTGCCACCAGCCCTGCTGGCTGGGAGGCTCGGGGGGACCCTCTCCCAAGTCCAGGTCTCATCATGGCAGGAAAACCCACTTGGGATTTGTGGTGAGGAGATCCCTCCTGAAAATCAGCACCTTTTACCTAGCCCGTTTTGAGTTCTAGGAAAGACAGAAATATTTGCTGCCTCACTGGTTAAAAATTTGGTTTCCCTCTGAAGGAGGAACCATGGGATATGAGCAGTCAGATTTATTTTTTTTTTAAAAAGTCATAGAAGAACTGCAGCACGCATGAACGAGCAGACTATATTAAGTGCCAACTGTTTGATAGGATATTTTTAGTGTCTCTTCCTGCAGTGTTGTTGAGAGGAGTGGGCTGGTACCGGTGCTGAGCGGGTGTACATCCTGCTTGCACATCTGTGCTCTCCTTCCTCCAACGGATGGGTGTGCTGCACCAGCAAGGTCGCTAGTTAAATTGCTAGTTCAGGATGCTCAAGATTCAATTCCTTAATCGGTTTGGAGGGATTTTGCTTCGTGTGCCTTCTGCAGCTGATGTTGTATTTGCTGCAGAAGCAGCACCAAGCCAGAAATTTTGTTCCCTCGGATTCTGCCCCGTTTCCTTAGAAACTAATTTCATACCATAGCTGCAGACCCAGAATCAAGTCACTTCACATTTTCTCTGTTAGAAACATGTAAAATCAAATTGATGCGAATGTATTGGTCCTCACTTCTTTGCAGACTCTTCTCTGCAGTGAATCTTCTCTTACTGATCATTTTCCAGCTCGGATGTGCTAGAGAACAGAGCCCATTAGGCTGTGATTGCTATTCTTTGATTAAGCTGCGAGGAGTTGTCATTGCTGGAAGTAAAACTTTATTTTTAGTAGCTTGCATGAAATGTTCAGCTTGTGTCTCAAGAAAAGGAAGTTCAGTTGCTTAATTGATTATTGTCCATATCTTCACTTCTAAAAGAACAAATTACAAATTCTGTGGAAAACTTGAACAGCTTGGAATCACATAAAGGGAGGGGAAAAACTCCTTGTTAGTGGAGGTATTGCTCAACTGGTAACAGATCTCCTGGGGTTTTGTTTCTGATAAATAATTTGGCAATGCTTCCCTAAAGCAGAGATGTGTTGCATCTTCACTATGCTTCAGCTAATTTTAATGACAAACTGTGTTTATTCATACTGATGGTCCTTTGTGGGTTTTGGAGATGAGGAGTTACAACATTATCCCTTCCCAGTTTTTATCTGTCTAGAAACTGACAACTACAAATCCAAGGAAGCAGAATGCGTAGTTTTGTTAACTTTGCATGAAGTCCTCATTTTGTATATGTGAAGAGGTAAACGTTGGCAAGGAAAGTGTTTCTGCCCTGGCTTTGTCCCCTTAATTATGCCGGTCCGAGCATTTGTGTGGCCACAGAGCTTTATGCAAAACAATTTTGAATTATTTTACATGTGGCGGTATTTTGGTGAATCACTTCAGTACACTTTTTTTCATGCAGGCATGTTCAATTACATTTTTAATTTATTGTTACCTCTATACTGTGTGTTTCCTGCTCTAATGAATTTACTGAGGTGGTGGTATGCAGCCTCCCACACATCTGTAATTGGAATTCTACTCCTTGGTATTCCAGAAGAGCCACTGAAGAGACAAGAAAATACTTGACGGGTCACCTCTTTGAATTAAATCCAGAGGTCCAACTTAAAAATGAATAACAGGTAGTTCTCCTAAAGCAATCATCCCTCTAAAAAGGTATTTTTCTTCTAGTACGTGTTTTCTGATTTATGTTACAATATAGTTCTATATTGGCATTTTTACCTTATCACAGGTATTAAATTAGCTCATTAAACTGAATTAATTTTTTAAATTAATCAAATGTTTGGGTCAAGCATGACAAAACATCGAGAACCTTCAATTCCTAATTAAAAAGTTAGCTGCGTGTCACGCATTGCTCATTGCTTTCATGAAAGGGTCCAATCTGGCTCTCATTTAAACTTGATGCAGATTTCTGGAGCATGTCAAGTGGATCAGAGTAAAGCTGCAAAATAGCTTTTAATGATAAGCTATAGGTCACTATCTTTGATTGAGAGAGATAGTGTGCCTTGAAAAATGGTGTTATAAAATGCATTAAAAAGGGAGCATTATACAGCAGCTCAGATAAAACCAGATAAAAGAAGGTGGGTTTTAAGAACATGTGGTTGAAAGTGAGAAAGAGTTTGAGGTAGCTGTTTGTCTTCTGTAGTTTACACTTTTTCTCCAAGTCTTTCTCGGCACCTTTGTATCCACAGTGTTGGGAGGGGGGTCACAGCACGGGTATTTTAATTAAAAACGGAGGAAGAGAGATGCAGCAGCCCTGAGCGAGCAGTGGGCTACCGGGAGGAGGGACACCATCAAATGGGCATGATTTCAAAAAGAAATGTTTGTCTGTGTTCCTTTTAAAATTTGTCTCTGATCTTGGTTTGGTAATACTTCATTTTATTTGCAAAACTGTCACTTTTATTGTCTAAATAAACACTTCGATACAATTGCTACTATCCTAATTAATCATACGTGAACTTTTTTGCTCTTTGCAGGGACTTTTGTGAAGAGAAGGTGAAATCTGGGGGGGAAGAGTAATTTCTCTCTCTCTTTTTTTTTTTTTTTTTTTCTTAAAAAAATGATGACTTCAGTACAGCTCACAAGAGAGATTCTGTGAGCTCCCCAGAGGGCATAATACTTTTTTTGAGAAAATAAGAACTTAGAAAATAACTGTACGTTCAAGAAGAGAAGATAGTAAGGGGATTTTCTTTGTTCATGAACAAATTTAACTTTCTTCTTAGTAAAGTAAATACAGTCCAGATGGCTGGAAAGTACAAGATGCTCCCAGGGGTTAGGGTGGAGGTTGGATGAATTAAGCTTTGTTGAAGTCAAAACTGAACAAGCAAGATACAGAGTTTAAAAAAAAATAATTTAAAAAAGAGTGTAGTTGGTTTTTGAGGTTTGGGGGCTGGATTGAGCCTTTCATGATAGTGATTAAATTAAAGAATATGAAGAGGCAAATTTCTGTTTATAATATAATAAAGTAGGAAGAATCCTGATACAAATCTGTTTTTCTTTCACCAGTGGAATTGGTCAGTTTGTAAACAAATCGTGATATTAACTTCCAGCTTGTTTCAATAAATAAGGGGTTTGCTACTTTGTAGCTGAGGAAAAATATTTAAAGATCTGTATGTGCAACTGGTCATTATTAGTTTTGCAGCAACAGCGGTGTCATGAATCCAGCTATGGCTTTATCCAGAAGTTAAATTAATACTGGAAGCAAATTGTACCATACTTTTGGAGTTTATGTTGTGAAATATCTTCTGATCATCTGTCGGCAGGCGCAGAGATTCCTCATGGGAGGTTGTGCTGTGCCTTGATGCAACTGGGCTGTTGCCTCAGTCTCTATGGGGAGTGTGGGGAAAATCCTTTCGAGCCCCTCAAAACTTCAGCTGCAGGGCTGCCTTTTTATTCCTATTCTTCTCCTCCCATTTTTGGGCACAATATGAGATGAGTTTGGAAAGTCTCATGTAGTGATGGAGAATGCTGGTAACCTTGCTGGAAATGCTCAGAAGTAATGATCCTGAAGTAGAGGTAACACTTTGGCTTCGTAGCTGAAAGAGAAAACTGCTAGAGCAGGTGTAGAGGTGCTGTAGATTTGATAGCTTAGAGATAAAAGCAGCAGAGTATTAAAGGAAAATATTAGATTAGAAAAGAATCAGTGATTGCTCAGGTGGTCAAGCATCAAGTTAGCAAACAGCACTTCTTAGTAAGAACACGCTGAATTGGTTATTTTTTTAGGAGTGAAATGACAGTTTGTAAAAACCATGCTCTGAAATGAAAAGTAGTATGAGAATGTGCTAGATACTAACATTTCTTTATATGAAAAAGTATGAAAAGATTCCCCATGAAACTTGCTGCCTTTTTTATCCTCAGGCAGATCGCTATTGCTATAACAGTACTATGACTGCAAATATTCATACTTTTTATGTGCAAGTCTAATGCAAACGGCATATCAAATGCATGTACCTGAGTTATTTGGGAAGTTGGTCTTATTTCCTCATGTGAGAGATGGAGCCCAAGGGAGCAGAAGTCTAATTCCCTGAAGTGCCCATTCCATTCTTGAAGCTTTGATGCTGTAGTAGGTGTCTTGGCCAGAGGAGATAGGTGATCTGCATACAGCACCAAGAAGTTGCTTCTGATTGCGAATTAAGCACTTAAAAATGTAAGAATATTTGTTGAATGATGTTGAATTGAGAATAAAAAGGGCTAGATAGGTGCTGGGCTGTTTCCTAGCGCTAAACTAGTATGTTTATGATTTATAAGAGGTTAGACAAAGCAATGCTTAAGGGCAGCTCTCATACCAAGAGCACTCATGGCAATGGAAGAACAGGAACGGGCCAGAGATGAAGTTGCAAGTGCTGGGGATGGGGCTGCAAGCTGAATGCAGAAGTAGGAGTGAAGCACGAAAGGGTGGAGCTGTGATGGGTGCAGGGTGGGATTTCTTACTGCCATGAGCAGTCTTGGCATTTTAGGTGTTGTTCAGGGTGGGATCCTCCAAACTACTTGGTCAGAGTGGTTGGAGTGGACGGTTTCAGGTGAGAAGTTGAGAGCGACTTTTAAAGTGTGGAGTGAGTATGAAGTATTAGTAGGTGAAATCTGATGACAGTTAATGAGATAGTAGTAAAAAAAAAAAAGCTAAAAAGGTGATAGTCATGTTGGGCTTCCACATTTCATTTTCTGTTTAAAAAGAAATGTAAGATTTCTTCCCCCCCCACCCCCCAGTAGAAATTTCAAATCTGAAGAGCCTGAATACCAGAATATGTGTGACATGGGGTAAGAAAAAGTAGATGGGGGAAAAAATGGTTAGCGTGCAACCATTAAATTAGATAGCATTTTCCAGATGCTATTTAATGCTAGGTGTTTTCTTGTTTGGATTTACACAAACCTTGGTCATAGTTTGAAAATTATTTTGTTAAAATGTATTGTGTGTAGCTTTAACATATGCTTTTTCTTTTTCACAATGAAGGCTAAAGGAGCACTGTCCATCTCCACTTGACAGACTTTTTAAGCCAGTCACCACTTGTATTTTTCTGCCTTGAAGTACCCATCACTAAAAGAAATGCAATATGTTAGCAAATATGAACGAATACAGCTTGAGTAACGCTGATCTCAGTAGGGACTTCACCTCCTTTTAAGGGGACGAGGGGAGCAGAAGCATGCTGAAATTATTTTTCCTGAGGTCAGTTAGGGTGTCTGTCACAGAACTGTACCTGGTGGCTGGATTCTTAAGACCATTCAGATGATTTCTGAAACTGCCATTTCTCCCTGCTTGGACTACATTTATGTGGAAACTTAATAATGCAGTACTTAAAATACCCTACCTGAAAATATTTTTACAGTCATGCTGAGAAACAGTTAGTAATTAGAGTAGGTACCAGACAGCAGCTGTATGCTTTACAACATTGAATTGTTGAACATTGAGCTGTTAGTAGCGGGATTTTTTCAGATGACAAAGGTAAAATGGAATAACAAGTATTATTATGAACTATAAACCGTAATGTAAGTGTGAACTAGCATCTTCATTTTCATATGTATTTAATTCAGCCAGAAGTCATAATTAAAGCTTTTCAGATATTATTCAATAGCTTTGATTTGTAACGTTGTCTAAAATCAAAGCTTCCCTGGTTGTAGTGCCAATTCAGCCTGAGTATGAATGTTACATGGACTCTACCGATAGTTTCTTGCCATTCTGAATGTGCATCTTGGGGAAAAATAAAAATGCACTATGCATTTTAATGAAAACCAGCAAATCATTTCTTGCGTAGCTTGATATTACTATGTTCTAATTGTGGAAATATGTGGTGTGCTCTAACTACTGCCTTGCCTTACAGGCTGCAGAGTTTGAGTAGTTCTCTATAGTATCACCAATAAGATTAAATTGAAAAGCTTTTGGTGCATGTTTTTCTCTAGGATGCTGACAGTAATAAAAATAAAAAGTAGGTTTTGAGTATGAGTAGTCTTCTAAAGCTCAGCACAGACTTATGCCTATCAGCTGATGTGGTTTATTTGGTTATCTAGTTAAGATAATAACTGGAAGAATAATTTTTGCTGTACTACTTGTAACTAAAGCAAGATGCTTCTTTGTATAATTTATGTTAAGATCTTCAGCTTGATGTAAAAAGGAAGGGAGGGTTCACATGTCTGTAACTTCAGAAAAGCTGAATTCTCAAGAGTGTGCTGTGACAAAAGGTCAGCACTTAGAGAGTTTAATACACATATCTGAAAGAAAAGATCAAGAGATATGATAGCTCAAATAAAACCTAGCTTGAAATTTTTAGCTGGCTGTTCAGTAACTCCTGGTAAATGGCTTTCTATGTGAAAATATTATGGGACACTTGCACTGGCTGTTTTATCATTTATAATCTCAGAAGATTAAAGTACAGTATAGACACTTTTAATTTTTGATGGTGACCTCATCCTCCGTGGTGCCATTGGGACAAGTTTGTTGTCAAAGCCCTGTGGCTGTGCTTGTCCACACATGGAACACCAGAGACATGTCCCATGCCACTTTTTGAACAGCATGGAGGACTTTTCCATGCTCCCTCCTAGATGGGGAATTCCAAAATTTGAAGTCTTGTAATTGTAAGAGTGGTTTCCTTGACTACCAGGGTAACAATCCCTCTGCCATAGATTGTAAACACCCTCCCACACAAGCAGAGTCTTTTAACAAAAAAAAAAAAAGCCTCTATCCTAAGTTAAGACATTTGTCTGTCCTCTCTACCATCCAAAATCCTTGACTTGTTTGGCCCACTAACTCTATAAAGCTTTGTCTTTCATGGATTTTGTTTGTTTTGGTTTTTCCTTCTGAAAGCAATTTGGTCTTTTTGTAGCACATTTCAGTTTTGTTCTGTTTTTATGACTTATTCCCTTTGCTTTCCTTCAGCTGCAATGGAGAGAATTAAGTACAGTTGTAGCCCTGATTAAAATCTTGGCTTAATTGAGCTGCAAATTTGCAGTGACAGATATTTGTCAGGGTGCCTATGATTAGTACCTTTTAGCATTCCTGGTGCCTTCCTGCATTCTGATGATACTCTCTGTTTTTACCGTTATTTATGTTCATTTCTTCTCATTTTCTTTCTTCACAGCAAGAAGCTGAGCACAGGGTGTAAAGTGCTTTCTCTGTGATAGTGACTTGTTAATTAGCTGTCAAGAAAATTAAGTCCCTTTGTAAGGCTTGTCCTTCTTTTCCCTTGGGGTATCTCTGATACTTGGTCTCCTCATGCAGGATCCAAAGGTCTGTACATAAGTACTGAGTGCCGTTGCCCGTACGGATACAGGACAGTTTCCAGCTTCCTTTAGAGGAATTCATAGTATCAGTTGACATTACTCAAAAAATAATCTGAAATGGAGAAGTTATGGAGGAAATTATTCATTAGATCAACATGGAGCTTATTGTATAAGGTACAAGGGGTATACTGCCAGTAGTACTGCTTTTTCTTCCTCTTGGAAAGTTGAGGAACAATCCTTGTTTTTGTGCCAGCGCTCTTTGTTAGCGTCACCTGTCATACTGTCAGGGAATGCTGCAGGATTGAGTCTTGTTATGTCAGTTATGTATACTGAGCTATGATTGGGACAAGGGGTCTATTTCTTGTTGCTAAGTATTCTGGGAAAATCAAATAAATAAGTAGAAATTGCAGCGGAAAAATAAATTTTGATTAGACAAAGATGCTCAATAATTAAACATAAACTCTCTCTGTAATCCTCAGGAAATATATCCCTGTAAAAACTCTTAGGTGCTGAGTTTTAGTAAAGATACCTTATGGGTCTGGTATGATGCTTCTGCATCCTATTATATCATCTGTTTTGTATGCTGAGCGCTGAGAGTGGAAAAGATGGAAACATGGTTAGATTGTCAGTTGTTTCCAATGAAGAAATCTCTGTTTGGTGGAACTGTTTGCATTCCTGTGGTCAGTGGTATAAGGAAATACCATGTTATGAAAAATTCCCAATTGTTTCCTTAAGGGCTCTTAGAGTTGCACAATCATTTGATGGCTTTGTTTGTTAAAAAAAGAAATTAGTTACGAGCTCTTCAGTTAGGAACTCAAAACTTTCTTAAATATTTACTAGAGCTTTGCTTTTTCTACTCAAGTTTTGGATTCAAACCAGAACTGTGTTTTCCTAATATATGCTGATCAACCATTATAATATGAGTAGTTGAAGATTATATTTTCATTGCAGGAGGTATTTTTTGGGGATATCCCATCCATTTCTTGACTATCCGTCTTTGTGATTACTCATAGTTTCTGGATGCAGGTCTAAAATGTTGCTTCTCTGAGCAGGGAAGAGCTAACTCTCAAATAACCAAGTGGCTTTTGCACTTTAGTTCTCAAGAAGAGACATGGTATCTCTGACACACAAATCCTTTTGTCTTACAGGTTGAAGCCGTCATTTAACATTTAATTTGTACTTGTATTTTCAATATCCTGTTTGGATTTATGTAATATGTCTGATTTCTGACATATGCATTAATTCAGATGTATTCCAAATTTTTTTTGAAGCTGCTCGTATTCAGTGTTTGTCTTGCTGCTGTCATATTTTGAGTTAAAATCTATCTCTTCCTAATTTATTCATCCACAAATGCCTTTCAGTTATTATTTTCCCTCATCTGAGAGCTGGCACTGAGTTGTTTCTTTACTGTGTGACACTTACTCCTTTTCAGATTTTCTTTTTCCCATCCTTGATATAATCTATGTCCATTGCTATTGAATATATAATTTGATTTTGCCCATAGAGGCATTTAATTCATGAGCAAGGGCTAAGACTATGGCCTGAACAGTGCTAAGTCCAGTGAAGACAACTGCTGGATCGTGCCTACCTCAAAGAGTGTCTTGCCTGTAGTCAAGGGGTGGGTAGAGTGGGATGAAAAGACCCTGATGGATTAAGCAGAGTGAATTAGGTCATGGCACCAAATGTCATAGTAATTTTACAATTGTCGAGGGTTTTTTTTTCTTGTTGTTTTTGGTGTTTTTTTAATAAGGAGGATTTTAAATTGGGGAGGGAGGAAGAACTTCTGAAAGTGCATTGAGGTATTCTGTGATACTGGGAGAAGGGATGTGAAGAAGAAAGGGATTGTAGCAAAGAGCTTGTGAAAAAAAATCTGCTCAAAAGCATATGATTTTTTAGAGTCTCATGGTTCCTGGCTTCAGCTGTATCGTCTGCTGCCTCCTGCTGAGAGCTGTAAGGTCTCCAACTTCTCCAGTGCCCAGCAGTGGGGACACGGCCGAGCAAACTGGCCATTACTTATCTGGGGGTACCGGCCCCTATAGGAGTGCTGGGTACTGTGCAACTCTGAAAGGGGATACAGTGGTGTTAAACACCATTGTAAATAGGCACCACTGGTCCTGGCAACCAGTGCGATTGGACCCAGAGCTGACAAAATTGGGGAAAATATTAAATTTTCATGTCTGAGAGTGATCTACCAATGCCCTCTAGAAACAGTAGCTGGCAGCCTGCAAGGCGGGATCTCTTCTTGCGGGTGATGGTTACGCTTAAAATAACGTGTCAGGAATTGCATAGAAATAGCATTCTCTTATCTCTAGCAGTGTGAAGTAGATGAAAAATAGACTGTACTCGTGCCAAGAATAAAGAGTCACGGTAAAGTGTTTAAATTCCTGACACTGTGGAGGGCTCCTGCTCTTACATGACGTGTTGGTGCCAATACACTTCTTCCTCTTTCCCCAGTCACTGCCATAGCTTTGTGTGCTCTGCCAGGGAGCGGTTGGCAGGACAGCAAAATAGGCAAATATTCCCAAGCCCCGCGCAGACCACCTGGCTAGAGCCAATTCTGTTCCTTAAATCTATATTCCTGTCAGGTCTAAAAGTAGATGAAATAGTTTTGCGGCTGTTTACCTGAATTAATACTGAGTATAAATACATTGTTCATTCCTAAATAGGAACTTGTTGAAAATAATGCCATATTTATGGCAACGTTTATTTTTCAAGTGATCAAGGAAAGGGCTTTGTGTAACACAGTAATTCAGGGAAAGTAGACCATTTGAGCACACATGCAATAAAATCTTAACCATGATTCTCTTGAAATTTTGGGGTTTTGCTTCGGAGTATCTTGTGACGATAATGTCTTATGTTAATTTTATATAATTCTACTTGCCTTCTTTTTGGGCACGTAGCTTTTTTGGAAGTTAATTTTTTACAGCTGAAATTCATAGTGAATGTTGAATAATCCACCTTTAGTAATGACGGGGAGTGGGATAGCCAGCCTGCTGAAATGTTGAAATGGGTGAAGTGTTTGTATTACAATGTACTGAGACTGTACTGTACAGTGTACATTACAGTGTACAGTTACTAAAGAGTAATGCTTGAGGGTACTGTACTGAAGTCAAGGAAGAGTAACAAGGAAAAGCTGGTGATGGTTGAAAGAGGCTGTTACAATCTGATGAGTAAAAATGGGTTAACAGGTTGGTGAGAAGTACCGCCTGTGCCTGATGGTAGGCTCAGCTCAGTGTTTTCACAATGCATAAAATGTCTAATTTGCAATGTATGGATCTTAAAAAAGAAAATGTAGCATATGTTTTGTATGTGTGTATGAAATCAAGGAGTCTGGCCCTTGTTCCCCAGCAAATCACTGTTTTTCCTTGAAGGACTGCTTGAGGGGAAAAAGGAAGATTATGGGAATAAATTTGTCAGGTTTGTTTGAAGATGACTTGTGCTCAAAGACTGAGAAGACAAAAGATGTTAGTAGCAAACAATTGCTACTTAATTTACTCATTTTACTTCCATGTTAGAAGGTGACGGCGAGAGGAGCACCCATAGCTGCTGAGTGGTGGGAAGGGGTCAGAGCAAGGCAGTTTTTTCCTTATCGACTTTGCACATCAGGAGTTGTCAGCCCTCAAAGAGCCCTGTTGTGTTCCTTTCCCTGGGTCCCCACCCCACCAGAGCCTGCCCTCTTGGCAGCAGAGCAGCTGCTCGATTCCATTTCTGTGGGGCTACAAAAGGAGTTGTGGATTCTGGCTGCTATGCTGTATTTTAGAAATGCAGCAGGTAGCCTGGATTTTACTTTCCGATTTGTAACCCGGTGTGCATGAGGCAAAGTAGCAAGATTCCCAACCAGGCGTGCTTAAATGAGGTTTCCCTTTGAGATTTATTTTTTTTTTAATATGAAAACTGTGTTATATGGTAACAAAGTAAAATGTAATTCAATGAAATATTCTGACAAAGAGTTTAAGAAATTAAGTGCTGTGATAATGCTTTCTTAAGTTTTAAGTGTACAGTATATTCCAGTAATATTGGAAAGCCTACCAGGAGTCAGTAATCCCTTTCTTCTGTTTTACAGGTCAACTACGTTACTAGAGCAAGGAGAGCTGTGGAAAAAATCAAGGTACTTAAAACATTTTACTGTCTGAATTCTTGGCTGTGTTCTTGCTTGTTATTTAGTGTAATGATTTTAAGGGAGAGGAGGGGAATTGAATCCACAAACTGCGACTTTCAAGTGATTTTATTAAAAAGCACAGACAAAAAAAACCCCACAATAACTTTAATCTCATTAATGTCGTGCAAAGTACTTTTGTGGGATGAAACTGTAGCTTAGGTTTGGTGTGAGTGCAAGATTCTGAACAATACTGCATAACATTTGCTCTAAATGTGTAATGGGACTTCTTATGCGTAAGAATATCGAGGTGTCCTCCAAGTTCCTACCACAGGGAGGTGGATGTCACCTCTTTGTACGGCTGGTCGCACTGACCAGCTGGTGATAAGTATCGTCAAAGATGAGTGAATGTGTTGCTTGCTGAAGTCTGCTAATTCCTCACAGTTATTAGCAGACTTCAGCACATTATTTAACCATTGCATGTACAGTTCCTAAAGATGCAGATGGATGAGCATGAAGACAGCAAAACCTGAGCAGTAGCCTGTATTTTACAAAAGAGGGACTGGGTTTTTTTGTACCTTTTTCAGACGCTTCTGACTACTATGCCTTACAAGTGTTACTGTAGTATAGTGAGCATATATTGTGTTGTGGTCTCCATTTTTATAATAATAGGCAGCAATCTTTTAGGGATTTTAGAGTCTCTCATCTAAGTACTTTTTTTTTTTCTACTAATGTTTTCCACAGCTTCCCAGTTACTGATTGAAATAAGACAGCATTACAACTTACATTTTCATGCCTGCTATGAAATTTAAAGACTATATTAGATTAATCCTGTTGCTAACACATGTCTGGGATTCTTTTGGGAGAATTTTTTCAAGTTGGAGAAAAGCTTTTTTTTCCTCCTTTATTTGCTGTGAAATACTGCCTGTGAAATGCTCCTTGTACCTTGCAACACTATGAGGCAGAAGCAAGGAATGAGTCAAAACATTATCACTTTATCAAAATGTAAAGACAATGGCTTTTGTTAATAAAAGCTTATGTGTATTTCTGTGCATTTCAAATTGAATAGTGCCGAGCTACCTTCCTCCACTAAGAGTGCATGAAATTGTTCCTTATGAGTGATGATGTGTGAACTCCGGAGCTCTCTGCCCTGGTGGGAAGTTAAATGCTAAGTTGCATATTTTCAGCTGTGCAGGTTGCTCACGCAACACATGCAACAACAGTTTGCTATACATACGAGTACAGTTTATGTAGAAATAATCTCTCAAATTTCTCCTTTAAATACAACTTTTAGAGACTGGTTATGTCAAGCATTTGTTTTATCTTTGTGATTGAGGAAAAAAAAATAATGGATGCTTTCTATTTGATTGTTGTCTTCAAAAGTGGAAATTTAAAAGAAATGGTAGAGCAACTTAGATTACTGGTAAAAATGAAACCTATCTAGTTCTTGACCTGCTGGTGGATAATTATGCTTACATTGCAGGCGATGAGGAACTTCTCAGGTTAGTTATTTGCACAGAATTGAAAATACAGGAGTGAAACGGCGATATTGGCAGTGACACATTCATCGATAATGCCTTTCATTTCAAGAAATGGAGTCATTTCTTAGTCTTTTGACTTTGCTTTAAGATTGCTCAGGTGATCACTTCCACCTTTAAATTGAGATCTTCTGTGATGCTTGGGGTGTTTAAAATGGAAGTTGTTTTCCTGGAAACTTGGGAAACTATCTGCTGTAGATGGAGCTTCAGCATGGCTACATTCCCTTCAATGCTGGACTGGCCTCTTCTTCAGGCTCCTGGTAAGATGAGAAGCTGGCAAAAAGCATAAAAGGGAATTCAAGTGTGGCTGGAAAAAAGATATAACGGAGTCTCGGACTTTTTATCTGGCGTCTCCAGTGCTGAAGGAGAGGTTTCTATCTCTTTGCCCAATTTAGACAAGAGATTTTACTCCAGACATCTTTTGCCCCTTACTGTGAAAAACCTGTCAGATCCTTTTCCTGACACTTTCTCCCCCGTCACTCCCTCAGAAAGACTTCAAAAGAGATTTTTCCCTAATGCAAAAGGAACCAGACATGGCCTTTCTTACTCGCCCTGCATTTGAAGCATTGATAAGTAACATGTGGCTGGCTCCAAACTGCAGACATTCCCAGCCATTTGAGAAAGCACTGTTAATCGTTAAGTTTTAAAAAACTATAGGATTGTTGTTTCTTTCTTTGCAATTGCTCTTTTGTGTAATATATCCTGAGAGTTTTGATTCTCTTCTGTCTGAAGCAGTCAGAATTCACTACGGTCTTTCTGACTAACACATATTGAAAAGAAATGTCAAATTTTTATAACTTTTCCACATGGAAAGGGTTTCTTTATTCATAATATGTGTCATACTGTTTAAGTTGTAACTTTTTTCTTTAATGCCTTTGGATCATCACTGTTTGGAACATTTATTACAAGAGTGCCCTAGCAGAAAGAAAAATATTATTTTTAAAACTTGAGACTGAGTAAGAGGAGCCTGGAATCGAAATCCACTGTCTTGCGTAATTGTTTAAACCTGCTCTGCAGTTTGGCGAAGGTACGAACTGAGAGGTCTTTTCCATAAAACGTAGCTGGGGCTTCATCTTCAAAGACAGGGTATGCCCGAGGACAGTTTCTGATCCTTTTAATAAGAGTAGAGCTCACTTGAAAGGCAAGGCTGCAGATGAAGAAGAATGTAACCTGGGGGGTTTATGAGCTCATTCAATAACTCCAATCTGGTGCTTTGCATTATAACGATGGGAGAACATGGTAAAACAACTGCCTTTTTATTTCCTGCTCTAAGGAGCAGTCTAAAAGCAAATGTATAAAAATACAGTAAGATGAAAGATTGATCTAAATCTGTGTTCAAATTTATCACCTGAATTAATTTTTCTTTAAAAGTAATACTAAAAACCCTAAGCTCTTCTGCAATACAGAGAAGCTGGCAGCATTACCTCCATCTATTTAACTGGGTTAAAGAAAATTCAGTATTGGCTCTTTGCTGCTGGGGAAACTACACTCCCTTCAGCTTCTCTTCTCCCACGTGGTTCGTGTGAGGAGGGCTCAGACCTTGAACTGTTAAAACATTCAAGGGACTTGTCGGTACCATCTTCTCAAATCATCTCAGAAAACTAAGATTCAGCAAGCTTGTCAAGTTGATTTTTTTGTGATGCTTTTTGAGAGCAGTGGGTAATGCCTTTATGAAGCACATTTCTATGCCTCAGTTAGCATTACTCATTTTGCTAGAAATTAGACTTTTAAAATCCCCTTACACATAGTACTGAGGGAGAGGTCGAGGTAGGGCACAGTAGGGCAGTTATCAAAGTTGGTTAACGTATTACTAATGTAGAGTTGACCAAAATTTTTGTCTCTACCCTACTTATTGTCAGTCCTTAGTGTCCCATGTGCCCCTGTGCACCCACCCACCCAGTACAGGCACATATCTCATTTGCAGGGTGACCGTGACAGTGCTAGTGACGGTCATGTTTCTAACCAGGCTGCTGTAGTTTTGGTACTTCTGAGCCACTGGACTTTCTAAACTTAGAGAGAGGTTAGATGTTGTTTGTGGGACTACTTTAAGCATACTCTTTATGCTTCTCTCACCCCCTCCTCCCTCCAGTGTGTCTTTCAACACGTCTATTTTGCCATCACTATGTATGTATCTCCATTTTCCTACCAGCCCTCACCCTTCCAGTCTAGTAAGGAGGAATTGAGAAGAACATTGGCTTGAAATCCATTTAGGCACTCCCTTTCCTAGGCTTGACCAAGGGAAGCTGTTAAATAAGTGTTTACTCGTGGATATATGGCATTTCATGCAAACATGGAAAGATTATATTCTCTGTCTTCTGTCAGTTACCAACCCCGACAGAACCATACTTCAGCATCCCAGAGGCCTAGGAGCCTCCTGCTAAATCTGCCTTTATAGTCTCCTCTGATGTGTGTGGGGGGCTCAGGGTGAACTTTTTTATTTTGGTCTTTTTTTTAATTGGGGCCATTTAAGTCACCCAGGTGGGGCTCTTCAAATGTCAGTGACTCTAGATAATCCTGACTGTGTGAAAGATGAAGCAGAATATGTGGTATAAGTGTATTTCTGCCTTAAATGCCTGTCTCCGTAAGTACTTCTGAAAAGAAGTTGGTCTTGCAGTCTGTTAACAAAACCAAAACTAAACATACAGTTGGGTTCATGCACATTTCATTAAACCCTGAAATCTGATGCCTTGTTCTCTGCAGCAATCGCTTTCAAGCTTTTTATGTTCCCAGCATGAGAAGTTTCAGTGCAGAAAAGTCTGAGTCTTTGACTTAATCTTCTCACTAAAAATTTGTAGCTACAGACAATAATATTTGTTCATACTGTATCTGCATTCTGCGTTTTTCTGGTTCAGCTTGAAAAAAGATAACTATGTTCATTATGAAGATGACTTTATTTTTCTGGTGTTCTTCATTTGTTGGGCTTTTTCTCTCTTGTTGAGGTGAAGAAACTCTCTGGAACTCGGTTTCTGTTTGCTTGGCTGGTCTCAACCCCGTCTTGTGCTGGAGGTGACAACGGTGCTGTGTGTCATCGGCCTCTCCAGCTTTCCCCGCTGGTGGTAGCGCTCACGCTGAACTGAGCTGTGCACTGTGACCAGTTGCATCAAAGCACTGGAGCTCTGCCCACATACTCATAAACAAATTAAATACAATGTTGAATGTATATTGTGCAAGCTGAAGTAATCAAAGAGAATATTAAAAAAAAAAAGGGGGGGGGGGGATCCTGTTCAGTGTTTCTGCAGTTGTCTTTCTCCTGAAAAAGCGCTTCCTCTGTGTGTAGCTCCTGTTGCTTCATTATGCATTTTCAAAGGGTGGTGTGGTTGGGGATTGTGTTTTGGTTTTAAATGTTATTTTAAAAACACCATAATTTTTGACATAGTCTGTCATTACAAAATAGAACCAGGTTCTCTGTATCCTCAGCACCAACCTGGGGACTGTCTTGTCTCAAAAGAGCCAAAACCAAAGTTTATCTGGCATGGTCAGCTTGAGCACTTCCACTGCTGCTCTTGCTGTGATGGAAAGCTGGAGGAGGAGAGTTTGGTAGGGGAGGATGAGGAAGCTTTTAAAGTAGACCAGGAAAACGTCACCCTAGGGTATTTTCAGAATTACTGCAGTATTTCTGTGATCCATAGTAGTAAGGAAGACTTATCCAAATTCATGCAGCCCTTTAAAATGTGAATAAAGCACTTGAAGCGCAGATCCTGCTTCCTCAGGCATGCTGCTGAGCCTTGGGTTTGTGCGGAATTTCTGAAGATATTACATCTGTTGTGGATTTAGGAAAAAGTCGTTCAGGCTCTCCCAGCTAGCCTATCTTTTGAAGGCATTATTTTAATTTTGCTGCCTTTTTGTGTTTTTCCCACGAGTGCCTGGAACGTGTTGAAGAGTGTTGGATTGCCCTTCACTGTTTTCCCTTTCCCTTTCCGATGTCCCTATCATGGAAGCAGTTTGCTGGCAGCAGATAAGTTTTTATATCTCTCTCCCTGTCAAGTTCCTCAGTCTTTGTGATAAAGCATAAAGAATGTGAGGCAGGAGGAGGAAGAGGACAACATTCATGTGAAGTCTGTGCACCAGGCATTGGAGGAGTTTGACAGGTATCTCCAGAATTGTAGGAAGTGGATGCTGCCAAGCATGGGAGAGGTGCTGGAGCCCTGGAGTTCACCAAATGAAGAACTTGTTCTTTTTCAGTTGATACGAACAGGCTGTTATAAGTTAGTAGTGCAGATTGTATTATCAAATCCTGTTAATTACAAATTAATGAAAAATGGCTCTGGAAAACAGAGTTGCTACAATTATTCAGTAGCTTGTGACAAGATGAGCAGATTTTCAGCTCTTTCTATGTGATGCTGGAATTAAAGCTGAAAAGGCTGATTCAAAATTGCAGACTGGCATATTTTAAATCAATAAGTTTATAACGACAAGATAACAGATCTAGCTTATAATTAAATATTGTTTCCAAAGGACAAAATCATTCTATCTTGCTACCATTATAGCTATTAACAAAATGGGTTTAAATGTGTCACCCTGCCTCTACCATGTTGTATTTAATTTTTTTAATTGCTCCTTATCTTAGGATAAGTGCTTAAAGGCTTAAAAATGCTGAATCTTTGTGAACATAAAAAAATGTAGCTAGATACATATCAGCTCGTCACTGTGGCTTTTCAGTGGATGTTGTTGGGTTTTTATCCAACCTATTCTGGTTTGGCTTAATTCACAAGCCAAGTGGAGTGAATGAAGAATAAGCATTTAAAAACTGAACATTTTCCAAAGTAGTTATAAGTCTTAAAATTCTCTTCCACTCAATACTGATTTAGTAATTTCAACAACAGCCTGCGTTTTTAGAATTTTATTCCCCTTCGCTCATTGAACTGTATTCAGTAATGATGCCTTCCTTAGAAAATCTTGATATTTAGAAGGTCAGTTTAATAAACATACAGCTTTTTGTTTCCCCTCTGCCGAAGCTGGATTTACTTCTTAACAGTTGAACTGTAATAACATGAGGGTTTTCGCTGTCTGCTGATGGCCAGTGACTCTTCACAGAAAAGAATCTGTTAAATGTGGAACTAGTTTTAAGATTAGGCTTAGTAGTGTACCTTGGCATGTCAGGTTAATACAATGTCAATTGAGTTATTTCCAGCTGACGCTCCCTTAATTCTGTTGCTTCACAAGGGCCTATGCTGTTAACTGAGCCTTTCCAACGCTGCAATCACTGCTGGTTATCAGCACGGAGTGAGAGGAAACGTGATCTGTGTTGTGTCATCTTTAGGCTGAGGGAAAGTCTTGGTTGAAGGGGGATGGAGGTAAAAAAAAAAAACCCTCTAATGTAGCATAAGTGCAAGTCTGATTTCTTTATGCTCTGTCTGCATTCAGGAACTCTTTTCAGCGGCGAACAGCTGCTGTTGTTGCCCAGTGTCTACACCTCAAGTTAGAGAAAGATACATGGGTTTTCACATCAAACACACTTTGAAGTTTATCTATACAGGTAATTGGAGTAACCTATAATTAGTTCTCAATTTTAAATTCAAGTTATCCATGTTTCTGGATTAACAGTAGTGCAGCCACACAAATCAGTGGCTGATCATTGCTGAATCAAATCTGTTTATTTTCAGCTAATCATCTTTAATAGCAGGGATGGCATTAGACTGTTTATACTTGACATGGGCTTGACATATACTTGACATTAATTCTTCTAATAAGTTTAAGCAATCAAGCCCCTGAATGTTACAATTTAACAACAACAAAATAAACCCGTTTGCAGTCTTTGAATATGTGTTCCTTAAAAAATAAATAATGAAACCCATGGCATTATGAAACATATTGTAACTCACAAGAGTTCCGATCCTCATTATAATACAACACAAATCACCTCGACGTTTGGAGCAGTGACCTGCTACTGTGAAGGTCTGGAAGGAGGTAACTTTGAATGTTTTCAAAGGAGGAGGCCTGTTGATACCAGTCTCGAGCTTCTAGAAGGCAGTGACTTCAGGAAGCATCGGTGTCGCTTTCGGTATGGTGGCATATGGGGTCTGGGATAGCAAAGCTTGTTCTTAGCTGGTTCCCAATAAGGAGAAGTTTGAACTATGATTATGTTTGTATGCTTGAATGGAAGGTCCACGGGTAACATCTGAGCTGGGGAACTGAGCGCTGCAGTTCCCACGCCTGCTTTCTGCCCTTGCTAGTCATAAAAGTGAGAATACTTGTTATAAGGAAGCTGAAGCTTGGAGGTAGTAAAGTGGCTCTTTAAAGACTGTGAATTATAAGTTAGATAAAATATATGCTATCTATCAAAGACTTGAATTTATTTATTTTTGTCGCAACTTTTTATTTTTAAGCAATAAGGAGGATTTTACGGCGGAGTTAAGGGATCTCTGAGAAACAAGGAGACATCTTTCAAAAATTGAAGTTTCCTCCAAAGAAAATAGAAAGGAAAAAAAATCCCACCACCTCTTGCAAATTAAATTTTAAAGTATAATAAGCCTGGCCAAAAGATATTCTGAGAAACAATTTGCTAAAGATATGAGAGTCTACAATAAATAATTTAAATTTAATCATTTCAAATACATCAAAAGTGGACATCCTGCCAGACAGACTGCAGAGCTGATAGATGACTGAAGTGTAAAAGAAGTGCTCGGCAAAGGTAAGTAGCAGAATGAAAGCTAAATCATTTGTATCCAGATTGACTTTACTGAGAGATTTTAATGCAGGAACTTTGTGCCGTAGGTGATATTTTGAGAATTGGTCTCAAATTGAAATGTTGGTAGAAAAGATTTTTTAGAACCTAAAAAAAAAAAAGTACAAAAAAAAAAAGTAACAAATTGCCAGGAGTAGATAACATTTCCCCAGGTGATCTTAAGGTAACTGCACGTGACAACGCTGATCTGGCAACTGTGATTTCTTACTGAAAACTGCTGCAGGATCAGAGGCAGGAAAATAGGGAAACACAATTTCAATATATTAAAAGCATTCCAGGAATAGTCAGGGTACCACAGAGCAGCAGGTCTGAACAGGCAAGTTGGTATGTTTCATTAGGAACAAAGACCACAGAATTGGTAAACGTGTGGGCGTATATCATTTATCTCACAATTTCAAAGAAGTGCACGCGTACATTTCAAATAGATGCTCTGTAGCCCTATGAGGCATGCAGTTAATTGGGTCTCTTTCTTCCCCTTCAGCTTGCAGAATTGAAACTGCCGGTGATGTCAAATGCAAAAAGCCAATAATTTATCCTGTAATCATATAACTTACTGAAAGATATACTTAATAACTAGAAGCAGTATGCTATGCTGCAATGTAACTTTTTGTTAAATTAGATGGATTTCAATAAATAATTAGATCATAAGAAATAGTGTACTGAAATGAACTGCCTGGCATCAGGGGTGCTGAATGACCCGTATGCAGTCAAAATGTGAGACTGACGATGTACATTAATTTAGATGTCAGTGTTTGTTCAGTTTTGGTCAAGTTCTGACCATGAGATGTAGGTGAAGCTTTGTTTGTGGTGAATGTGGCGTGGTCAGTAAGTAGATTCCTATAAAGATGACCAAGTCTGAATTTTTTCTTGTCTTCATACGTGATTGTCACGTGTCAGTCTGCATGCCTGTGACTTCTTTTTACATTGCTGATAACACACGCTTCTTGGTAAAAGGATACAAAATGAGAAAGGTATATAGTGTCATCCTGGCTTCATATACAAGGGTTCAGTAAAAAGATTCTTTGGTGCAAAATTTGAAATCCTATCTAAGGGATAGAAAGGATCGACATAGAATCCTTCATACAGAAAGCGTTGACCGAGTGTGGGACTAGGGTTGGATCCAGCCGCCCCCAGACTCCCCTTTGGGAAGGAGTGTAG
>JAOXJM010000002.1:28294829-28310326 GCA_026413425.1 Tringa solitaria
GTACATGTGCCTGCGAGATTCACTGGAATCATTTCTGTTTGCAGTTCTCAGTTGAGTTTTACTGATGCCGTGAAATTTACTCTGTTGTCACTTTTAACATCTATCAATATTTTCACAGCCTTCTATCAAAATGTTTCTGAAAACTGAGCCTGAGAAACAATTTTGAAATTGATAGCTATTGATTCAATACCCATTCTAATAACATGGGTGGAGTGACAGTCATTTCTAAGCTATGTAATTTCTTGAGAGGCAGTTTACAGCACTGTCACCATCCCTTAGTTTGCTGAAATATCTTAGGTTTTGAGGTAGGTCTTAATAAAGCCTTTAATCCCTCTGGGATTTTTGGATTAAAAATGTCACATTGTTTTGCTGTTTAAATATGGTTTTGCCTTGTATTGCTCAATATTTGGTATACATAATATATTAAGTATTATATAAGTAAGATATATTGTTATCATTTGTATTGTAGCACTCCATGTGAAAAGAGCTAAGAGCCTCGGAGAGTTGGCCTTACATGCCTTGGAGGTCACAGGGTTGCTCAGTGCAATCGCTGCTCTGTGCCCTTGCTTCCACCTCCCTCCTGCTGTGCCTTCCTCCCCAATGTAAAACCGGACTGATCACATGCAGAAACTTTCTGTGTTTGTTTCTAATACATAAGAAAGTCAGTTTTTGTTGTGGCAGACAGTAAGTAATGTAAAAAATCATCCCCCGATGGATTTGCCCAATGTTGAGCAGCTAAAAGTGAAATTACAGGAAGAATGATGAGTGCTCTTCTTGCTTTCAAGCAGCAGTGGAGCCATTCCTGTGACAATATAGTGAGATTCTTTGCAGTCTGAAGTGTGCTATACTTCTAATGTTAAAAAATTGTGCTGCTTCTGTTTACCCATTACTGAGTCATTGGTTCCAAGGGAGTAAAAGGAGAAGGTATCTTAAGCCATTTGTACAAATTCATACTTTCCAGTCAACCACAGGATTTAGATTTACTTTCCTTGGGGAAACTGTAAATTACTCAGAGTCCTCTACTTCTGTGTTTTCCCAGTGATAATACCATGGGATTCTGCAGGTGTTTCAGAGATGATACCAATCTTCCTGAAGCATAGATCTAAAATGTAGAGGTCCATATTAAAAAAGGTAATGTTTAAATATTTCATGAGTCTTGTTTGATAAAAGAATATTGTTCTCCTATTTGTTCCTTTACTGTATGAACACAATATCACAGTCTTATTTCTTCAGTGTTTTTCTTTCCACACTATGGTACACAAGCCTGTAATTTTAGCAAATCCAATTTATTCAACAAAATATGTAAGATTGTACTTCAGCGTGCCTTTTTTTTTGAGGGGTAGTTACATTGGGTAATGGACTTGAAAATTGTCAGGTGCAAATATTTTCTTGTTAGTGTTGTTCTTCTGAATACCTGTGCAGTTTCAGAGGTTGTTCCTGGTTGAGTGGTCCAACAAATGAAAAGGTGACCTGCTGTTAGTAAAGATCAAAGGAGCTCTTTCTAACTGGTGATGTTGGAGCTGAAGGAAAAACACTGGTAATATATATTAGAAGAGTCTTGCTGTGTGTGGATTTACCCAGCGAGAAGGAATCCATATGAATAATTTGGAATTTTTAAATGGGGGCTGCCTTGGGTTAAGAGAGGGAAAAACATACATGTTGTTTTTGTTTTTTAAATATGTTAGAGGAAAAAGATGAGCTGTGCATGTAGCCTGGTGAGTTTATTTTGGAGTGGGGATGAAATTTCCAGGCATTCAGTGAGGTGGGGTTTGTAGATGTTTCCCATAGCATCCTCCTTTTATATACTCTGTGCCTTTCCTGAAATCCCGAGGGTGGCACGAGGGGATTATATCCATAGGAAAGACTCTAAAGGGCTGAATTCTGCCTTTAGTTTTGGAGCTTCAAGGCTGCAAGCATTGGGAGGATTACTTACCAATAAGTAATAATTACCAATAAATAGTAATTACTTACCAATAAATTTGACTCTGGTGTAGATGGAGCAAAGGGTCCAGCAACTTCATTGGAAAAGCACTGATCCCAAGTAAAAGTAATGACTTCTGTGAAGTGCTCCCAAATCTACCTGTTTGGCATCAGCTAAGGTAAAAGCATCTTGGCAGAGGGGATATAGAGATGTGGGTTTCTGAGACTGTCCCACCATGTCTCGGACAGTAAGTGACAGTCGTGTCCATCCCGTGTGCTGAGCCTGGCTTTGTGGCAGCTCCCCAGCTCCCCATCCCCAGCTCCCCGTCCCGCCGCCCTCTTCCCCAGAGAACTTTATCCTCCAAACACAGATCGCAGAGCGCTGGTCTGGATTTCATTTCTTCTTCTTCAGCTCCGCGTGCTCTCGCGTGCATTCCTAACCCGTTACCGACAGCCCGCGCCTCCGAAAGGGCCGTATCAGCTTTCAGTGGCAAAGGCTCGGGGAGGAAACAGGCCGGTTCCTCCGTGCGCAAACAGCTGGGCAGTTGTGGATGGAATTAATTGCTGATATACGCTGGCTGTGTTTTTCTTCTCTTGTCATTTCCTTTGCAGCTGTGAAAGGCAAGTTTTTTAGGCTTTGAAAACAGCGCAGGCCTCAGCAGCAGTGATGCAAAAGTACCGAAATACGTACGCTGATTAGGATTTGCATACGAAATAAAAGCTCTCCTGAGCTGTAACAGCCAGCGCTGTTGATGTTGGTATTCAAATTCGAACTGCACCTTCCAAAAGTAATTTCTGGCTTTGGATTTCCAGCTTGAACAAAATCTTTTTAGGGGAGGTTTGGCTTTCTGAAAGCAACAGTCAGTATTTTCTGAAAATGGGAGTCTAAAGTTGGGCGTTGAAAGTAATACGTTCTGAAAATGGTTGTCTTCCATCTCTAGTCTTGGAGCTATTATATCAAATAGAGTGATGCTGCTTTAGCCAAATGTGAAACAGTCAAGTTGCTGAAAGTCGTGTTCCAGGCCAGCAGTTATGGGAAATTTATCACGGGGTTGGAAAATACACATGTTATCAACGGGGCTGCGTGTCTGCCTCGAGGCTTCAACCAGCCCATAACAATGCAAAAACAAACCACCCATCACGAATGAAAAAATGCTGTCAAAAGTGGATTCTGAGTGATAGTAGTGTCAGAAGCTGCAGCATACTGGTTTGAGTTGTAAAATCAGTGGAAAAATATGTAGTATCTATTGTTGAAGATAATATTTTGCTAGCTTCCACCCTGTTAAGTCCCACAGATATTTTTCCCCTTGTTTATTAAATTGTTCTAAATGCACTTGTATTTTATGGAAATTGTTAGGCTTCCCCTACTAGCAGGCTTATGCTGCCATGTGATTTACTCAAGGGAACATCTATAAGCTCTTTTGCCAAAATAACTACAACTCTCCTAGGGATTTTACTGATACACTGTAATTGCATATTGTATATTTATAAATAGTCTGATACGTAGAATGGATTGTTTATTTAACAAAAACTTTCTCTAGCATTTGTTTGTTTTAAGACCTGGCCCTAGTAACTAAATAAATGAAGTTGTACAAATATGCTGAAAATGTCCCCACCAGCTTGTGTCGTGCAATTACTTTTACCACAAGATGAGAATTTCAAAGGTCCCACTGAAACCAGGGCCATTATTTGTGGTAAGAAAGACTGTGCAGAGCGAGGAAGGGTTGACAGACCAAAATCTTAATTAAAAAAAAAAAAAATAGGCGGGGGGGGAAATAAAAATAAAATTAGAAGTTACACAACTCTTGGAAGGAGCCAGGCTTTCAGTCACAGCACCCGCGTCAGCCGGGGTCTTGCAGAGAGAGCTGCAGAGATTCGTGTGACTGTCCTTGCAGCGAATACAAAGCAGCGCATCCCAGTTTCAGCCTTTCATGCAAGGGGTTTCCACTGTGAACCTGCATCTGTCGTGGCTTGTGGCGAGCAAGGAGACACCAGCCCGAGCCTGGCTCACATGGAGCGCAGGAAGTTCAGCCGCAGTGACTCGATTGTAAATCTGAGCCAGAGAGTCAGCATGCTTGAACCGGGGCTGTTACTTCAAAGAATAAAGGCTGCCTCTTTGAAAGGCTTCTAGTTTTTATAGCTATGCAAAATTTAACTGTTACAGAAGTCGTATGTTATACATATGTAGCTCTGTGTGTATATATATGTGTTCATATTTTATTTTAAATATACATGTATCCTAGGCACCCTGTCCCGTGTATGTCACGCTAAGTACTTTTTTGGCAGGTAACAGAAGATATGGAAACAATTAAAATTCCTGTGCAACATTGGATTACTTACTTGTTTGGAAGAGTGGGTGGTGTTTGGTGGAAGGGAGGAAAAAAAAGGCAAAGCTGTACTTTAAAACCAGTGTAAGAGCATTCTGGAGTGTTTTTACCAGAAGATCTTTTTGTCAATCTGTGTTTTGACAGAAAGGTCTGAATATCATGAATACAGTTCTGGGTTTTGTCCTCTGGTGTATCTTATTAGTAAATATTTAAGAAATGATAGAGCTACAGTTGTTTTTATGGCCTGTAACCAACAGTGTCCATGTCAAGGCACTAAACAATGTATGAGAACAGTGCTCTTAACTGCCCCATAGTACAAGAAGTTGTTAAAGTTTAGAAACTGGTTGCTTTCTGCTCTGACTTCATGTTATTTCCTAATTCACTTTAATCTACTGCCCATCTGTCTGAGAGATTAAAGGTGGCCAAAATTAAAAACTGGTTGGTAGTTGGTTTTTTTGAACTCAGAGTAGCTGGGCAATTTCATTTCAGAGTACAGTGAATATCTTGATCCAGAGAGTGCAGCTGCATTTTCCTACGGGTTACGTGACAGGCTGGTGGCATGATTTGCTTTGCAAACCTGTAAACGAGTTCATGTTTGTGAATCTTCTAGCTGTGGTTTCTTTCTCCACCCTTTTCTCAGGAATAAACTTGAAAAACATTTAGGACAAGATTTCTCTGGACTCGCCACATCTGATGATATCTTTTTCAACTATGGCCTTTGTATATATGTACTTCTGAAACAATTGGGAGGTGTGGTGCAATGTGCTTCCTTGGAGGGAGGAACATTCTTAGTAAAGATTACTATTTCTGTGAGAAGAGTCAACCACACAAAATGCTAATGCTGCAGCTGGGAGGAGTCTGTGGCTTCGGTTCTTAACTCCCTTTGGGGTTTTGCCAGTGACTCGGAGCAGAGAAGTGGTCGGTCAGTTATGATGAAACACCAAAAAGATTTTAATCTTCCTTACAACTACACATCTCAGTATACTAATCAATTCAGTGTCTTAATTAAGCCACACGAGGTAATTACATGCAATTAATAAATATTTCAGATCGTTCTACATGTGACTTACAAGCCTTAGTTGACTAATCAAATATGTGATGTGGCAGTACTAAAGCTCTAGACATCGTTGTGTGAACTTTGTGTAAGAGTGGGTTCATTCAATAAAAAATAAAAAGAGCATTTAAAGAGCCTTTTATTCCTGTCATAAAGATGCTTTGTGCTATTGCCGTTGTGTATTTGACAGAACCGTTGGGGATGGATGCTGCAGAAAGTTGTCTTGTATTTTGATTTTCTTCTATTCGAGACTTGCGTGATTTTTATCTTCAATGTCGTGCCATGAATGGTGAGTTACAGTTTCTGTGTTGGAATGGGGTTTTCTGGTGTAGTTAGTATCTGTGTAATCCATAAATCAGTTACTCTGTTTGCCTCACTTGTTCTGCGTGTTGTGGTGGGTTTTATAGGAAACGTGATCTTATTTGGCTTCCACTAAGTGAAGGAGAATACCAGCCTTGGTAGGATTGGGCTCAGAGTTTTGAGTATATTCTGGCAGCTAAAGTGAGTGCAACCACATTGGGCACGGGGCTTATTCTGCTGCGGTCTGGTACTGTCAATTGGTGTCCTGGCTTTTGGGGTTTTAATTTTAACTCTGTGAAATAAAAGAAATCAAATAAGTTTGGTTTTGGTTTGGGTTTGGGTTTGGTTTGTGTTTACAGCTGAGCACAAATAGGTAGGTAATCTTGATTTAATTTGGAAGATAGATTTTAACACGTGGTTCTAAAAGGCAACACAGCACCGGTCACACAGTTAGAGCCGGTGGGGCAGTGTAGTTCCCTAGCACAGTTTATTGTATCAAAGCAGTTCAGCATCTGTGAGTATGTGCTAATGGACTCCTATCCTGTGTGTGAGTAGTAGCAGACTAGATACTCTCCTGTATTACTCATTGCAGTGGGAGATAACAGAGAAGTCTGTTCTCATTTAAAGCTATAGCAAAATGCATGGAGCAGCATTCATTAATATATACTGTAATAATATCGAAAGTCTTAGATTACATCAGATTTCTTATGATAAACACATGACCAACTATTTTTAAATTGCCTATGAAATTCAATTTTCTGGTGTCAAAAAAAACCCAAAAAAAGCGCCAAACCCCAAAACAACGGGGAAAAAAAAAGGCAAAGCACCCACGTATTTTAAAATATATAAAGTTGAATTTGGCGGGGGGAAAGATGAAGAAAAAGCTTCTAACTGTTAGTTAATCATGCTTTCAACATCTGGAATTAAGGTTTTCCTTAAATGCAGTCGAGATATGCAGTATTAATCCCGAAGTGTAGTGAGGGCAGGCAGAGCTTAGGCTGAGAGTCAAATACTCAGTTCTGGCATTAGTTTTTTGCATTGTTTCCACATTCTGGCACTCTGCTCCATTTCCTCGCCTCACTGAACACTGAAAGGGACATAAATTGACATAACTAGATTTTTCTGACTGGTGCAAGGGAAGCAGCCTGAAAGATAAACTTTAACCTATCATCCTGTCAACAAATTTGCATTGTTACAGAAGTAAGAATTCATATACCGTGGAGTCAAGAATAGTATGCAGGGACAATGCAGTAAGATAAAGACAGTGTATATCTGAACTTTTTTTTTTCTCAGCCTAAAAATAGGAGCTAAGCATCCCACTATCTGATTTGCATTTCCATAATTTTGGCATATGAATAGTTCTGAGTATTTTCACTGGCCTAAAGCAAGTAAGTCTTAACTGCAACAAACGTTGAACAAATTAATGGCAAAATTATGAAAGAATTTGGGCTGTCCCTGTAGTTCTGGGACGGAGAACTTCTCTTAGCCTATACTGCCTCTTCCATTCAGTTACACAACCTTGGGAAATTTCTCTCCCACTGAATGCCCTCTTCCTTTGTTAAGGCTAATGGGAGTCATGTGTTCGTGTCAGTGGGAAAGCAGACCCCGACAGATCTTTCTGGTAGATTTGGTGGAAACAGAGCTCACCTTCATTATTGCTGTGTTCTGGGCAGTTGGATGTCTCATTAGCGGGACGTTAATGATGTTCAGCACACTTCTTTATTGGATGAGAGGATGTGGTGAAAATATAAAATGAGTGACTTCTCGATCTTACCATTTTCTGTATGGTTGGCTTGATTTCTGTCTGTTGTGCCCTTTCTCCCATCCCAGTACTCAAACGTTATTACCTGGGACCTGGAGGATGTGACACGGGGGGTGCTCCAGCCCCACTGTCGGGCTGTTCTGCCCTGAACCCACACCGTGGCTCCCCTCTCCCTGGAAACTTGCTACAGCTCGAGATAGCAACCATTATATTTTCAGTCCTTTTACAATTTAAGGCAGGGAGCAGATCACAAGCTATGATCACGTAGGAGCCAAATTGTAGCCGTGGGACTGTCAGAGTAGTATCTTTATAGTGATAGCCACGTGCAGAGGGAGTAACCATGGGTTTGCACGTATCCAAGGGGAAGGGCCTGTGGGCAGTGATGGGCAAGAGCCCCACCACCGCTTGGCTGAGCAGATGTTCCTGCAAACCGCCGGCGAACAAAAACAAACCCTCCATCTCCCCACTGAGTCGAGTCGTGGGGTTGGGCTGGCTCCCCATGAAGCCAAGCCCTTGGCCAACGTCCTGCGAGGCACGGTGGGAATTCGCTTCCCCTCAGGAAACGCCGGCTTTTGGTGTTTTATCTCGCCGAGGCAACAGCAAGAGAACAATAGGCTATTAGAGCATGAGAACAACGCGCTGGGACTGAGTTCCCTCATTACTTCATTGTGGCAGGAGGCTAAAAGAAGAGGTTGGCCACCCTCTGTGCAAATTTGGGGGCCTGGGCTGGTGAGGGGTGTGAGGTGAGGGTGGCCATGAGGAACCGTGTCTGCCCCTCGGTGCTGCCCTCTGTGAAAGGGAAGGAAATAAACATAGAAACGGAGTGTTGTCAAAGTAAAAGTGTTTGGTTTGTTTGTTTTTTCTTCCTGTTACAAAATCTGTCTTCCTTCGTTTGTCAGCTTTTAAGACAAAACTCTTATGTCATTGGCTTTTGTCACTGTGACTGGAAGAGTGGCTGGAAATGGCTGAATTGCAGGTGAAGTGTCCGATTATAAGCAAAAAGCTCCTCTCCAGTTCCACATGGAATGGGACAGGCGGCTCTTCACCTCCCATGTGGAGTCCTCAGACCTGATTTTGTCTTGAATGCAGCCTTTGGAGCCATCATCCTTCCTGAGACTCTGCACATCTGTAAGCAATTAGATAAATTATGCCATTGATCTCTCGGAAATTAGAGTCAAACTTGCTGTACTAGAAATTTCTTGTTTCAGAGAAATAAAGATGTAGGGGAATGCTTTAGTCTACAAACAAGGTGTGCTCCAGCTGCATGTGCCATTAGTCTTGAAGGTGCATTTTCATTAGACACACTCATCTCAATGCTGGTAAACACAGAGAGCTGAAGAGTGGACATGCAATTTGAGGAAAGTCAGATGGGACACGACACACAGGTATTTGCCAGTAGCTCCTCCTCCATGAAACAGAAACAAGTTTCTTAGTCTCTCAGTTTTCACTTGCACGCATACTCTTAACAACAGCAAAAGAAACCAGCCCTCCTGATGACATTTAGGAGTGTCTTGGGTAGAGTTTTCCTGCCTCTGTGGCTGGAGGAGGAGCCCATCCAGTACGTGAGTTATTTGTAGATCGGTTGATCATTCCACCGTAAGAAACAAGAAAGTGATGAAACTAGTTTTCTCTTTTGGACTGGTGTACCTGTCACAGCCGGAGAATTTTATGCGTGGGATTATTTTTTTTAATATATTTTGAGAAAAACACATTATGATGAAGAATTGTAGCATTCCCTTGCTCGATAGCTGTCTACTCATTATGTAAATGTATTCCCCAGCACCCTGACTGGAAGCCTGCTGGAAGCCTCCCAGTCAGTGCCTTCGCTCTGCAGCCCTTGGGTTGCATCCGAAGGTCCAATACCGGGAGACTTTGCCATCAGTTTGACAGGGGGCAAAACGGGCTCTCCATGTGGGAAGAAATATTTAAAAGTTAGGATGTGCATCTCTCTTTACTATTATTTTATTTAAGAGAAAACAAGCGATGGCAGCAGCTGTGCCATGTGAGCAAGTGTGTCATGAGCCTGCTGGGCAAAGCATAGTGAAGGGCATTATTCCGCTGGGAGGTTGGCACTGGCCATGGCCCTCCAGAGTTGCCACAAAGGATTTTCTGTTCAACATCTAACGCAACAAGAACATTCATATGTTTGTAGAGGGTTTCCATGGAAACCGTGTAAACTGTGATGCTAGCAGACAGACGCAAAGGTTATACTGCTGTAGAGGCCCTTTTGTATTCTCATTAAACGTTTCAGAGCAGCTATATTTCTTAACGGATACTCTGAGCCTATGTAACAATTTGTGCAGATTTTTGTTTTGGTTTGAGCATTGTTTATTTATTTTTTTCCCTTGACCAAGCATTTGTCATGGTTGTACTGAGGTCAGATGAGCTGCAAGAATAACAATGAAAACGTGGGTTTCATTATTATTATTTTTTTTACATAGAATCATTTGAATGTCATTATTTGAATTGATTTATCTTTTTGTTAGTGATAATGATGCAATTGAAAATGGAACAACTGGGAATGAAGGAAAAAAAATTAAAATTTCAAGCTATTCTACCCCTGCTAGTACAACTCCCAATTCTGTTGATGGCTTTTATTGCTCAGGTAGAACTGACTCTTTCAGGTCGTTGTTCACTGGCACTTGTTGGGGAATTTATAATGCTTGTCTCCTCTCAGAAGTATGAGCCTATGCTATTTATAGGTACCAGTATGAGCATTGGCTAGCCTCTAGTATGCTTTGAGAGTTCATGCTGGTTTTGAATTTATACTGTAAATTTAAATTCCCAAATATATCTGTTGTTTTGTTTGTTCATGTTTCAGGAGGTACGATCACCATGGGCACAAATGCTACTTATTATTAAAAGAAAGAGAAGTATTGGCTCTTTTATATGATTGTCTGAGTTCCCCTTTGACTGTCCTTGTTTGCAAAACAGTGCTTGTTCATAGCTTCAGCTTAATTGTCATAGGAGGCTTTTTTAAATGACTGAACTCAGTTCTGCATTCATGGTGGGCTCACGCTGCATGTCAGTGAGAGGTATCTTCTTATTGTTCACCTGCTGCTCTATGAAAGTGAGATCTGGCCTGATCACACCTTGCACGTGTTTGGTCTGGCCACTTTGCTTTTGAACCTATCGGTTACTTTAAGCCAAAATTGGTAAAGGTAAAAAATAATTCTCTTGTGCATTACAAATGTTGATACCTGGTTAGAAGAGAAAGATGTAGGATTTTGATGCTGAGGTTGAACAGAGGTACAAGTTGCTCATTCCACTAGACCACGAGTCTCCTAGTCCGATATCGCCCAATTACAAACAACGCTTTGAATATAACATGCAAATGAACACAGGATAGACGTAACAAAACCTTATCTTCAAGTTTCATAACTGCGCTCTGTGAGAGACAGGGGTTGTGAGCAGGTAGGAGTGGTTTCCATTATGAATTCCAGCTTTTTTAATTTGAAGCCAGAAGTCTTAGGAAAGACTGTTCATATAGCACAAAACTTTGCGTGCCTTTCATCACTTCTTCCTGACTGCTTTGCAGTACAAACTCTGATTAGCTTTGATAATTTATCACAGAGAGAGAGCATAATACTGATGAGGCAGGCAGAAATCAAAATCCCGTAACAATTTGCCAGAGAATTAAAAAGAACAGAACAAAAAACCCACAGCAACCCACAAATAACATCTTAAATCCTTGTTCCAGTGCATACTGTGGAACCATCACTCAATAATTAAGATAAAAAAATAGAAATCTAGCCATCTCCCTGCCCAAAACAATGCAATAAATTAGCAAGTCAGAATAATGCATCTTAAAGAAAAAAAATAATTAAGTACTGCCCAACTCTAAAAGCAGCATCCACTGCTGTTCCTCTAGAAACCTTTGAGACCAGACTCCTGAGACTAGATTTGTCCTGCAGATTCGTTTTTTCCCTTTTGAATTAGAAAACGAGTTCAAAAAAAGACGGAGTGTATTCATGTCTCCACTGTGGCTGATGCAGAGCTCTGGCTTCCCTGGGTCAGTGTCGTCCTCTGCAGCATTCCAGCGTCTCGGTGGAAACTGTTGTGAATGAGCCTTTGGCAAGCATCTAATCACCTATTATTCAGCACTTTATTAATCAAGTTTTGTGGTATTTTTGGCATGTTCTTACATTAATACAGAGATCTTTAATTCCTTGAACAGTGTTTCGTTTTTACAGATGTTTAAAAAAATACCCCAACACATAAGTGAACAAGATAACCATAGAAAGCCATAGAAAAGATGTGATTTACTTTCACTCCTCAAGCAGATGTAATCTGTATATCCTCAGATATGTTTTTGTATTATCAGTAACTTTCTTATGGTATAAATTGAAATACTATCTTCACCTAGGATCATTTCCATGAGTTATTAAAATATTAAAAAATAAGCATCACTAACACTCAGAACATAATGTCATTTTTAAAGCAATTGTAAATTAGTTCCTTTTGATTCATAATGACTTAATTCAGTGAAAAATTTGCCCCCACATCTCTCTGCACTCAGACGCTGAACTTCAGCCCATGGGGAATATCCCTCAACAGGTAACATGTCCCATACTTGCATTCAGTATAAACATAAGCAGGTTTAATTGCAAACAGGCAAATGCCATTTTCAGGTAAGCTTTACAAATAAAAACAACTCTTATGTTATTTCATGATTTTTTTTGTCATAATACGTTATATTGAAATAGTTTTATCTAAGAGATAGATGCATCTAATGCATTTGTTGGTGTCAGAATATTCTTGAAATCACAAACAAAAAAAATCCAGTAGAAGTCAAAAATAGAAGAATTGTTTGCAGAAGGACTCGAGGGAGGGTCTCTCATGCTACATGTGTGGCTGATCAAAGGGCGCACGTGTCATCAAAATAGTAACCTAAGTCTTCCCAACTGGACTTCTGAGTCACTGGTGCTGAAACTCATTCAAGTGCCCAGTTTGTTTCTCCTCTAAGAGAAACCAAGCTTTCCTTCACTGCAAAACAAGGCTCCAGTAGAAGGTAAGCATTTCCTGAAGCTGCCTGTGGTGGATGGTGTTTCTGCTAGGAAATTCTGTCCCTGGTCCATTGGACCAGCTCCTCTTTAGACATGAAAGTCTGCCAGTTTATTCACACTTCATGCAACTGCTCAGGACAAAAGAGAGGACAGTTTAAATCTCAAGGAGAAGTGTTCAGTGTCAGGCTGGCTTTGCATTCTAGAAAAAACCATCGCAGATGTTCGCAAGTCCCCAGGATTTTGTGCAGCATGCCAGGATGCGTCTGTGCTGGATGATACTGGAGTAGTCTGTTGTGGAATGTCTTTTATTTTATCCAGACTTTCAGTGCTTATGAGTGATGATGGAGAAAGAGAATTATGGGATAAAAGTAGATAATTGCTTGCTTGTAATAGGAACCTAATTATGTGCTACATATATATTCTGCTTTTGACTTTTAAAAAACTAATCTTTCTACTGTGCTTAATGCGGACTCAGCATATTTGTTGCTGTGTGTCCTACCAAAGCTTTCGTTAGTAAATTTTCAGTGCTTGTTCAGGGCCACGCTGGCTCCTGCTCTGGGCACATCTGTTCTCTGTTCAGTGCTGTTGTTAAATCCAAAGTGACCCTCTGGCTTCAGACTGGCTTGCTTGAAATTCAGTGGAGTAATTTTCCATACCTGAAGGTGTAGAAGACCTTTGGCTCTCTAAATTCAATTTGCTTTCCTAGTACCATGAGCAAAGGGTGGCAGAGATGAGAAGCAGGTCAAATGCAAGTTAAGTCAATTGAGGTTAATGTACATATTTATGTAGGTTAAGCTTTGATTGCAAATGAAACTTTTTGTGTTTATTAGTTAAATACCAACTAGTTGGTTGGTTTTTTTCATTATTTTGAAGCAAGCTGAAGACCATATTAACGATGTGGGTAAAGACAGGAATAAGTGTTACTGCACCACCATAAATCCTAGGGATTTCATTGGGAAGGATAATTAAAGCAACATGTTTTGAATGCAGCTAATTAAGTAGCTGCTTTTTAAACTTTCAAGAAGGAGGCCCTGGCTGCCCCCTGAACTTTCATGTGGCCCTTCTCTGCCCTGCACTTTCCCCTACCCTCCTCCCACAGATTATTTTTAACCCTGATCTCTTTGTGTATCCAGTTTAGACCCCAGCTTCATGGAGAGGTGCACTGGCACAGCTGGGGATGGCATTTTAGAGGTGGGAGGATGAAACATGAGTTGGGAGGGGCAGGGTTGCCTCAAGCCAACCAGGAAAACATGAAAAATGGTGGTATAAGGTGTCCTTAAATCCTCTAAAGATTATAATTTTGTACGTATTAGGCATGTGACCATAACCTTGATCAAATTCTGCCTGTTAACTTTCTTCATGTTACGTTTTAACATACATTAACATTTATGTTTGCAAATGGACCAAGGAGGGGAAAAATTGTCCCATATATTAAAAAAAACCTAATTCTGCTAACACAGCAAAAAGCAAGATCTTTTGGAGATGAATGAGGTGAGAAGAGACATTGTCAGCATAATTTGGGAATAGTGATTAACAGGTTTTTGCCCTCTGTACCATCCCATGGCTGGTAAATGCTGTTAAAAGACCTACCAACAGAGCCTTTCCTCTACACCTCAATTTGTAGCTTGCTTTTTGGAGCATTTACTAGAGTAAATGTGTTGGTTTTTTCTTGAGATGCTGAGGTTTTCTTCCACACTTCTCATGGCCAGCCAATGGCAATGTGCCTGCTGCACAGTCAGGCCTGGGCTCAGCTGGTATCATTTCTCTCAACACCTTCAATGATCCCTAAAATTACTCTTTTAAAATTACAGTTGAAAATCTTAAGACAACCATAGCATTCCTACTGTGCTTGTTCTTCATCTGTGAAATCAGTATATGCAATTTTGTTGTGTTGTCTAAAGCATTCTTAGTTTTTGACGATAACTATCATAAATCAGCTTTTTTGAAATGCTTTTGTTTTCTGTTTAATGTGAGAATGTATATGTAGGTCCGTAAAATGTTAAAATTCCTTTCTGAGAAGCTGGCCAATTTATTTTGACATGGTCAAGCTGATACTGGTGCCTTAATGTGATTTATGTTATTGCTCCTTATTTAAAATTTATAGTAGAGTGACTCAGAAATCCCAAGACGAACTGGGGGGAATCGTGCAGGGTGTGGTGCGTAATGCAAATGAAGATACAATTTGTCCCGAAGACTTTATGATCGAAGACCTGGCACAATTTCACCTTTTCTTCAAGTCTCCAATTACCAATGTCCCCCCTCTGAGACTAGCTCTGGCCAGGTTTCCCTTTCCTCGCTTACAAGTTATGGAGGGCGTTGAGCTGCAATTCTGTATGGTCAGTGCGTGTCGGTGGCCTTCAAGAGGGGGTCTGCACGGAGTTGTCGGTGGTGGTAAAGGTCAGGATTTGATGTGAAGAGGAGGAGCTTGATGGGTTTGGGCTATAAAAAGGTCTGGCTGCGTGCTGCCATACGTGAGATTGGTTGTTCGTGTAAACATTCGTAAAATTCAGCAGTTGCCTCGTGTCGATCATCTGGGTTGCCCACCATCACAGACTCTGACCCTCCAGCAGGACCCAGGAGGCAGCTGCTTTGACCATGACATTTCTCAGCATATCAAACTGCCATAAATCAGGAAGGCTTTTGATGTGCCCCGGGATCAATCAGAGTTTTCCCTGCTATCTAATGTCACACATTGTACCAGTGACTGAGGAGGGCTCTTGCAGGTTGCCGGGAGTAGCCTTTGTTACTCCAAATGCTGCTTTCCAGGGTAGTGTAAATCAGTGGGATTTAAAAATAAAATTTCATTACAAACTTGGTGGTTCTACTCCGTAACTCTATATAGGTCTGCATAAAGAGTGAAATTGCTTTTTCCCTGCATCTGTACAGTTCAGAGTAAGCCCAAGAAAAAAAGTCAGCAGGGGAAGTTGGAGGCTTGGCATTGCAAGAGAGGGAGAGAAACAGTGTTACAAACTGTGAAAGATTTGGACTGCAATCACCTTTTCCAGTTAGAGGGTTTTTTTTCTCACAGATAAGTCCTTAGTTTATGTTGTAGAGGAACCCAGGTTTCATCTTTTTCAAAGGATTTAGTGAAATTTTTCAGCCATTGCTTGTGTAGGGGGGGTGGGAAG
>JAOXJM010000002.1:28310426-28361476 GCA_026413425.1 Tringa solitaria
CCTTTGTTTGTTTAGGGGGGGTGGGAAGGGGTATTTGCGTACTTTCATGGCTTAATACGGATAAGTACTAACAGAACGTAATCTTTTAATTTAGCACTCTGTTGTCTAATGACTCGTGAAATATTTTTAGGCAACTTAGCCACAAGTGATTATGTAGATAAGCAGAGATAAGTCTTTTTTTTTTAAACCAACACTTTCTACTGTCTTAAAGTTAAAATATTTTGAAAAATACTATCTTACTTTTCCATTACCAACATCCCAAATATCTCTGAAACTAGATGAATTCAAAATGCTGTCACATCCTGTACCCCTGTCCCTCTTGAGTTCTACTCTTGTCTCTTTGTACCATGAATAAGAGCTGGGTCATAAAAACCAAAAGTTGAAGTTGCTTTGGTGCTGTAGCATTTGCATTTCATCCAAACCCTTAAAACCAGAAAAAGACAAGTAGTTATTCCTATTGAAAACAGATATTTATGTCTTGTATCTTCATTTCTGGTTTTAAAATAAAACCAAAATACATATTGGGGGTTTAAATTCGTTGACTTAAGTGAGGTCAAACACAAATAGGCTGATTTTTTCTCTGCCAGTGTAGTTTACTTGTATCCCATATTGATACTAACTCTGCAGGGTATCAGTTAGTCTTGGGAATGGATAAAGACAAGATATTAATGCCCAGTAAGTGCTGAGATCACTGATGGATTCTTTGAAATATGTAAATACTTGTTAATAATATTTACAACTTTTGTTCTGAACATCCAAATGGGTGTGACATGGGTGGGTAAATGCTGTCATCTGCAAAAGAGAGCAACAGGGTCAGTGAGAGCCAAAGTCCCTGCCAGTCTGGGAGAGCCCATCAGGGTTGTGCTGCTGGGATCTGCTCTGGGGTGCCTGGACCTCCCTGTGGTCCCATGGCCTGCTGGCATGCTGGAGTTACGCTCGTGTTTGTGTGCTTCCAGCATCTACAACTGCTCTTTAGAGATGATTTTAATAGGTATGTTCTTATTATACTTTTAAAAGTTATTAAATTTGGATGCATAGTTTATTCTCTGTGCATCTAAGCAGTCTAAGCATCTCTATGCATCGAAGCAGTCTACGCTTTGAGGTGGCATCAGGAAAGAGTCAGTGCTCTTATCTTCATTTGGATTTGCCAAAAAAACCACTTCCAGAGGAGACTTGATTGAATTCTTGCAGGTCGAGCGCTCCTGGTGCTGCCCGTGAGTTGGCTGAGGGTGGTTACGGGCAAATGCTGCTGCCATCGCTGTGCGGGCTCCTCTGCCAGAGGTCTTCTGCATTCACATCCTTTTTCTTTGTAGAAGTTCTAAACACTCCAAGGGAATACAGCCTCAGAAAGCTGGCAACTTGAAAATCTGCAGCAATTCACGCTGCTCTGGTCCTTACCAAATCCTCTGGAGCAGTGGCGGTGGGAGAGGGTTTTCTGCGAGCGGTGGGTGATTTTTCTTTTGCCCTGGAGCAAAGGGGGAATGAGCAGAAAAATTCTGAAGAGGAGGAAGTAATTTCATTTCCACTGTTGTCATTCAGTGCATTTGTTCTTTCTGTGAGAGCAGGTTTTTGCATGTGTCATAGGGAGAGGTTTTCTTTTCCCTGGCAGCTCCTGTATGTCTCCTTGGCTTTCTGCTGCAGGGAGGACACTCTTCCCAGACAGCAGTCTTACCTTTGGATAGAAGCAGTTATTTAAGCTGGGTGGTCATATATTTTTGAGAGATCTCATATCCTGTGTGTGAAATTTTAATTTAATGCTGCTTTAGAAAAACAGCTTAAACCAAGAGAAACTTACATTCTCATCATAGAGCTCATTTTTACTGTGCTTTTTCATGAACTTCAGTATAATATAGAAGAGGAAAGAAAAACAGAGGAAAAGTGGGTGTGAGGTAGGACTGACACACTTGTCAAGTCTAGTAAGTACAGAAGCTATTTACATTTTACCAAATAATTTAATTTATTAGCTGCTCTAGTGTTTTTACTCTATTTAAGGAGGTGATTTTTTTTAATTGCCTTGGAAATAGTCCCCATCCATGGACTCCATACCATTTCATAGGACCACTCACCCTGTGTACCCGAGCAGAGGTGACAACTATCAGCACTCCAGAGTGCAGATTAATGTTACTTCAAAATATATGCATATGTGTACATATGTAAATAAAACTTACATATGAGCAAAATATAACTCAGTTTTAAAACTGTCTCTGGTAAATTGCAGTGAATTGGGTACTTATTTGTTAAAAATAACAAATAAATAAAAGGAGGAAATGCAACTACTGCACAGAAAAAATCTCTTGCAAAAGAAAAACAAATTTAGGAAAGGAAAAAAAGAAACCAGTGTGATATCTGTGGGTAACTGACCTCCTCTTAAAGAGGTTTTAGCGACAGAATCTATTGTGTTTCCTTAAAGTTACAAATTAATAGTTGATATTTGCTTCTGTCATACTGTAACCAATAATTGCTGTGGTGAACTGTGTCCAGCATGAAAAGAGGATTTCTAGTGAATAATCAACACGTGATATGAATCCCCCTTTTTCGCTCTGACGTCTCGGTGCTTCCTTGTTTTTTTCATGGTTGCAGCCACCCCCTTCCCGTGCGGTGCGGGAATACCTGTGTGCATCATTTCACACACAAACCCTGAATTCCTCCTCTGCTGACTTCTCTGTAACCTATCCTTGTGTGACTGGGTTTGTTCTGTCTTGAATGTTTGTGTAAAGAACAGTATAACCTCAAAATACTCTTATTGTCTGCACAACCTTAACAATTCACTAATAAAATAAGGAAACATTATTTTATGGAGTGAAGCAAAGAAGCCCCTACACTGCTGACTGCTTAAGGGTCATGCAATGCAGCGATGGGGACAGCCCAGTTACATACAACCTCTCCTCAGTGCAGGAGGTTTGATACTGGGCAAGAGGGACCTTGGATCTGAACTGCATGTTGGGCTTTTGAGAGTGGTTTTGTCTTCCATCAACGCATCACTGCATGGTAGTGACTGGATAACTCGCTCATCAGAGTTCTCTCCATCATTAAAAACTGTCACACAACAGTGAAGGAATACCAAAATGTGAATGATTCAAGTAGTTTGGGTCTACAGGGTTAAGCATACGAGTTCATTTATGTGACTTAACACATGCAAATAGCATTTATGCCATGTGGCAGCGCATATTGGATACATCAAACCATCCTTCTAGGCTTGGGTTGTTTTTTTCCCCCCACTGCGTGTGCTGCTAAATGTTGGCAGGCAGGGCTGTAAATGTGGAGGTGCAGACGGCACCTGCTACAGGCTGGGTGCATTACAAGGAGCCTTCCTTAACAGAGAAAAGATGTCACATCTTCAGTTAAAGGTAAAGGTATGGCCCTCACGTTCTGGGTGGCTGTCAGCAACCCACTACGGTATCTCGCCTTTTGACAGTACAAAGTAGCTGGCTCAGTTCTGGTCTACACTGAGTAAAGTGTGAGTTACACAGCTTGAATATTTATGTTGAGTTTAATATTGAGCTATATAAATGGGCAAAACTAATGCTTTAGATTTAACATAGAAACACAAGAACAAGGTTCAAATGCACTCAAGTTCTTATTTCTTAGGAAAAACACCACAGCCTCTTTAATGTGGTGTCTGAAAGGAGGTGATGATTATTTCATTAGCTTACTCGGTTTAAAGCAGAAGGACTTAAATTAAATTAGCAGTGCTGGATTAGAATATTTGATTTGTAACCAGTTTGGGCTGTAGTATGACAAATTGTTTATGCCTGCATTGCTACTGGAAGAAGGGTATTAGACACCCCCGTATCATCACCGTCTTTGTTTCAGAACAAACATTTGTCTAGATATGCGGTTAACTGGCTGGGGGAACCGATACGGCTGAAAATAAATCCATTTTAAAAACCCTAAAGTTAAAACAAAACAAAAACTTCAGCTCAGCCAAAGAGTAGTTTCTCCCGCCCAATTCCGCCATCTGACCTTACAAACATCTGCTGGCATGAATCTGAAGAGGTGACACAGGGGGGAAGGCTGAATGGCTGGGAACGTTGGAAGAAGGTGTGACTGCTTTATTTTTTAATGCAAATACCACCTTGTGTCAACTTAAGGATGTAGTTTGACAGTTTGACTTGAGTGCTAGTGCACATCACTGTATGTTGGTAAAATCAGTTCATATAGATTTTGAACAAATGCTATCTATCTAGCGTAGCGAATATTTTCAGCTCCACAAATTGTATTTAGAAAATGTTAATGTCTGAACTTAGTCATCTTACCAGTGTTGTCATGTGAGACTGAGAAATGAAAGCCAAACCTCTTGTAAAAAAAAATAAAAAAATCTGTTAACACATTGACAGATATTTATGGTATTTGATGTCCTGATCAGGAAAATTAAAAAAATAATAATAATTTAATGTTCAGGTGTTTATCCAAATAATTTTTTTTTGCCCTAGAACAGATATGATTACTGAATTATGTCATTGCTAAAATTTATAGGAGGGAGACTGGACAGTTGACTTTCTAATGCCAGAAGACAGCAATGGTGACCCTCTTCTCAGTCCATATTCTCCTGCCCCTCTTAACCATTCCCTTAAATTCCTTGAGCCTGTTTCCTTCTGCCAGCTTATTTATGTAGCTGACAGTGTCGGATAAAGCCAGGGCTTTGATTCCGATGGGAACCTGCCTGTTTCACAGGGAGGCTGGAACAGAGATCAAGAGGCACCCAGTTTGCTTCCAACAAGTCTCCTGGCAGACAGGGAACCGGCTGGGGAGAAGGAGGAGCAGACTGTTCCTTAAAAACAAGCAGGCAAGAAATCGCAAGAGCAGAATAACACAACGTGCACCTAAAAAAAAAAAAAAAAAAAAAAAAAAAGGAAATGCTGGGATGCAGTATGGTCTAGCCTGAGCGCTCAGCGCTGCAATTAGCCATACCAGGTAACGATGCGGTGCACACACTGCTGGTTTGCAGTGCTGGAAACTCTCAAACAGATGGATTGTACTGCATAGAGAAAATGGGGATGTCTGAAACCAGCCATAAAAAATCAGCATAAAAGGTAGGTTAATGATTCGTTGCTAGGTGATCTAATGATTCAATCTCTTTTCTGTTGCTCTGCTTTTCTCTTGTGGTGGTATTTATTTTTATATACATTGTGTATATTATGAAAGATATAAATATACGAAGTCAGTGCTTTCTGGGATGTTCTTTGGCAAGATAATTTTTCCTTGCATTTGGTGTCTGGCTCTTTTTTTTTTTCCTTCAGTACTTCTTGTTTCTCTGACCTCCTTATTGGTTTTGAGCTGCTTTTGTGATTTGACATTGAAAACAGTTATTCCCACAAAAGCAGCACAGCATGTTACTTAGACTTTACAAAGTGTCAGATGGGGATGCTCAGGACTCGGTGCTGCAGCCTGAAGTCAACAGTTCCAAGTTCCTGGAATAAATTGGAAGCTTTTGGTAAATAAAACTTACTTCTAAGTAGAGAGATGCACCCTCCTGACAGAGGTGGACTGTTCTACTTTCTCTCTGTAGCCCAGTTACGAGTATAAAATACAGAACAGGATATGGAGGCCAAACCCATGAGCTATATAAGGCATCAAAGCATGGGAGGACACGACCTGTTTTCTTTTGTAGCTGTGTCAGAGTCTGGTTCAGCATAAACCAGGAGGGCATAACTGGACAGGGGGAAGCAGAGTGAGATTAAAAAGTTACCCTGTAGCAAGAGCTTTGGAGCTTCTTTGTTTCCCAGATCCCTAAAAGTATTTTCTGCTGAAAATACAGGGGGAGATGGGGATTCTGTATAACAAAAACTTACATGTGCTGACTTGCTCTTCTTAGTTTCTTTTACCCTCCATTGGAGTACTTGAACCATAGGTGGGAAAACTGCTCTTCTGTAGACTTTGAATCTCTTTTTGGCGTGAGAGCATATGCATGTTAGGCTAAAATATGGGCTAAAATGTGTGTCTCAGCTGAGCAAGAGCAATGGCTCTCACCAGGACAAAAACAAATCCTAGTTTAGGCTTGATTTCCGTGTGTGTGTTTGTACTTTCTGGCCAGTCTAGATATACTGCCCTGTTGCTATAGGGGCATATGGTCTCTATTTTCCATCTGTGCCTCTGGAACCACTTATACTTAGTCAGTATAGCATGCATAAGAAACATTAGCTGATACCACTCAGGAAAGTGATCACTCACTTGCTGTAATTCATGGACATCACTGAAAGTGGTGGAAGCCAAAAGGAGCCTTGTGGCAAAGCTGATTTTTCTTTTAGGCAAAAGAATCTTACCAATAAAATGGTGAGAGGGAGAGAGTCCTTTATCACAATTCATAGCTATTGAAATCTGCATTTTCTGTAAATACTTATTTCTGTGTCATTGCCAGACCTGTGCTGAGCATGTTTTTAACAAGTGTCCCTTTTTTTAAAAACAAATCAGTGTAAGATACAAATAAGTAATAAAAGAACGGCTGATTTGTTTGAAAATGTTCCAGCCGAGCAGTAGGGGTTATATGAGAGTCAGCCTGGGCCCAACAGAGCGGGCATTGAACCAGACCTAATAAGAACAACTGGACCCAATACCCATATTATGTTCAGTAATGGAGGGGGTTTTGTAGTACAAGGACTTTAATGTTGTAATCATAATGGCTAGAGGTAACAAACCAGTCTGAAAGGAAAGAGGAAAAAATGAAGTCCAAAGCAATTAGAAAAATCTTAGGTATTGCCAGCCACATTTGTGTCTTTTTACAGATGAATGGACTTTTCAGTCACTGTAAGAATGAATTGTAAAGTAACAGACTTGAACTAATTTTGTACTGTAAACCTATAATAATAACAAAAAAGGTTTTTTGAAGTTCAGACATGTGTGTGGTTGCTCCAACCGAATGGATCAGCAGCTGAGAAAGTTTGCCACTTGGGGTTAACGGGATTCAGGAGCATTTTTGGAAAAACAGTTGGACAAGGGAACTCCTGGGAAGAAGTAACCGAAGAGCAGGAGTCACAGCTGGTTGACGGTGCAAGCAAGGTTCTTGCCATCTACATTTCTTGACTGCTCTAGTCACCAGCAGGTGCCAGGAGGTGTCTGGTCTGACTCAGATGGAGGTATTGACCCTTATGCCGATGGAAAACAGTGTCGGTTGAAAGGTCTGGTCTCAAGCTTTTCATACCTTGTGACATTTGGACAGTGGGCTTATGGTCTTGAGTCTGCTCATGATGCTTTTTTTCCTTTGCTTCTTAAATCCCACCATTTTTTGGAGAGGGAGAGGAGAGGGGAGACATAATACATGGTTACGTTTATAAAGGTATCTCTTCTAGCCTGAAAAGAGGGAAGCTGAGCTGTGATCATATCCCCAAACACTGTCCCAAGAGGTTCCTTCTGCCTCAATACTCCCAGCTGGAAAAGACAATAGTTCATTCTTTAGAAAAGCTCCTTTTATACTTCCAGACATTTCCCAAACCCCTGCCTCCTTGATGCAAGCCCCTTCTCCCCAGCTTCCCCACGCTGACTGCACGTAGGAGGCTTCCCGGTGGTCAGTCAGTAAAAGCTGAATGAACTTGGGCTGCACGTGAGCAGCAGATGTAAAACTCACAGGTGTGTTCCACAACCTCCCTAACGAAGCCAGCAGAGTTCCCAGAGCTTGCCTCCAGAGCGCGAATTATACGTCCCAGAGTGTGGTACGTTCATCCAGTGTGCCAGGTACCTCCGGGAAGTCCTGTGTGTGCAGCTGGATAAAGTTGCATCCCAGAATGTGTTTTCTCCCTCAAAAAAAAAAAAAAAAGAAAAGAAAAGAAATAACAAAAACAATTAGCAACTTGAAGTGATTGTTTTTAGAAGGGTGTTAGTTGTATTTCATCTCAATCCTAAATTTTATAATAATCTGCAAAATAGAAGAAAATAATAGATGTGGTTTTCTTGTACCTTATCTGCTAATGCTCTCCCATCTCTGTAGGTAATGTCTGTCTCGTTTTCTGTCTGGAGGTTCATACTTGGTGGCAGGGCTGAGGTGCCCCAGGATTTCATCCTTCTGCTGTGCCCTGCGGTGTGCCAGCGGAGCCGTTTGGGCGACAGTGTGGGAAACTGGCTGCAAACCAATTTGCCGCCTCCTGCCAGCCTGGTCCATCACATGGCTGAGCAGCACGAGGACCAAGAGGGCTTGTCACAGGCAGGAGGAGAGCTGGGGTGGCTGAAGTTGGTTCTAACAGAGCTCCCGGGTGTTTCATCTGGAAAATACACGAGGTTATTCCATGTCCATTCCGTGTTCACAGAATACCTCACGCAGTAGTTGTGCTGACCCAAATGAGGGATGGGTGCCCTGTGCCACAGAGCAAGGACACTTTAAACTGCCGAATGTCAAACCACGCTGTTTGATACTGCTCAACAGCTCTCGTTCCTTCATGTTTGGCTTTTTTTTTTTTTTTTCTGAAGATGTTAATTATTTACATACCAAATACATTTGCATGCAAATATTTTTATATTAAATGTATTATTGAGTGTAGATATTTGCATGGTAAAATGTATTTTCATAATACACTATCTCTTCCTTCAAACCTTGTTTCTCTTTGTTCCTCAAACCTGAGAAAATGTCCCTCTTCAGTACCTGTTGGAGGAACACTGTTCCTGAGTGTGTTTCTGAGCCTGATTCTTTGTATGAAAATTCAGGTGTCTGCTTTTTTGCTTTTGATCCAGTTCTGTTTGTGTTTACAAATGCTTATCAGGTTTTTTAATGAGGTTTTAAGCATAGCTTTCTCTCTAGACATGAAAGGGTTGGTTTTCTTTTTCCTAAGGTAATGAGCTTCAGTGAGAATCTTTGCATACAATTACACACAAGAGGAGAAAATCTAAAACTCAGCTATTTGCCGTGGATGCGGCCTCAGTCCTGTGCGACCCAAAGTAGAACCTTCTCTTCTGTTCCCCCCGTGTCGCCAAGTGTCTTCTGAAAGTGCAGGCACCGGCCTGTGCTCTGTGGAGATCCCCTGGCAGTCTTCGAGCGGCGCCTCGTCTTTAAGCTGGGGTTACGAGATGCTTCGGAAATGCTGTAATTGAGGAATGTCTTCATTGGAGTTGGGAGATGAGCTCTGAGAGGATGTTAAACAGAGGCCCCGTCTTCTGGGTGTGGTTGGTTGAACATGTCAGGAAGGAGAGCTGTATAAAAACCTTGGGGCAGGGGGGTGATGAGTGCGATGTAAAATGATACAGGAAAGTTTGTCGTAAAATATATTGTGGTCATTTCGAACGCCGTAATTTTTAATTGTATGCTGTTGGGCTTTTATTTGAAATTGAATAGAGATGGTTATGCACTATCAGAGAATTCATTAATAGTTTTTAAACACTTTTCTAGAATTTTTCCTAAGTTTTCTGATTGTTAACTGTTTGCTTGTTCTCCTTTCACTTTAGATGTTGTTCTGCAGGATGAAAATTAACGTTATTTGTGTTCAGACTTGAAAGTTACATTCAATGACCTCCTTTTAATGGTTAATCATTCTTCCCTCTTTTTTATTTCTTTCAGGTGAAGCCTCCCATCGGCAGGGTTGAAGCATGAGTACTGATGCCAGTCAGGTGGTGATCACTACTCCTCCCCCGGCCACAATGCCTCACAAAGAGCGGTACTTTGATCGCATCAATGAGAATGACCCAGAGTATATCCGGGAGAGAAACATGTCTCCTGACCTAAGACAGGACTTCAATATGATGGAGCAAAGGAAGAGGGTCACCCAGATACTGCAGAGCCCTGTGAGTAGGATTAAAGGGGGATGAGAACCAGAGAGTGGTTTTTTTCTGAGATTCTTGATTAACTTTTTGAGACTTAAAAAAAGAAATCTACATCACAGCTAGCTAGAATAACTCTGGACCATCTTCTAAGAAGAGTCACTGAACAGATTATCCAGCATTTTGTTTGCATAGTTTTTTGTCTGTGAACAAGCAACCTTTATTGTGTCGGTTTTGCTCCTGATTCTTTTATATTCTTATGCTTCATTGCAGTATTACAAAAAGATCTGGCTGGCTGCAGGGTGCTTAATTAAAACTTGGGGGCTGGGAAGAGAGTGAAGGAGTCACTGGTCAAATAGGAAGAAATTATGGCACTACATGGTGTTCTGCTTTCTGTGTTTGAATATTAACCTATCATTTGCATCAGGAATGCTTTAATTAACATTTTTAATTGTGTTAAGTTTGTTTAAAAGCCAGACTATATGTTCTTTTCATGTCCTTGGGGGCAGTCATACCCATACTTGGCCATATTAGCACTCATCTGCTCATTGTGTAAGTTCAGTACTTGTGTAGGCTATATATAAAACTAGTAAATTTGTTGAACAGCTTTCATATTAGTTTTAATTTATATTTTAATACATGCATACTTTGAGTTTAACCTGATGAATATATTGGAAAGTAATACTGTTGCCTTGAGTATTTTGAAGTCATAGGGAGCGAGTAAGGCCTGGGCAAGGGTGAGCCTTTGGGGGTGTTGGGGTGTAACATGAGTAATGAGGATAACGGACTGGGAAAGGGGTTAAGCAGCTTTACACATCCTTCTCTCTTCCTCTGTAAGTTGGGGTGCTTCTTCTGTAATATTTTTGAAGGTTTTCCGTATGTAATGAGATTGCAAACAGCTGTTAGTAATCACCCCATTATAGTCATCCATGAATAACAGGATTGTTTGCTAAAGTGTTGTCGTGGAGTGCCTCTTGGATCTGTGTGTTGCTCTGAGTATAATGTGAACCTGTTGACTAAGGAATTTCTGACTTTCAAGTCAATTTGTGCAAGCTTGGTTTTGCAGCCAAGCTCTTTTATAAAGAAAATACTCTAAGGAGGTATTGCATAATGCTTTAATCATGATAATTTTATGTTAAACACTCAGTTGTAAAATGTGATCCGAGTCTGCTCCTTCCTGCTAAAATATTCACGTTATGAGTAGCCAGGACTCACAGCAAAGACTAGACCTTTAGTCTAACGTATGAAAATAAGGTAAAGACCTTGTTTGGGTTTGCGTCTATGTATTTTTTTGGTGCTTTCAACGGCAATATTGAATCTGATGAGCATAATTATTCCCTTAATGTTTTGGGGGACCTTTTGTCAAATCTGCCTAATGTAATAAATGTCCCTTTGCTGCAGCCTCTGTGTTTTGGTATTTTTAATAGATACAGTGTCAATGTGCAGATTCTAGGAAAGGACATGAAGAGGGCCAACCCCCGAGTCCAGGTAACTGTTTCAGCAGCAGGCTGGAGGACAAAGAGCCACTGGGCTGCTGTTAGTGCCCTGCCATAAGAGAAGCTGAGCCCAGCACTTTTTTGAAAGTGACTGTTTGGAGCTGGCAATAAGTTGCAAGTTTTTGTTGTATAAGGGAACAGTTGTCCAAATAAGCCAGGGGGCTGCCGCCTGCTCGGCTCTTGGCATCTGCCAGGGAGAAACGGGGACGTGGGAGCTGGGTGTGTGATCAGGCATGAAGAGGAGATGTCCGAGCTACCAGTTCCTCTCACTTAAGTATCTTCTTTTATTGTTACTTTTCCTGAAACAGAAAATTTAGAGGAACCCTCTATTATGATTTCCTGTGTGAGGAAAAGAAATAATTTTAAATACAATATCTGTGTCTGAATATCCATCAAACAAATTTCATAACTGATTTGGGGATGGAAACTGCATTATCTCTTCCAGGTTCCAGCTGTGATGTGCCACAGTGTTCTTGAGAGTGAGGACTGAAAATGATTACCTTCTCTCCTCCTGAACATAGTATTTGTCACAAAAGGACCAGAAAGCATTTTCCTGTTACCAGTCTGTGTAACACAGGTTCAGGATTGAATTAATGACAATTGTGCAAAATGTTTTTGTTTTATAGCTGCAGAATTATGTGCATAGAGCTTTGTCTTTTGTTGCTTCTCTGGTTTATTCCAGTCAACAAGGAGGAAATAGTTTGAAGGTGTTTGGAAGAAGAGGAAGAGAGGTTATCAGACACATTCTAAAGAAGAGCCTGCTGGCTGGTAAATCTTCCCCCAGTCTTAGATACATGCATTCATATCTTCATCTAGTCTTGATATATGCATTTAGATCACAGAAACAGTCATTGACTCATCTTCTGGCAAGTATTAGTAGATATGAAGTATATGTAGCAAGGATAATACCTTTCTTAAAAATAGATGAGCATTTATGGACTTGAGGTGAGCTTGTCTGAACATGTACTTTCTCCGAGCAGAGGATTATGGTTTAAAAGTAAAGGGTTAATCACTGTCATATACTAGGAAGCTTAGGTACTGATTTAATCTGTTTTATTAGCAAGCTTTTTTTTTCTTTCTTTCAAGTAAGAAAATCTAAATCACTTAGCAAGAAGATAAGTTAGAGAATGTATTTCAGGAACGACGGTATATATTGTGCAAAACACGTCATTGAAAAAGGGGCTACAGCCCTGACCAGACATCTTCAGACATCAAACTGCTGCATCTCTCTGATGTGCCGTTTGATGCACGTATTGATGTGCAATCTGACTACTCCTCTCTGATGTGCAATTTCCCTTTCCTAAATTAAATAATTTAAAAGCTACTGAAAAGCTATTCCCATTACCTCTGATGCGTGCTAATGTCTTAAGAGTCTCTTCATAATGTCTTAAACAAATTATAGGAGTTTTATGACTGCTGCCCACGAAGAATATCCTGACATTGTGAGTGAATTCTCAGACACGTTTGCTTAACGCTGTATGTAACCCGTCAGCATCAGACAGGAGAATCTGACAGGACCTGTGTGTTTGTTCTGTGTCTGTTAGAAAGGTGGGCAGAAATTCAGATCAGCTGGGTGAGAGCAGCCTGAGAGCATCCAGAGGCACTGCTGGCCAATCTTTAAGATCAAGATGTTTAAGTTCATTTCAGTAACGTCTAGAAGTTTAGAACGTTCAGGTACCGCGTTGTTATTTTTAAAGGAAAGGCACTGCATTTATGCACTGGACTAATTTTATGGCTTTACATTGGGTCTGAGATACTTGACCTGTAATATATTCAAAATTTGAAAAGATGGGGGATTTTTTTAGATTTTTGAACTTAAATTAAAAACAGTTTTGTCTTTTTACATGCTAAACAAACATAGATTGCTTGTTACAGAGAGTCACTACCTCTTCCAAAGAGTAACTATTTATTTGGTGTATCATCAAAACCCATGTTTCAGTTAAGGTATCCAAATCCTCCTGGCCTTCATTTCCTTCTGGCATTTCTCTGATGCCCTCACCATGGCAACCAGAAGCTTCAAAAAGACTTAAAAAAAAAAAAGCAATAATTGCACAGTTATCATGCAAAGACTGAACAATCAGTTCAGCATCCAGCAGCTGCATGAACATACAGCAGGGAGAAACTCCCTGCAGCCCTGGAGCAGCCAGGGAAGGTGTTGGGTGTTTCTGCAGGCGGGCAGCAGTGCCCCCCTGCTTCCAGTGACGTGAGACCACGTGAGACAATCATCTCACTGGCAGGACAGCTAACGACAGGCTTTGGGTAACAGTTCTGTGTCTTTAACCTGATAGGGAATTAGGACCATTGCTTAAACTGCATTGAGGAGTGCCTTACATCCACTTTGTGTCACTGTAGTTGAAGAAAAGCTATAGGTCAGAGTGGAAATGGGAGAGGATAAATTCATTTATTTACTTTATACATAAGATGTACTCTTATATGAGATATATTTCATTATTTTTACTGGTGTAAGAAAATGTTGGAGTAGTCAAACTTGTGTATATGTAAACATAAAAATGCCCGTGTATTGGAATTTAAATGCCTGGTTTATATTTTGAATTTGCCAGTGAAAGTTTTGTGCAGTTTGTCGAGACCCACTGAGAGTATACTTGCCATTTTTACATAGAAACCACCCAGTTATTTGGAGCTTGTTTGATTTTAAGTTGAGCGTTCTGCTGGCAGGACTTCATGGTGCTTTGCTTTAATTTCACGTTGGATGTAGAGAGCGCAGACTGATCCGCAGGGCGATCCTGGCTCAGCGCTGCCGTTACATGAGGGCACTGGTTCGGGTCTAGCCATCTGGATTGCAAAATCAGGGGTGTTTTAGGCTGAGGTTAAAAATGTACTTTTCTCCCATGCCTCTCTTCCTTCCTGCCTTGTACATGCACACACGCCTCTGCCTCCCACGCCGGCTGGTCTTGCCCAAAAAAGTGGGGAGATAACAGTGCTGCTCAGCAACTCCTCTATTCAGAGGTCTGCCTTGAAGCATTCAGGCAGATTCTTCTTCTCGAAAACAAGCAAACCCACCCACACGTGAAATTTTTTTTTCTGGCTACGTTATTTTCAAACCATCAGGACAGAGATGAAGGGTGGTTTGATTTATTTTTTTCCCCAGCTTTTGCAATTGTCTAGCTTACTTTATTTTGTATGGAGTGAACGTGCTGTATTTTCACACCACCACTCCCTTTTGTGGCAGTTTATTTTCTTAAAATATCAAAGTTCCTCACATGTTTCAGCTTCCACTGCTCTTTCCCTACAAGTTCAAACCTCTTTCAGATCCTTCAGGAGCATCGCCCTTTGGCTGGGAAGGGCTTGCAACCTTATACATCCCTGGGGACTTCCTCACTGGACTGTCCTCTCGCGTTGCAGCTCCCTCCTCTGGCTTCAATCTTCTCTGACATCTTCAAGGCTTCCTGCTGGGGGAGTCATGACCCTCTTCTCATTGCAATGGCTTTTTTAATCGCATGCTGTCGTCATACGACCTGTGCAGCGTTTAATTCACAGGGGAGATGAGCTCAACTTGGCACTTTGTTTAAGACATGTCAGAAAATGTCTCCTAAAGATCCCTTCCGAGCTGTGACAATATCCCACTGGGCCTGGGGCAGACCAGGGGGCTGGACAGGTTCAGTGTTTTAAGTGCAGGGGAATGTGTGCTCAGGGTAATGCTGTGTTAATTCAAGGCCATCCACTAGATCTCTGTGAGAAACCGAAAAACCCCATTGCCTAAATTCCATTCCTACAGCTGCAACAGTGCAGGATCAATTCATCTCTGTGTTCAGACCCATACCAGATCTGCAAGTGTGATTAAGAGTTTTGTGCTATTCCCTGCTTTTTTTACGTTTAAAATGAAGGTTACCTTAAACTCCTCTTATTTCCATGTTACTGTTTTCTATTTATTTTGAACTGTGGTTTTCATCTGACATAAATATTACAATTTCCAAATATAATTACTCCCCAACCTCCCCATCCGTATTTCTGATCTTCCTGCTGGTTGCTGAACTGCTTGGGTTTGGGGTTTTGTCATTCTGGGGAATGTCTGCCGATTCTGTTGTAGTTTTGGCACCATGTTCTTTAGGTTACTCAAATCGTTAAAGAATCAGATCCATCCTCTTTGCCTGACAACTTTCCTATGGTCCTATATGTATTTGAAGTTATTAATTGTAAATAAGACAGAATTAATTTTGTAGGAAAGAGATAGGGAGATAAAATGCATTGTAAAGAAATCCACCATTTTTCTTTCATTCACTGATCTTGTAAATTCTGTCCAATAAAGGCATCAAGAGTTGGTCTGGTGAGAGCAGGAAATGAAGTTTCCATTGCAGTACAACTAATGAATAACAATTAAAAGAACTTATTTAGATGGATTCATTTTTAAGACTTTTTGGGGGGCGGTTGTTAAATAATCCTTTAGTTTAGAACAAGCTCTTAACAGTGCCTGGAAAGTCATGACTGATGACTTTCTCCCTGGCTGCAGGAGTGCATGCATCCAGAAGACCCTGCAAGAGCTCTGCTCATTGTCCATCCTGGTGCATCTCCACCACTCCACCATCTCTCCCACCCTCCCTCCTCCTCCGCTTACTGGAAACACAGTTAATTATGCTCAGAAACGTGTAAAACCCGTGACAAACTGTAATATGATTTCTTCCAGCATTTTAAATTTGAGTGGTTATGCTCCATCTAGCGGGATGCATAGCATGGCTTTACCCCACAAGAAAACAGGAGGGAGGGCTCCAGACCCCCTGCTCCCAGCAGCGGTTGGGTGAGCGCGGGGGTTGCTGGCTCTGGGAGCTGGGCGTGCAGAAGATGGGCTTTGCAAAGGAGTTCAGTGCTTCGGGTTTTGCTTTAATCATAGGGTATCTCAAGGCTGCTTATCGCAGGAGTAAACACACGGCTTCAGCTCACGGAGGAAGGCTGGCGTGTACCAGGTCAGAGGAGCTGGAAAAACCGGCACAGGCTGAGCTCGCTATGGGACCAGCTTGCTCTCAGTCGAGTTGCTGAATTCAGCCCAGATATCCACACAATTCCCTGCAAGTGAAGATTTATAACTTCACCTAATTCCCCATATTTAATACGCAGCCTATTTCTTTCTGTCTTAACACAGAAGCTCCCTGGGTTTTTTTTTCTTTTCACGGTGTTGTAACAAACACTTTCTGTGACTTATCTTCTCCCCGCCAGCCTTAACTCACTGGCGGTTTTTCTTGTGGCCAACTCCACCCTCTTCCACTTAGGGCACCAGTTGTTTGTATCTAAACTCCAGTCTTGAAACTGCCTGTAACGAAGCCGTATCGGCTGTTTCAGTGAAGGTCTTCCTCTCTGCAGGCACCTGCGTTTACAGCACAGGACTTAAAATTAACGTCTCTTCGCTCTCGAGAACAAAATACCAGTTAAGTTTTGAAACTTTTCTTCAGTGGTGGTGATTTGGCTTAAAGACTCTTTCCGGGCACGTTTATATGTAGAGGAGTTGAATTAGACCCTTTTAAAAAATGGATTTAAGATATAGAAACTGATCAAAAATGGGCAAAAGTGAAAATGGGTGAAGGGGTTTCTTGTGTTGTTCCTCAGCTCTTAGGCTAATAGCGGTGCTGCTCTTAAATGTATGGACCTTACATATGTTTTTTAGCTACTTTCCTGTAGACTGACATATCAAACTGTTTGGACCTTACTGTAATTAGTCCTGATGTGAGCACATGCTTTCTCCTCCTAAAGGTTTGCGGTGGTGTGGGGTGTTTGTAGATGACCTGTATACCATTGTTTTCTCTGTTTACAGGAGAAAAAGAAAATCTTGTTATTTTATTTCTACTTATTTTGAGTGGGTAAGGACTACGTGGAGTTTGTTGACAGTGGTCAACAAACAAGAAACAGCATAGAAAGATAGTCAAAATATTTAGGAGCCTGCATCCTTCTTAATATCCTCGGAGAGCTGCCTACTAAGATGAAGAGATTAATACCAACTAGCAACATTGATATTCTGTGCTATATGGAGAGGTGTATACATGTAAAATAGATTATTCTAGTAAGTTGGTTATTCTAGTTTTTCTGCCTGTGTTGACTGAAAAATACCAGTTGTCAACTGGTGCATGCAAATGTTGCTTTGATTCTTAGAAGCCCCAATTCACAGTGTCAGCTCACACTTAGACTTCCTTCTGAAAGAAAATGGAAGTAAATGAGTCAGAACTGAGGCTTGTAACTTCACTCCTGAGTTTCAGAGACCTTACAGGGCTACATTTAAAGATATTTGCATATAAACTGCTCAAGTTTATGATGTGTATTTGGAAGATGATTGCAAATATTTCTGGAGAAGTAGTTTTATGAGATTAGGAAGACCTTGACCTAGTCATGCAACTCATGGCTCTATCAAGAAAAGCTATATGTCTTCTGCAGGCTGCAGCACGTCGTAAGGCAATCTAAGCTGGTGTAAAACAGCAGGCTGGAGTTTTAGAAACAGAAAGTTTAGAAACATTGGAGTTTTAGGGACAGGCTGAGCTGCCCTGTATGTTTTTACTGGTGACTTGTGGGGAAATTCATGTCTCGGTGCAAGCAGTGGAGTGGCCATTCGGAAGGTGGGTGAGATGGAGGTGGAGCAGCTGGGTACCACCAGCTCAGGGCAGTCAGGTCAGCAGCTGGTGGGCTTGGCTGTGCAGGGGATGCTTTGCTTCACGGTGTAAATGCAAAAGTGTGTTTTCCTCTGGTGTAACTTCGTGTAGTTCAGCTCACTGAAGGTTTAAAGAGAACAAGCTCAGCTGGCAGTGATGGAAGGGGAGTTTGCAGCCGCCTGCATACCGAGGTCAGGATATTCGCTTGGGTGGTTGTCTGCTGCCAGGTGAATAAAAGCTCTGCTCAGCATCCTCCTAGCTGTGCATCTTGTCTGACATGTTGCTCTACCTCCTCACCAATAGCTGTGGTGGGCCCTGTTTTCATACCACAGGCTGTTTTCTATGCAAACTCTCAGCAGGATGCTCAAAGTGCTGTTCTAGCACAAACAAGGGGGGGCACTGGTGCTTGGCTGGGCAGATGAGCTCTCTGAAGGCAGAAGGATGCTTGTGCAAACAGGAAACGATTCCCAGGTACGGTGGGGTGGGTTATGCAGGCAGCAGCCTTGCTGTAGCACCGCTGTGGGCACAGGTACAGGTGGGCTGGATGAGTCCAGAGGTGGTGCAGCTGTGTTGATGGGGCGACTGTTGTTGATGGGCAGCAATGAAGTGCTCTGCTTCTTGCTTTGGGACTCGGAACCCCGCTGTAAAAAGTCACTGCTCTTATTGTATCATCTTATCTCTAAAGTTTTAGTGTTAAAACAAAAAATTCACATGTACCCAAAGAGCTGTTTTAAATCCCAGAGCTGAAACTTTGTCTTTATTGAGCAATGCTGAGCGTACAGCTGAACATAATTTTTCATTCATCTGACAGTACGGTTTTTCCTTTGTCAGCATTTTCTTGTCAAATACTACATCTGTAATTACTAGTGACCTTTCTGCTTGAAAAATGTCTGCTTTGTGCCAGAGCAGAGTCTTTGTCTTCTTTTTGGAAACATCTCTCTCAAGCATGGCTTTTACTTGTGGGCAGTTGCAGTGTAATGCCATATATATATATATATATATATATATATATGTTACAGTCTCATGAATTAAAGGAAAACCAAACCACTTGGTCTTCAGGCTGCAGTGAGGTTTTTCAGAAGCAGATTCCTGCCGCTGAGTGGGTCAGATCCCAAAATTGGAACTCTGTATGGTAGTGGTTTTACAAAAAACAGTGCTGTACAGTGAAAGCTTCAATAAATATCATTCATTTAACGGCTAGTATCTAAGGTAAATTGTTGTCCAGAAGTAGGTGATGCCCTTCACATGAGCCCATCAGGAATGTAGGAAGGTTGTATTGGCGCATGAGGGATGGTTATCTAAGGACATACAGGTCCGAGTTTTAAAGGTCTGTAGCAGTGAATGAAAAGTATTGAAATATTCATTAATATGCATGGAGGGATGTGCATGACTCATGGGCATGACACTGAAGGCTGCAGTCTGCTAGAAAACATTGTTGTGCACTGGCATGTGGATAAATTGCATACCTTTATTTTAGGCTCTTCATCCATACCCTCACCTCTGTTTTACAGCTCATTCCAAACTCCCATATTTGCTACTTGCTCTGGTTCTTTCCGATCTTCTGTTATTTCTGAAATTATTTTTAAGAAAAGCTTGTGGTTCAGGTTAACACTGAATCTTCATTTGCAGTAACCTCAGCAAGTATATAATATACTACTGTTAGCATCAGAGAGCAAAACCAATCTCAGAAGAATGAAAATAGCGTGATCAGAAAGCACAATGTACAATAAGAAAGAAACCGAAAAATCTTTCTATCAAAAATTGTCTAAAATACATTACACTACCTTTTTTCTGCTAGAGGAATAACATTACTCATACAGGTTTAAAAAAAAAAAAAGTCTGAATATGAGTAGGAAGAGTTTACTGGGAATGTTTTTTGCAGATCCTTTTTATAGTCCTTGTTGAATTGAAGTGAGAGTGATTTAATGTTATACAGATAACTGTTTTTCTCCATCTCCTCCCAAGCAAATACATCCATAAATTTCATGAATTCTGTCTTCCACATGGCTCCCAGGAGACTAAAAATGTGCAGTTTCCTTATATAAAGATTGTAAACAAGAGTGGAAGAGCATTTCAGCCTTGCAGAGTGTGAAATGGCAGAGCTCTCTTGCAGGGGGCCTCTTTCAGGAATATTTGAGAAGTAATTTAATATCGTGGAATAACAGAATTTGAAAATGAGTGTTAATAGAGTTTGTTGATGAAATATATTGGTCAGTTGTTGTCTCTGCAACCTTAATAGATTGTAGTAACAGACCAACAAAGTGCCATAAAACCATAGCCTCTTGGTGTACCAGTAGCAGAAAAGTGAGCTGGCGCTGGGATGGTTGGTGCTTGAAAGTCTCTTTTATGTGTTTGGGATAAGGGTCTAGGGCATGGTGAGGGAAGCCTTCTGTAATCATAGAATCATAGAATGGTTTGGGTTGGAAGGAACCTTAAATATTATCTAGTTCCACCCCTGCTGGCGTGGGCAGGGACACCTCCCACTAGAGCAGGTAGCTCGATGATGTGAGGGATATGATGTGCAAAGGGCCAAGGAAGTACCTCTGTTATTTTACATCTTTTGCACTTTCAAGCAGGTTGATAGAACATAAAGTTTGGAACTTGGCTCATTTTTTCTATGTGCTTGTGAGCTGTTTGACCACCAAAATGCTTTCTTTTAGTTACATGAAAAATTATCATGTCTTTCATGATCGTGTGCATCTGAACTTCATTCAAAACCACTTTTGGTTGTAGTGAGATGCTCAGATTCAGGTACTAACCAACCTCAAGCATTTAATCTGGGCTGTCGGGGATACTGAATCATCCATTTCCTGGATTTTGAGATTGTGATTTTCTGTGTATTCCCCTTGTTACCCTGAGGTACAGCAGCACATTAAACTCTCAGTGCTTCACTTGAATTTTCACCGAGAGTTGTGCTTTGAGCATGTAAGAAGCTACTCGCTTCCCGGTACTTTGCAAGTGGGGCTCTTGGCTCTCAAACTGAATGGCCCAAATTGGTAGAAGCGTCTGATCTCAACCTCCTTGCTGCTGTTCTGTAGAAACCACGACAGGGCCCTGCTGCACCCTAAAGGCATGCTTAGGGCATTAGTAAGTTAATGGTTGTGAAGCACTTGGATCTACATAAATTATCTGCACAGAGAAAATTTTGTGAGATAATAATTACCATCTCACCAGAGCATAAGTAGCATGTGTGAAGGGCACAGGGCCATGTGCTGAGCCATGAGAAGAGGAAAAAGTACTAAATTTCTTGTCTAGTGAGAACTAGCCACTGTGCCACATGAGGCATGGGGACGAGACAACTGTGATACGCTTAAAGATTATTATCTGTGTGCCAGAGGAGTAAAGAACCATCATCTGTATGTCTGGCTTCCAGCAGTCCGGGCTTGCAGCCATAGTCGGGTTCCAGTAAGGATGGCACCCACATTGCCGTTGGAACATGGATTCATGATGATCATGGCCATCCTCGGCGTGAGTGACATCAGGAGGAGTGGGTTTCACAGTCATCTTAACAGAGACGAAGGATGAGTCAGGATGTTTTCTCCAACCACTTGCGGTTTTCCACAAATCCTTGTTTGCCTTTCTGGCAATTACCTCCCCGTAATTACATCCCATCAGTTTCCCTTATGGGCTCCCAGTGCTGATCCACCTCATGTACCTCCGTTTTTTTCTCCCAGACAGGTTCCTTTCCTCACTCAGTTCCCTGTCTCTTCCTTCCTTTTTCCCCATTTGCTCCCTTCCCCTGCTGCACAGATCTTCCCTACAGCAGCCACTAAAGAGAAAAATCTGACTTTGCCCATGTATCTTCAGGCTGGGAAGAGGTTATTCAGCTGTTTGGGGGGATGCTGCATATGTAGCCTGGTCTGCACCCAGAGATTCACATAACAGATCTCTGCAGTCAGTCCAGGAGAATTTTTAGAGGCTTTACTTGTGGAAATCTGGCAAGTCTCAGGTACGCATGATTCTGACAAAATTACTCTAAAGGAGAGCGTGGGTGTCTCAAAACTTGGAAATTAAGGTGTAGTTATGGCTGCTGAGCTGCCCAACTGAAAGGCCATTTCAAGTAGAAATCTTAAGGATGTTTTTGGGGGTTCTGGTAGCACGACTCTCTTTTAGAGTCAAAGTGGTTGATAAACAGACTGGGATAGGTGGATTTTACCCAACAAAGTGGGTGGTTTGGAGGACTGAATTAAAATTCAGTGAAGAAATTACATTTGCCATGCAGAACTATTTTTTTTTTTAATTGTAAGCAAGTACTCCACTAAGGCAGGCAAACTGAAAGGAGCAATTCCATACAGGGAACAGCCCAGAGTTCTAATAGGAATCAGCTGCGTGGTAAAGACACCAAATGTCTTTCTGGAATGAACCAGCAAGAGCATTCACAACACACCTCAGCTCGTGTTGTGTGCAGCTTTGCGTACTGCTGGGTCAGGCAAAGGCTGGAAGATGCTGCCAAGAAATAATGAGAGGCTTAGGAAATTTAACCTGTAAGGGAAGTTTGAAGGAACAGAATTTACTTAGTCTAGAAATGTCAAGATTGAAGTAGGTCCTGGACAGGCATTTGTTGTGGGTAGTGGTTAATCTGTCTGTCATCTAGAAGGAACAAATTTTGTCCACAGTGCATAGTATATTAAATTTGATACTGTGAAAAGCTATTTCATTATATTTTCTGCAAGTGTTTATCTCTTGGGGTTGCTGACGTTTTATACAGGAGAAAAGGGAAGGCTTTTTTCCCTTTGAGAAAAAGAAAGAAAGAGAGGAGGAGGTGACATCGCGGCGTTCCTCTAGTTTTTGCATGTCTGTGGTACTAGTTAGGAATGGGTGAGCTCCAGTTTTCCAGTTGTTTATAACATTATCAAATTTGGATGGATTTTCAGCGTGATTACAGAATTAAAAAATATCCAGCACTAAAAGCAAAACATCCTGATTGAATTTCAAGTACCTCTTCCAAAATACGGAGAACTCTTTAATTATTGATAATAGTGGGGGGTTTGTTAGTATTTACAAAAATACATTTTATCTTATTTTGTTCTGGGAAATAGTAAACCTTCTGTGACCAGACTCCTTCCTCCTGCCCCCCAAATTGCCAATACTTAATGTACAAAGTTTAGGTCAAATGGTTAAATTTTGGCAAAGTTATAAGCAGCTAAAAACAAGGTCTAAAGGGAAGTGTCATGTAACATTAGTAATAGGGAAAGCTACCAGCCCCACCTATAATAATCTTATTTCTATCAAAGCCAGGTTTCCTTGATGATTCTCAAATGTTTCTACAGGCTTTTAGAGAAGATCTGGAATGCCTTATTCAAGAACAGATGAAGAAGGGCAATAACCCCTCTGGACTGCTTGCATTACAGCAGATTGCTGAATACATTACTGCAAGCTCTTTTGCAGGTTTTTCCTCATCTTCACTCAGTAAGTGAATTATGCATATAATTGCATTTTTTCCCTTTCTTTTTCTATTATTACCAGGGCTTAGCAATGCTGGATTTCCTCTTTGAATAAAAGTTCTGTCAGAGCTTGCTTCAGCTGTAAAGTAGTACAGATGGTGTCCTTAACTTTCCTTTTTAGGCTCCTTTCTCTCAAACTCTTTGATTTATATAATGATATCCAAAATGTTTGGAGTTTTCACATTCATTTACTCTAGAATTTTCTAATAAAATTTTAACTGAGTTGGGGAACAAAATGCTGCACCCTGTTACTATTAGCTTTTTAACAGGGGCTTAAACTGAGATATGAAATACATAACAATTTAGATTGTTTATTTTTCTGCTCTTGCAAGTACGTTATTATTTTTTAAAAAGAGGGGAGGATAGCCTAGCAAACTGAATTGTTACACAAACAGCTCCCACAGTTAAAAACAGTTTGTAGTATGCACTCTAGTTATAAAGATGTCACTAGGATCTTTCAGTTAACACCCAAGTTTTTCTTTCCAAGTCATAAAGCACTGAAATGTTAAAGTCAATTTAAGTTATGTGGGTGGACATCATATGGGAGTTTACAAGCCTGAAGTACAGTGGCAGCTGTCGGCATTCAGCATCTTTTGAGAATCGGTACCAAAATGGCTCTTCAGAGCCCATTTAACAAAACAAGCAGAAGAAGAGAACAGAGAGCCCAAATAATCTTATCTCCACGTCTCTGGCTGGGCAGGGAGATGGTGGATCCAACTGTTGTCTCTACTGCGTTTGCCCAGGGACAGTAACAGGATAACTAATCTGCATACTCTTTTTGTTGAAAACCAAAATGACTTTTACCTATTTTACCTCTTCTGGTCTTAACTTTCCCTATGAGCAAAGGCTGTAGCTCTCAAAGGGATATCAGGCATTCAGGAAGGGGAGAGGCATATGTTTGTGTAGTCACAAGTCAAAGAGATAAATTGATCTTTGTGCTTTCTTTGTTAGGAGGTGATCTCTTCTGTCCAGCAGTTTGAGAACTCTGATACTAATCCTAATTTCTTCATTTGGACTAAATTAAAGTGCTCAGATTGAGATTTCAGTTCTACTGGTGTTGGAAGTCTGGCAGGAATGTGTTCTCCTGTAATCTTCAAACATATAAAAATAGTTCCTTAGTGGCAAATGTCTTAAAGTGCAGTTCCGGTCCTATATAGGATCTTGAATTAGGAGACAGCTCAAATTCAGAGTGGTACATCAAAGGAAACCTGTATTTCACCTTTACCTTCCACCTTTAAGATGAAGACTTAAATTTGGGGTATGGTTCCCACTGTCTGAAACAGCAGTTCCAGTAAAGAAACTGCTTGGAAATCCTAGCAATGCAGTTCCAGTCTAATAATTGCTATTATTGCTCTGCTGACAATTTAAATAAACTGCTTCTGGAAGATCCCAGCATAGCTAGAAGTTATTTAATTGTCCGACTGGCCATCGTAATTTTTTATCTGTTTTTCAGGCCATGGAATGATTACACCCATCAATGATCTACCTGGGATAGATACCTCCTCCTTTGTTAAGGGAGAAAAACTTACCCGTTGCAAGTTAGCCAGTTTATATAGATTGGCTGACTTGTTCGGGTGGGCACATTTGCCAAATGCCTATATCACAGTAAGTATTTTAGAGAATATTTTTTTTTATTTGGGATCTTACCTATTAGTTCAATTTCATTTTCACCCTGAATAATATAAATTCCAAAATAAATCAGTAATCCATTTTCTTCTTCCTTTGCAGGTAAGAGTAAGCAAAGAACATGACCATATTCTAATCATTCCAAGAGGTCTGTCCTTTTCTGAAGCTTCAGCTTCTAATTTGGTAGGTGATTCACCTGCTGTAATAACCAGCAAGGCGCAACCTGTTTTTTGAAAAGCTTTTGTGGCTGCTAAAATGGACTTCTGAACTATAATCATGCTGTTATTTGTTTTTTAATGTTTACCCACCAGATGAAAAGCTGATTAACTATTTAGATACTAAGTATCCTTTGTCCTCAGCGTTTCTTTCTGGGTTTAGTTTTGCTTTCTGGTGCTTTGTCTTCAGCTTCAATGTGGAGCAGCAAAGTTTTGTTTTCCTGTCTGCTGGAGCTCATCAAATACCCGCAGTGTAACAGCAACCTTTTATAACCTGACAATATGGTAATACATATGAAATGACTCTGTAGGAGTCGTGTTAGTAGAGTCAGCTCTTATCTTTACAAGTGGGGAAATCCAGTTGAATAATCTTCCCCAGGCCTAACAAAAGGGCTGGGTGAAGTTACAGATTGGCATTTAGGCAATGGTAGCTGCTAAATCACGCAATTTTTGATGCAGAACTTGCCATATGTTCTTCATGTCAGTACGTATCCGTAAAGAAACGACATCCAGTTGGAAGGGGTAGCAGATTGAGACTGATCACATTACACCAGCGCACAGAGAACCAAAATACAGACATGAGAACAAGACCTGATATGACCCTGCTGTTGTCTTTTGTTGATCCTGCAATTATTGTTTTAATGCTCCCATGAAATTTAAAAATCCCTATGCATTTAATTTCTTATTGGAAATTTCTCATAGACTGAATTTTCTTCATATTTAGAATATAGGAAATGTCAACAAAAATATTTTTGCAAGTCAGAAATGAGGAGAGTTCAGCTAGACCAAAGAGAAATATATGTTGTATCAGAGTCTTGTATTTACTTCTTCCATAGCTGAACTTCCAACAGCTCTCAAGGGCTTGGACGGTTTATTGACATACAGATTCATGGCTGCTCTCCTACTTTTTTTTCATACTCTGAGCCCTAAACACGTGGGGGAAATTTGGTACCGAGGGAGGGCAGTTTGTAGATAATGTAGTTGTCGCAAACTTTTTGAATATTGTTCCTTTGCTTGACCTTTTCCAGGTTAAGGTGAACATCCTAGGAGATGTAGTTGACCAGGGAAGTACAACTCTAAGTATTGACAATGCAGGATTCAGTCCACATGTGGCCATCTACTCCACGCGCCCCGACGTCAGATGTGTCATACACATACACACCCCTGCGACGGCAGCTGTAAGTCTCCCTCCTTCTAGCATAAAGAGGAAAAAAACCAAACAGGTTTACTTTATGAACTTAGATCACCCTTCTGAATCTGAATCCCTGCACGCAGCAGTTTTGTTTTTATTTTTAACATCGACTCTAAAAAAAGGTGTGAGGTTATCAAATAAGCAGAGTAGGAGGGCTGCGCCACTGCAGTGAAATGCGTAGGAATAAACTGATGCTCAGATACAATTGTGCTCAGGTTGAGGCTCAGGCTATAAAGTATATAGTTTACACAGGCTTCATTTATACCATCTTGAGCCATATAATGTGCTGTGTACATCAGCATTTGCATTATGCAGCTCTGTTTTTAAGTGGCTTAATTAGTAGTTAAATGTTCGGTTTGGATTTACCTCACTATTAAAAAGTCATAGCATAGAAGTTAAAAATGGTCTGTATAACAATGATAAAAATATAAGGAGACTTGAAAGAATTGGTTTAAGTTAAATAGATAAAATCATATTATTTTACATATAAATGCATATATGTGCATTCTTTGACTACAGAGAAAAAAAAGGATTGGCTTTTATACTGGCTTTCTGAAGTTAAAAATGTGGGAAAGAAGGAAAAACCATTAAGTAGGCTTATGCTGAGAATTAAACATGGATAAAATTCATAGAAAGAACTTAATTGGGATAATGTCCCTAGGTTGGGTGGCAGCAGCTCTGTCACCATATTGCACACTGGACTAGGAAAAAAACCAAAGGTATTGTTTCTCAGCTTTCACTCGGGCGAGTTTGTCTCTCTTCTAGCAAAGACAGAACGTACAGCCTGCTAAGGCTTGGATGGTTGAGATGTGGGTTTTTAAGAATTTCATTCTTTCCTAATTACCAGTGCTTCGTTTCCTTGAAACAGGTTTCATCTATGAAATGTGGCATCCTTCCCATATCACAAGAAGCTCTGATCCTGGGAGATGTTGCTTATTACAACTACCAAGGATCTCTTGATGAACAGGAAGAGAGAATTCAGCTTCAGAAAGTTCTTGGACCCAGTTGCAAGGTATTCACCCTCACTCACGCTTTTCATAAACAATTTTCATGTACTGCGCCAGTTTCTACCATTTAACATTAGTGTCTTCATTTTCTAGGTATTAGTCTTGAGAAACCATGGTGTGGTAGCACTAGGGGAGACACTGGAAGAAGCATTCCACTATATTTTCAATGTGCAACTGGCCTGTGAAACACAGGTGAGAGAGAATTTATCTGTATTTAATTTCAAATGCTTATGCCGCTGAGTTACAGGCTGTGTCCCAGATGGGAAGATCTCTCATATTACAAAATATTTGGGGGTTGTGGAATCCAGTAATAATATGCCAGATCAAAGGCAGGGAAACTGGATTAATCGGGACAACATAGAAGGGACAGCACAAATACTGTATCATTCTTCCTAGAGCGAGTACTGGTGGTGTTACACTCTGAAGGGTACAGGTTTTGTTCCGTGCTGTGAAGAGTGAGCTTCAGGCCGGGCTTCTGTCAGATGGTGGATTCGGTGGTGCTCGCTGCGTGTGGAAGTATGACTTAAGATCTCTCGATGTCCAGCTCGAGTATCAAAGCTGAACGTTGTGGCAAGGAAAGAAGCTTCTCTGTGATCACAAAGATCTGTAAAACCAAATAAACCAAAGGTCTTTGGAGCAATGGTAGAGGGGTAGCACATTTAAAAATAATGAGTCCCAAAATGAGTTGTTTCTGTTTTGTCTCACTTTAGCTGCCTAGTTAGTTATCTAGGTATTACCTATATATAGTCCGAGGGGAGAAGCTGCTGAAAGTGTCCTCACTTTCCATAATTCCTAAGCTTGTCCCCAGAAACTGCATCACTTTGCTCTTACTAGTACCCCAGTGATCCTGTCCTCCCACGTAGGTTTTTTGGAGGTGCAAACGACAATCTCCCTCTCCTTTCCTCTCCTCCCTCACCTGCCACTCATTTTGAGTTCAATCACTCATTCATTTTGAAACACGTATAAAAATGAAAAAAAAAATTTGTCTGGTGATGCAGAAGGACCTCTTGAAAGCTGGTGTTTGAGTCTATCCATTTGTAATTATTTGCAGATACTATCATCCTCTCTATAAGAATCACTTGCTATATATTTTAATACATTTTAGCACAGAAGAAAATTAGCATGAGAAATAACTGCAGCACGTATTTAAGCGTGTTTCTCCTGTGAATTCAGAAAAGAAAAAGAATCCAAAAGCTTTTCCACAAACGAAATGCACTCATTGATGTCTCTAGGTCCATGCGTTAGCTGGAGCGGGTGGGATAGACAATCTCCTACTGCTGGATCTGCAGAAGTTCAAGCCTTCCACACACGCCGTGGCAGCGACGGGAGGAGGTGGGGTTAATATGGCTTCGCAACAGAAGTGGAAAGTCGGGGAGCAAGAATTTGAAGCGCTCATGCGGATGCTGGACAACCTGGTGAGAGCACTTCGATGGCATTGTCCCAACAGTTTATCAACTTCGGAGCGCAGGATTAGCTTCCGTGAAGCAAATGATTTATTTTTTTTCCCTTGTTTCTTTGTGAGTTTGAAAATGGAGTAACTTTCATTGTATATGAAATCTCTTCTGCTTGGTTTAGTTTTTATTATGTCAGCGTATCTGACAGTAGTATTCTGTCTTGGTAAGAATTTATAATGTTTTGAACTTAAATTTTGTTCTACCCATCTCACAACATATTTGCTTTTTATAGTGGTCTCAAAGTAATAATAAATTTTAATCACACGCCAGTATATAAGCATAGATTACCTCTATTTTATTAACAACTCTACTATTGAGAAGGCAGATGATAATTAGCTATTCATTTGAAATGTCTGTTTCACTGTAGTATCAATTCTGGAACAGCCTTTAATACAAATAGTGTGAGGAAAGGGAGAGTGTCATGAACTAGGATGTGCTGTTGGGCAAGTCAGATAAATGCCCTCAGGAATGCTACCTGGGTCACAGCCCGAGCAGGTCACTTGGTCAGACATTCACCATTACAGGAGGAAGGTGAAGTGCGAGCAGGGTCCTGTTCAACTGCTACTCTGCAGGGTATTTTCAATGGGGCTCCTGAATATTGGTAGTATGAATGATACGACTGCCTCATTCTCTCTGGAGCTCAGCGGACCTGTTTAATGCACGTAAAGCAGCACAAAACTTCCATGACTCTCTTTGAATACCTTTTTCTGATTTATTTTTTTTTCTTTTAATTTTTTTTGAAATAATTTTTCTGTTATTTTTCCTGCTCCGTAGGGATACAGAACTGGCTATGCCTATAGGCAACCGCTAGTCAGGGAAAAACCCAGACATAAAAGCGACGTTGAGATCCCAGCCACTGTGACTGCCTTTTCGTTTGAAGATGATACAGTCCCTCTTTCCCCCCTGAAATTCCTGGCGCAGAGGCAACAGAGGGAAAAGACAAGATGGCTGAACTCTCCAAACACATACTTGAAAGTCAATGTGCCTGAGGAGTCCTGGAATGGGGAAACCAGTCCCAGGACTAAGATCACGGTAGGTAGATACTCTAAGCAGTTGCTTAGTTTTAACACTTGAGAGAAAATAAATTGTGCACAGGAAATCTTTAACAGGATTAGCAAACAATTTTATCAAGCAAATAAAAACAGGTTTTAGGGAGACTTAATGACATTAGTACTAAGGGTCCCCTCTGTTTGGGGCAGAGGGGGGATTACTGTTTGGAAGAGTAACAGTTTATGATAAAATTTAGCAATGATTTCCTTGTTGTTACTAGCTCTTCTGATTCCTGAAGTAGAAGTTTTTCTACCATATCTTTTAATGCTGTTAATTATCCACCAAATATAAGAAGGTTTAAAATAACCCATGGTTTGTTCTCTGCACAAGGGAGACACAAGCTCTAATTAGTCTCTAACTGTCCCTGTTCTTGAGCCTGTTAAAAAAAGATGTCGAAGAGTCTGTTTATTCTACTGCTTTGAATGATGATCAAGATTTTTCCTCCTCCTTCATCTAAGATGCTTCTACTGTGTTTCCAGCCTGGAGAGAGGTGGCTCGTCCAGGACTAGGAAATGTGGTATTTGCTATGGGACTACTCCCATTTGCACAGTACAACTTGTAAATGCATCAGCTCCTCCTGCTGGCAGACTATCGAGTTTCTAAAATTTGGGAGGAACACCTTCAGGAACTGATATAAAACTTTACTTACAAAGGAAAAAAAACTCCAGACAAAATGTCTGGTTAGCAGAGGTGGAATCTGATGGCATGAACAAGGCCTCTGGAGCTGGTAGATCTATACGCTTACTAGGAAGTTGGATCCTTTCTAAATATGACTTCATTTGTACACAGTTAATACTGCGTTTTTCAGGAATGCATTACAGTGTTTACAAAAAGTGTCTTGATGATACATGTTCAAGGCAATTTAAATCCTCTTGGGAAAACATACAAACTTGTAAAGAGTTGGGATTATTTTGTGCATGTCACGTGGAATTGAGAATAAAGTCAGAAAGGCCGTTGTTTATATCTGCTCTTTAACAGTAAGACAACACTGAGAATTGTTCTTCCCCATCAGGCTGGGGGTTTTAGCCTCTTTTCTTTTTTTTTTGTTGCCTTCAAGTGGATGAAAGCTGATGACTCCTCCAAGACCAGTGGAGGAACGCCAATCAAAATTGAAGATCCAAACCAATTTGTTCCTCTAAACACAAACCCTAGTGAAGTGTTGGAAAAGAGAAATAAGGTAAAAGAAGTGTAATGAAATGAAAATTGTAACATTTCCAAATAGAATTCTGTTCAAGTAATTATTTAACACAGTAGTAAAATTACATTTTCTAATGTTCTGATTTTACTAAGGAGTTTCCTGAAATGTATGTGATTTTTGGCACAAAAAAGCATGTATTTGAATGTATGACATCCATGGAGTCTGTAGATACATATTTTTATATATATATATATACACACACATATATAAATTTTGAATGCAATAGTTTGGTGAAGGATGAGTATTAACTCTGGAAGTGATAGATTGGAAATGGTAGTCCCTGCTATTTAGCATTATACTTAGTGGATGATGAGGTGTCAACGTGAACCGAATTGCTGTCCATCATCTACAGCATGATTCAATCTTGGACTGTAATCTCACTCTGTTCTCTGTTAATTCTCCTAGCACTTATTAAGAAGGAATTTCTTTGGTCCACTCTGCTTCCTTTTTTTTCCGTAAAAAAAAAAAAAAAAATAAAAAAATGAGGTTATTGTTGGACCTCTCTGTAAACACAAATACCTCACTGCTTTTCCCTTCCAGCACATAAGGCACTGACTGTCAGACTGACAAAATACTCCACCCTAGGCATAACTATATTAACAGATATTCAAGACACTTTCCATTTGATTACTTTTTTTTTTTTATTTATTTCTTGGAAAGCACCATATCAGTATCCATGGGTACTGGAGTCAAAAGGAGCAACTCCCTTCCTTAGAACTGGAAAGGCACCCTCTAATCATCTAGAGATTAATAACACAAGTCCCAGACAATGATTTTTAAATTCATGCATGTTGCTGTCTCAGTAGATAGTTTACGTAGATTTTTTTTTAATCTGATTTGTATTTATATTTATATCTGATCTGTCAGTCTCTCAAGCCCTGACAATGTGAAGCTCGGGCTGCTGGCTTGGGGAAAATAATGAGGTATTTGCAGAAGGAAAAACTTTACCAACCTTTGTGTTCACACTTATTTTGGGGAGATGGAGAGGACAGTTTGAGACACATACTATGCCTTGGAGCTTATTTGTAAATAGTGGCTTGCATGAAGTGCAGGAGCTAGGACTAGGGCAGGTATTTGGGAGTACTCCAAGGGCTAAACCACAAATGCACTGTATTCAGAGCTGGAAGGAGAGTTCTTCATATTTAGGTGCAGTAGCATAAGCTTGATCCTCCAGGCATTCACTGCTGCCTGCGTTACTGGCTTTGCAAAGCTGATGGGCTTAGGATTTGTTAAAGAGAAATATCTGTTTCTAACCTTGTTTATTTTCTCTATATAGATAAGGGAGCAAAACAGATATGACCTAAAGACAGCAGGACCACAGTCTCAGCTGCTCGCTGGGATTGTTGTGGATAAAAAGCCGAGTCCAGTGAGTAGGACACTATTAATTCATTTACAAACCTTTGGGTTATTTGTCTTTCAAACACCAGTTTGGGTCATTTTCTTCCTAAATGCTTTGTTAGAACTGACTGTTTTAATTCCAGATTTTGGATGTGTGATACGTTTTATTCATGTTTCATTTCAGAGGTTTAAAATGTTAGTTTCAAATGGAGATACTCATGGCAAGTTTCCCTGCCATTAGTATTAATGGAGTAGGACCTCTGTCTGTTCATTACTCTGTGAACGCCTATTCAATGGGGTCATTTTCATCTGGATCCATCTGTCTTTTTCTTCTGTATTCCCTGCCAATCTGGTGTCACCAAACTTTGGGCCAAAGAGAGACATTAAACACGTGTATCTTGCTTGCCTGCTGCTTTTTTAACTGTTAAATTTTGTGACTTTCTCTTTTCTAGCCAATGCAGTTTGAAGACGATGAGCACGCACCACCAGCACCACCCAACCCCTTCAGCCATCTCACAGAAAAGGAACTGGAAGAGTACAAGAAAACAATTGAGCGCAAACAGCAAGGGTTGGAAGGTCAGTGGTGTGTTTTTGAATGTTGGGGTTTACATTTTAATAATGAGTTCATTATTAGTTTGAAAATATCCACTGTAAAAAACGTATGCATGTTAATTATTAGCATATACAGTTGGCAACTACTTTAGACCTAATAGTTCCTTGAGACAATAGAATTTTTTGTTAAATGGTTTGGGTTTTTTCACTTTGGTTTGTTTTATTATTAAAACAGTAAATGTGCAGAAATGGGGTCGACAAATTATGACTGGTTTTCTCAGAATCATAGAATAAGCTGGAAGGAGCCCATGAAGGTCATCTTAGTCCTCCTCAAAGTTGATATCAAAAGTCAGATCAAGGGGCTCAGATCTGTGCCCAGCTGAGCAAAAGTTTAATGAGATGTTTGGTCTTGGCTTCTCGAATTTTTCTTCTGTTCTCCCAGTGTGCAAGACTCATCTGCTTTCACTTTTTACATCTTCTTCCAATTCTACTATTCCATAGGGAATTACTAATTCAGAGTAAATGTTTTTTATTTTAACAATAACACTTACTATGCATTCTTCTTCTCTAACATTGTGTAATAAAACAATTTTGCTCTGTGACACGTTCAGGGCGTGATAGCTTACTGTGACAGCAAACTGTGTGACTTATGGCTAGATAAAACCATGGGGTGTGCTATTTGGAATGCAACTCTGCCACCCTTTTTAATGCTTTCTATTAAAGAACTAATATATAGTGATTGTTAGCAGATAAAATGCATGAATACGTAATTCTGTAGAGTTTAAACTGTGTATTGTATCTTCTTGGTGTTGTCAGCATGAGCAATGCAATGCTAACAGAGCTGTAAATCTTATAGCACTGACATTCTTGCTTGATTTTGACTTTTGCTTGGCTACTAATTCCAGTCTTGTCCTGCAGATGCTGAACAGGAATTGTTCTCAGATGACGGTTCATCTGTGTCACAAATTCAGTCACAAACTCAATCCCCGCAAAATGTCCCAGAAAAATTAGAAGGTATTCCATGCAATTTCTGTACAATGCCAATGGCCCTGAGAACCTGAGCCATCCGCTCTGCTGCTGTATTCTTACACTTGTGTGAGGTCAACTGAGCCAAAAAGAGCCCTCTTTAACCAAGTCTGGGTGGGACTCTGTCCAGAAAACTGGTTTTCTTAATTTTTTCTAGTACGTAATTCTCACCAGCAGAAAACAGTATAGGGCGTACTGAAACTCAGATATTAATAAGGTGGAGGAAATAGATATTATATTTTTATTGTACTGGAAGTGTTAATATCAGGGTTTTTTTACCGAAGACTTTTCCAGCAGAGTCTAAGAAGGCGTTTTGAAAGGCTGCTTCTCCAAAGACTTACGTATGGAATGGCTGTGCTTTCGTAAATCAGTCTCTTGTGGTAAAGCATAATTCTGAGTGTGCTTGAGACTGTATACATATAAGCTGTGCAGACTGTCTTTGTATAGACTGTATGCAGCTTGAGCTGTATACGCACCTGGCAGAGATAAGGTTAGCTTTTTCAGCCCATTTTCCTTTAATGACACTTTCACAGTATTTTCTGCTTACAACAAGTAAGAGTGTAGATAAAGGGGGGAAAAAAGACACATCTAATCACTTTGGGTTTCATTCTTTGGATCGCAGTCCAGACTCACAGACTTTGTTTCAATATGGGTCTTTTTGCGTTATAGTGTACCTAAATTGCAAAATTGTCTGTTCTTTCAGAAAATCATGAAGATTTCTATACCCAGAATGCTAACCTCATATCTGTGGAGATGCCAGTTGTGGTGGTGAACGGCAAGGAAGATGCTCATGACGTGGAGGAAGATCTCACCAAGAGGGTCAGCCAGTTAACCACTAGTACTGTGGAGAGTGTAGAGATAACAATTAAAAGCTCTGAAAAGATAGAAGAGGCCCTGTCCCCTGAAGGGTCACCTTCCAAATCTCCGTCGAAGAAGAAGAAGAAATTCCGCACCCCATCTTTCCTGAAAAAGAGTAAAAAGAAGGAGAAAGTAGAAGCGTAAGTGCAGTTGTGGTGTGAGGAGACATTGCACATTTGAAACGTTTAAGTTGACCATTAACAGCGTAGTGTTAGGGGTGTGCAGTAACTGGACTCTTAACCTAAACAAAAAGGAACTGGAAGAGGTTTTGCTTTAAAAAAAAAACAAAAAAAACCAAACAACCAAACAAAAAAACCTTTCATGTTAATTGAAAGTTAATTCATCTCTTACTTAACTGTGTCCAAAATTGCTATGAGGGTTGGAAACAGTCATTGGTTTCCCATAGAACTACACTGGCAGGTGCTCCATTACCGTCATAGCAAGATCAAATACCACCACAGGCTGCAGAAGCGAGTTCTGCTTGGAGTATTTTGCAGACCTTAAACTTTTCAGTACAGTTAAAGTCTTTATTAAAAGTTACTGATGAGTGATCATACGACTTTTTAAAACTGCTGTCTCATTTGGTAACCGGATCATACATTTTTGTATTGTGATTTTGACCATATATTTTATGTTTCTGTACCCCTGTTTGAGTGGGTGCATATTAACAGCACACCTTTAAATCTTTTTTAAGATTAGATCATATAGAAATATTATACACTGGCACATAATATTAGGGGGAAAACTGTGTAAGAGAAAGTTTATTTGGAATTATACAAAATGTCTAGAGAATTCCATTCTTCAACAACTTTTTTGCCAAATATTTCATTTTAGTGAAATATAATTTTTGAAGACTTCTTTTTTATTCTATCAGTTGGGGGAGGGGGGGAAACCCTTATTTTTCAAGAAAGGGGATTTTATACACTTAACATTGATAATTTAGTTTAACTGGCAAAACAAAAAGAAGATTTTATATGTTCAAATGTTTGTATACCATTCAGTATAAAGGTATTATAAGCATGTGAACCAAGCATTGAATAGTAGAGTGTATTTAAGAATGCTTGGTTTAGAGTATACTTAAATATAATTCAGGAATCCAGGGGCTTAGAAATCAAAAGACGACAAAAGCATATAAAATTGAACTGGATTCGTGTTTAAAAATTACTGGTGGGTTGTTTTTTTCTCTCATGGTATTGCTAATGAATGAAGAAAAATAATCTCTTAACATAACCAAATGAAGGAAACAAAACTGTTAAAAGGGAAAGTGAAATAGTAAGAAAATAGGAGGAGACAAAGAAAGTAAAAGTCTGGTGATTATTTTTTTTAAATATATGATATGGATTGCGGGATATTTTTATTAAATCAGCAAAGTGACATTTCCATATTAGATGTTTTAAATAATTTGTATGGATTCATACAGAGTGCAACACTTTGGGTTTTTTCTTCACTTTCATTTGAATTGTAAAAGGGTCTCATGAATCTGTGTTGTCCTTTGGATGAACCCAGAGCAAATCAGAGCCTAGTGCCATGGGTAGGGGTGGTACTGCCACTTACTCATTTTTACTGATATTGTCATTTTAGTACTTTTACTGTATTGTAAATACAAACTAAACATAGAAATTAACATAGGGTTTTCTTCGCTGTGTCAAATTGTCTGTAAATCAGTCATCGCAATAGAACGTACATTTTAAAGATCCATGTGATTCCCAAATTGCCGGTTGAAATATTATACCATATATAATTGTTAAATATGGCTGGAGAGTGGTTTGGCATGCAAAAATGTTGATTATAGCATGTTCGGGGGCTGGTTAGCTTTGACCGTGTTCAGTGTGATAATGCAATGTTGGAATGGATCCTGGAAACAATTTTCTAGCTATCACTAAATACTGGAATCAGTGTTTTTAATCATAGTGGAAACTTTCAGTTGCTTACTTTGTTTTTTATGTTCTACATTATTTGTGTTGTATTACAACATATGTAGAAACAGTAACCTGTGAACTACGCTTTTCATAACTTTTTAAAAAAAATATATCTAAATGAATGCAATGTGCATAAATATTTTTTAAAATGCAACCGTGAACTATTTGCACCTTTTGCTAATGCCTCTATTTACTTGCTTTGGCAGAAAGAATGAGCCAGCCAACTCTTGTGTCCTGTGGAAAATATATAAATGTTATCTGAAATTGCTCATAGATGTAATGCTAATTAATGTTAAATCACAAATAAACAGTATTTTAAATAGATGGATTTTGTATAGCAGCCTTTTGTTTGTGCAGTGCTCAGCTGGGATAGTTGGGGTTGTTCATCCTGGAGATGAGAAGGCTCTGGGGAGACCTTATAGCAGCCTTGCAGTGCCTGAAGGGGCTCCAGGAGAGCTGGGGAGGGACTCTTTATCAGGAAGCGTAGTGATAGAAAGAGGGGTAACGGTTTTAAACTGAAAAAAGGTAGATTCAGATTAGATACCAGAAAGAAATTCTTTGCTGTGAGGGTGGGGAGACACTGGAACAGGTTGCCAAGGGAAGCTGTGGATGCCCCATCCCTGGAGGGGTTCAAGGCCAGGCTGGATGGGACTTTGAGCAACCTGGTCTAGTTGGAACTGTCCCTGCCCATGGCAGGGGGGCTGGAACTCAATGATCTTTAAGGTCCCTTCCAACTCTAAGCATTCTATGATTCTATGATCTCTTGCTTGTAGAAACAATGCCTTGATTATGCATGTTACTTCTCAAGAGTTTATTCTGAAGATGGCTTCTTGCTTGTGCTTGTTCCAAAAGCAGTGCAGGAAAATTGTCTGATCCTATTAGAGAACAGTTGTTTTCTGTGTGGCAGATCCTGGAGATGAAAGAGGACAGGCCCGTGGTAAGACACGCCGCGTTGTCAGGCAGTTGTTTTGAACCCTGGTTGAGTTTGTGCTGGGGGCTTTCCACTCCTGGGGCACGCGTCCCCGTCTTCTTGGTCTGTGTCTTCTGCTCTGCAGCATGGGCTTACATACCCTGGCTCAAGACTCGGGTGGTTTAAGTGCTGTGTAAGTACAGAGCAGGGAAACAGCCTGGGGAAATAACTTTCTTTGGTGTTTTTTTTCTTTTATTTTATTAATGAAAACAAAGGGGTTTTGTAGAGAGGCCTTTAATGCAAAATTATTTGAAGACATCTGTGCCGTGCCCTGCCAGCATATGGGATACCTTGGAGTCTCTGAGGCTGCAGAAGTTGCAGTGTTATGTTTTTATAGCTATATCGGCTCTGGGAAATGTCTTAAAGGACTTGGACAAATGTTTATTTTCATTGTCTTTCCACAAATCAGCCTTTTGTCTCTGTTTACAAGAAAGACAGAATCCTGCCCTCCCCGTGTCTGGTGACAGTTTCATGAGCTCAGTCCTCCTGTGGGAGGATAATTTTGGTTCAGCGTTTTGAATCAATTTTAACCAAGATTCAAGTAATGTTCTTACTGTCATTTGTCTCCAGGAGCATCCACAGTCGCTCAGAGCCGTGCTAACGCGAAAGCAGACCCTGTATCGGCACGGAGGAGCGTATGCTGTAAGGCTGAGTGCGTCTAGAGTTTTCTTCTTTGAGCTCTCTTTATTCCCAAGAGTCTACGAACCACAAGCAGACCCTTTATTTTCACTTGGATGTCATTCTTTCACAGTGTTACAAGAAGGATCTGAGATGCTGCAAGCCAAAGCGGGAGAATGAAGGTGATGTTCATGGCAGGCGTTAGTTAAGGGTTAAGCCTTGGGAAGCAGGAGCCCTTGGAAAGACAGGCTTCAAAACAGATCACTGACATGAGAGGAAATAATTATTACCATTAGGATCCTTAACCCAAAAAAAAGAGCAATACAGAGAAGCAGCAGTGTGTGCTGTGAGGAATTACGTGCAAGCTGCCACCTCAGAACCTCATAAAGGGAAAACAAGTGGTTTATAAAGTTGGCCATCCTTCTACCCCGCTTTTGTCTCTGAACGGCCGTACTAAAATCTGTATCACCATCCGGGTGATCGCCTGCCGATGACTTCTACAGATTCTCACCTGTTTGGAGATGAGTGTTACATAGCAAACCAGGTTCTGCTTGATTTGCAAAAATGGTAAAATGAGGTGTGCTTTAGGTGAGGCTTCAGATGCTGCAAGGAGACAGGATAATGTCACGGTGAAGGCTGCAAAAGGCCACTTTCACCAGTGTTTTCCTGCCTTGCTGGTTGAGGTGTTGTACACTGATTTCTCTGGTGCTCAGTAGTTGAGGATTTTCTAATTTCTGGAAGTCCAGTTTGCACAACTGTTGAGTTTTCACTGTTTCAGTCTGGGGAAGCTTCTCAAATACGATGCACTGCTAAGTAGCCAAGGACAGGGAGAAAGGGCCACTGTGTCCCGAACCGGGCACGTGGGTCTGATGGAAACTTCTGACTTGAGCGCTGATGCTCCTCCTCTCCCTTCCTGCAATGGGTGAGGAAATGCAGCCCCTGGCCCACGGGGTTGTTGCGTGGGTTGGTATTTGTTCTTTCAGAGATCCAGTGCGTTAAATGAGGTGGAGGACTCATTATAAAGCACTAATTAGAAGCTGCCCAGCGATGTGCGTGCAGGCAGCTGGAGCGCAGTCAGCCTGTCTGGGCATTGCCACGTGCACGGCTCAAAGGCCAGAAGGGTGTTGGGTGGAGATGGGTGCTTCTGATATTTTAGCTGTCTGAACTCCTGTCTAAACTCCTGTTTTTACAGACCTGCAGATTGACCAAACTTGCACAGACTCTTGGAGGAACAGTAGGAACCACATCTCTAATATAACAGTTGCTCAGTCCTTTGCCACAACTTCTAATCTCAGTTGCAAAGCCAGCAGCAATTTAGGTTTCTAAGAGAAAAGGTTGCCAGGGTGTAATGTGGAGGAACTTCTGCAGCCTTGTTCTTTGGAAGGGTTTGATTACCTCAGCTTTACATTTTATGGATGCCAGCAGTACCTGTAAACAACCCCGAGTGGTTTTCCTTGGACCAGCACAAGGCATGGAGAGTGTCCCTCAAGTTTGATCAACAGAACAAAGCCTGGCGATGAGAACTGGAGGGCAAACCTGGTGACACCTTATGCCTCCAGCCCTGTCCGTGCAGCCAGCTCTGGTATGACCCATGTAGATCTTTAATCCTTTAAACACGCTCATCAGCGGCGGGAGCTACACAGGGCAGATACACTGAGCCAGGGGGAGAAAATATTTCCTTGGGTACGTTCTCAAAGTCCATTTACAACTGATGATGCAGTTTTTTTTCTTCTTTCTGTGCCTGCAGGGAGCAATGGAAATTGAGGAGTTCGCACTGAAATTGTGGTTGAGAGTCCCAAAGTTAAATGCAGCCTGTGGAAGGTGACAATTCAAGCGGCCGTTAGATGGCATCAGACTTTCAGGTTTGCTGCCTTCACTCCTTGCAGCCGGAAAGCCATTAACAAAGAGCTTTCAAAGAAAGTATTTTGGTGGAGATTTTGTGGGCTTTATTCCAGTTGCAGCGCAGTGAGATGAAAGCAGACATCTGGCTGTCGGACTCATTTTCTTTATTGATTCATTTTAAAATCCAGCAACGGAGTGGGCTTTGTCCGGGAGGCAAGATTCCTCCACCACCCTCCATCCTCTCCTGCTTTCGCAACTAGCTAAATTATTTTTCTTTTATTGCACTTGTAAACTCACTCCACTGAGCAAAAAAATATCCTTATGTTAAATATTTTCTCTCCAGCAGCCTCACCCACAGAGCAGAGCGCTCTCAGCAGTTCTGGACGACTGGGGCAGAAGGGACTGGAGTCGCTGGTGGAAGGTGTGCAGGGAGACAGAGCTTCAGATGTCCTGGGGTCAGGGCAGAGCCTTGCTGGTCTCCCCCTCGGGTCTGTGAACAGAGAACCAGAAGTCGTGGCAGCTGTGTCTCTAGGAAGGTCTACAGGGAAGAAAGGTATTTCAAAGTATTAGAGAAACCTGGTGCTATGGAAGTTCAACCACGCCAGTTTGGAGGGTTGTACTTAATTTTCATAACTCTTTAAAAGCGAATGGCTTTGCCACTGGCCAACCTGTTTCTACCTGCTTGCTCTTGGGCAGATACAGTCTCCCAAAGGCACGCTTGGCCTCCTGGTCTCTGGCTTGGCCTCTCGGTCTCTGAACTGCCCGTTGTTGCAGGCTGAGGCCAAGGTCTCGGGAAGCATCGCCGTGTGCTCACCCTGGTCTTAGGCTTCTCTCCAAGTGCCTTCCCTTCGTCTTTGTGGGACACGGGGCATTGGGCGAGTTGGACTTTCATTCTGAGTTGCTACAGTTGTTTTTCTGTGTTAGACTTGAGAAGGGAACAGCTTTAGCTCTTTGTGATGTTAACTGTTGCGCATGGAAAATCAGAGAAAGGAGGGAGAGAGGATGGAGGTAGGTACATTATTATATATTTTTAAATATATATTTTAGATACACAATACAGATATTATATACTATTATATCACTTATTTATGGTGGTCAAAAGGACAGATGCTCTGAATTGTCTCCAAGAGAGAAAAAGACACGTTTGACTCTAAAAAAGCAGAAAGTGTTGTCTGTGTGTTTCTTACTCGGGATCTGCCTGTAAGTGAAGGACGTGAAGGAAAAACGTCTGGAAGCACTTGCAGCATGTGTTGAGCAGAACTTCCTTTTCTGCTTTGCCCTGCCTTGCCTTTCCAGCTTCTCCTTCCTATCCCTGGTCAACATTTGCATTGGATCAAATTACGGGAAAATCAAAGGCTTGAGCTCACGAGACGGATGCAGGTGTTTTCCCCTCCAGGATCTGATGTTTAGGTGTGACATCGGTGCATCTGTTCCATGCAGATCCTCAGCCTTAAGCATCCCCGCTGTTCGGAGCAATGGGAACTCGGGCCAAACCCTGCTGCTCGGGCCAGTGGCCACAGGGCCCTCCCAGCCCCGGTGCTGCTGGGCTGCTCTCTGCTGTCTGATTTTTTAATAATTTTTTTCATTCCTGCCTTCTCCGGCCAAAGAAGTTAAGTGAAAAACGCCTTGTCCTTTACAGCTGTGTGAGAGCGGCTGCTCATCAGCGATGCCAAAGAGGGGGGGGAAAAACCAATTAGGGGCCACGCTGGTTGCTGGGGTGGGTAGAAAAGCTCCCACCGCAGTTGTAGGGGGGGTGACAGCACGGTGCTTCCCCCACGAGTGTCTCTTCAGACCGACTCCGCTTCATTTTTTCCATCATGAAGACTTGTGCCGAAGTTTCTGAGGGGGCTTCTGAGATTCAAATCCCGGCATCTCACTCCAGGGCTGGGGCCCAGGGCCGGATCCCCCATCAGCCCAACGCAGCCCAGGCGTTCGCGCTGCGGAGCCAAGAGCTGGGCTGAGCTCGGGATTCACCCGGACTCTGCCTTCGGTGTCACTGTTCAGGAGCTCCATCCAACCTACTCCTGCACTTAAATTTCGCTGTGGAAACGGCTGTGGTCTGCGCTGAGCTGTGTCTTGCCGAATTCCCAGAGGGGAAGGGGGAGAGGGGAAGGGAAATTCAAACTCAGTGGGGAAGGGGACGTCCCCTCCTGTCTTTGTGTCCTTGTCTCCCTGGAGAACTCTCCTTCTCCAGGATGAATTTCATGTCAGTCCCAGGCGGATGCTGGAGGGATGCAGGGAGCGACTGATTTGAGGCATTTCATCCTAGCTGCGCTGGAGCTGCCTGGCCCCTCACCTCCACCAGCCAGAGGAGTCAGGGGCTGCTAGAGGCCCTTCCCAGGGCTCCCCATCTCTCTGGAAGGAGATATCCAGTATCCACTAGTGCTGAAGGATCCTGCATCTCTTTGTCCTGCCCGCTTCAGTCTCGTAATGTCCAGGTTCCCTTTGTTTTGCATTTACAGCCATCACTTGGTACGACTGCGTGGCTGTAGCTTTTGCAAATTTTTCATTTGCAAATGTTATTTGCAGAAACAAAACTTGGGCTCCAGGATATCAGGAAGGCGAGTGGTTAAACTCCCTAAGGAATAAAACTGAAATGCTCTGGGGTGGTGGCATTGTCCCAGACACGGGACAGGAGGTTTCTGCTCCCCGGCAGAGGCTGGCAGCTGGTGCTGGTTCTGACCTTGGGCACGTCAGCTGCTCCCTGACCTCCTCGCCAGGCACGGGGCTCATCCCTCTCCTCCCAAAGCTATGGAAAGCTCAAAACGTCGCCTAAAATGAGGTGCTTGAATCCAGAGCTGGATTTTTCTCAAAGGGCTGTGCACACTTGCTGATGGCTGAGGGAGCTGCAGGAGAACGAGTTTCTTGTTCAGCCCTCGGCTCGATGCACCAAGAGCCAAATAACCCCTGAGCTGCAGGAGGGAAAGCAGCCCCAAAACCCAGCAGGGTGGGGACTGGCTCTTGCGCCTGAGGACCTCACCGTTTTCCCAGTGAACATCCAGACAGCCAAGCTCCTTCCCTCTCCTCTGTGCCCCTGCAGGGGTTGGGGAGGTTGCTGTCGATGGCTGGTTTTCTGTCCCCAGGGTGTTGAGAGCAGTTAATTGACCATTAATGAAAGTGCCTTCGTGTTAAGGGTCTCTGAGGGTTAATGACAGTGCAGGGACCTGCCCCTGCGTGTCTCTGGGATGGTGCTGAGGCTTGGGGACACTTTGAGTCCCGGTGCTGACGGCCACGTGGTGCCATAGAGCAGCTGGTGGGACATCACCGCCTTGTTTATCCCTGTCATAACAGGAGAATAGCAGCAGTTCTGCAAGCTTTCAAAACTTCCTTAAAAGTCGTATAAACTCAGTTCCAAGCTGGGCCTGTGAACACAGCTTGCTTTTAAAGTACTTTTTTTAAAAAGAAATCTTGCTCTAACCTGAGGCAGCGGGGTGGACTTGCCGTGCCGCTGTGCCGTTGCCTGCATGTCGAAGGCCACCAATGTGCCCCTCCACGTGCTGAGGTGCTGTCGCTCCCTCGGACACCAAAGTCCAAAAAAGGGAAAGCTGGAAAATAAATCCATTTAATACGTGCAGTTGCACATGCATCAGCCACACAAGCAATTGCATGGAATCTCCCCCTCAGCAAGACCAGGCGCAAGGACTAATTTTTGCCTTTCCCACACTAAAAACCTCCAGCCTGAAGCCCAGATGGATGATGAAATGGGGGATGTTTACCTTGCAGCTCCTTGTGTGGCACCTGCCAGCTGTTTGGATGGAGAAGGGCAGGCAGCAGGGGCAGGTAAGCCCCTCTCTTGGTTATCTGAGGGTGTCTCCAGGCTGTGCAGCACAAGTGACCTGTGCAGAGGGTCCATGGTTCCAAGCGGGACGGGACAGACACAGCCCGGACTCTGCCGTGCCACCAGGGCAGGGGCTGCAGATGTGTCCCCAGACAGGTGCTACACTGGGGCCCCGGAGATGTTCCGGAGCACCAAAGCCTCGTCACTTCCCGAGTTACATCTTCACTGGATGCCAAAAATGACCTCCAGAAGAAGGTGTGAACGTGCTGCAGCAGCTGTGGTTCATACACAGTGCTTTGCCCCTGGACATCGGACACTTCCAGCCCCAATTCTTCTTTAGGAGGGCGAACAAGACAGGGAAATTGGCTGCCAAATCCACTCAGCAGAAGGGGAACGTGGGGCAATAACTCCCTCAAATATCAACTACCCATATCTTATTCCAGTGACTTTAAACATCCTGCCCGCTCTAGCAGGCAGGAGCAAAATGTTGCCGGTTCTTACTCTTTCCATCTGGCCAGACAACTCTCTCAAACACCAATACCTATAATTACATATATGATGTATATTTGTATATACACATTACACATGCTAATTCTATTGACAGAAGCACTAAATTATTTACCTTGCCTGCCTTCAAGTTCTATTTTAAAGTTGGTAACAGTCAACGTGATTCAACCAGCATTAGGAATATCCTGTATAAATAATTAGAGTTTATTTATATTTATTTAACAGTGGTTACATCTAATAAGTGATCACATTCATTTAAGCATCGATCTCCCGGCTGGTGTGTCACCTAAAAGTGACCATTCACCTTCAGCTGGAGCAGCTGATCCTTCCAGGATTTATTTAATGGGACCAGCTTCACAGATGACCTGGCAGAGGAACATCAGGCAGACTTTGCTCTGCCATGGTTTTTATAATGGGAGAATATTTGGTTGTTGGAGTGATTTTTTCTTATAACCAGATGTTTTGGGCTGACTTAATCCATTCAGCTTGACTTCTCTGGTTGCTTTATGGTACTAGAGATGCCCCAAATTCCTTCCTGGGGTGAGGGTAAAGGTGCTGTGTCAGTGTTAGCTCATTTCCCTTGTCCCCACCGGTCTTGCCAGGATGCCCGTGGCACCAGCCGCTCGCTGGGGGCTGCCAAGCCTTTTACCAACACTTTAAGAAATACCAGTGTCCCATCCCCTCTTTTTAAATGAGCTTCGTGTGAATGGCAGAGACAAAGGGAAACACTCTTGATGATTTTCTTCTTTCTCTTCTCTTTAGGCGTAAAAGCAAGGTATACATGCAAAAGTCTTCCCTTTTCACTTCAGCCTCTTCCTCTGATTTAACCTACGTGGGTGCTGGTGTGAACGCCAGGAGGTGCACACCATCGTGTGGTGCACGGGGTGGGAGGAGGCATCAAATTTGGCTGGAGGGAACAGCGCGTGTGACACGGGCTGACCGCTCAGCCGAGGCTCCCCCGCATCCCCAGGGATGCTGAGGGATCCGGGGATGGGATGCGGGAGCCCGGTCCCATCCCAAACAAGCCTTCCCTCTGCAGGGTGAGGCCGAGCGGTCGGGCTCCTGCAGCGGCGCACGGACCCGGACTCCTTTTCCATTTCTGGGTGGGATAAAAAAAACGCCCACCCCATTGTTCACGAGAGTCCTCTAGAAGTTTATAAATAAACCCCGTTTCCCTGCTGGCTTTGTGCTGTTCCCTTTTGACGCACCCTCGGTTTCCTCCTGTTCCAGAGAGCTTCAAACAAACGGCCCTTTTTTTTTTTTTTTTGGGCGATTGTGTGTTTGCTCCCTCCCAGCTCCTGTCCGAGAAGGTGTCGGTGGCGTCCCCTGTGCCCGGAGCACCCCGGGTACCGGGTGCCAGGATGGCGGGCGCCAGGACGGGGTTATCTGACAGTCTCCCGTAATCTCCGTAAGTCTACCTCCCCTGGGGTAATTACCCCAGGTTGTAGGTGTGGATGTTAATGTGCAACTCGGAGAGGAAGCAGTTTCATCACGCGCGTGCGGCACGTTGGCGAGAGGAGGAGGAGGAGGAGGAAGGAGGAGGAGGATGCTGAGTGGTCCAGGGATGGGATGTGGGATCCCGGTGCCATCCCAAGCAAATCTTCCCCCTGCAGGGTGAGGCTGAGCAGTCGGGCTCCTGCAGACCCACGCACGAAGCGGGTGACCCACGGGAGTCCCTGCTGCGCAGGCGGGATGGCACACCCACCACCCTCATAATACTCGAGAGTGTCCAAAACCAGGTGATTCCCCAATTAATTTTAACGGCGGTCTTTCATTTCTGAGCATTTCAAAGCTCACCGTGTGCTGGAAATTCGCAGTCCTGTAGAAGTGACTCTGACTAACTGTGTAGTTTGTGTAAATATTTAAGGAACACTCAAACGCACCCGTGATCTGTGTAACTGCCCTTCTCTCTGTATCAATATTGGAGATTGCCTGTTTCTATCTTTTTTTATAATACATGGCTGTATTAGGCATGGTCATAAACGCAGGTCTCTGCCCTGGGCCAGGACAAGGAAGGGTGTGTTTTGCTTTTTCAGCACTCGCATTATGAGGGCAGGCTAATTTTTAACTCTCTCCTCATTTACTTGCAGCATCTGGGTGAAATCTCTCTCCCCTGGAGTGTGAGAGGAGCCGAGGGGGGCAACGATGCCCTGAGCATCGCGGTGCTTCGGAGCCGGGGTGAGAAGTTGTGGCTGCAGGATGAAGCTTTCCCTTTTTTCTTCCTTTTTTACCCGCTTCTGCTAAAGCCAAGGCCCCGAGAAATACCGAGGGCCCACGTTGGTGTTGTGGCAGCCCTTCTGCCTCCTGAATTAAAGACCTGTTGGGTTTTTAATCTCCAGATGGGAGATTAAATCTCCTAAGCACGAGCACAGTTGCCATCTCCCATACATGTGCTCACACCACTAAGGTTAAAAAAAAAAAAACAAACACCAAAGAGAGATATCTTAAAATCCCTTTACACCTGACATTCAGGAAAAAGAAATTCCAAGGAAAGGGATGCGTTGAGCTGTAACAACACGTGGCCAGCCCCTGAGCTGACACACAGCAGTCCAGCCCCGGTGATGTGGGAGGCACCGAGGGCTTCACCCCGGCTCCCCGCAGCCCAGGCGGGTGTCTCCTGTTATTTGACATTTTTCCTTCCTCCTCCTCCTCCCAAAGGCCGAGACGTCCGTGGCTTCACATCCCGCCCATGTCTGGAGCCACCAGCTCCAAAGCGGAGCAGAGCCAGACGGCGAAGTTTCCCCGCTCCGCTGCCTTTGTGTGCAGAACCGGGTTTATCTGTATTGTTTGACCAGCGCTGGCAAATTACACCCTGCCTAATGCGTCGTTAGGGAGAGGCAATTAAATACCAACCCAACGAGTATTGCGGCCAACGTGACTGGGGAGAAACAGCTGCAATCTGCGCGGCAGCTGGGAGAGACGGGTGGAAAATATTAACCTTTTTATTTATGTCTTTGCTCTACCCTCCGCCGTGCCCGGCTGCTCGGCTGGGGGAAACCTGCGCAGGGCAGGGCTCAGCCGGGAGCGGACGGGGAGGATGCCTGGATCCAGTGAGTTTCCACCAGTTTGACTTCAGCCCAAACGGCCCACGATCAGTGCCCATCCTGTGCGGTGCCAGGTCGGTTCACCGGTGGCCACGGGACTCTTTGCTTTCGCCCTGCAGCCCCCGTCTCTGCCTTTCTCCGGCTGTCGTAGCCCTTTGGGCTGCTCCAGCTGGGATCGGTGCCGGTGGCCACCTCCTGTGTGACCCCCTATGAGTTAGTGCTTCAGCTCAGTTGCCCACCATGAAGCCCTGGTTTCCTATGGCATCTTCTTCAGCACCCATGTGCCCCAACTCCTGGCACCACCACAGCTTGTGCCGTCCTGCCACCAGCATCCCACGCTGTCCCCAGGTGGGATTTGCCGTCCCCCATCCTGCTTCAACTACCGCGACCGGCAGCACATCCACATCTCCCTCCCTCAGCCTCCAACACTGAACCACCCCAAGGGTTTTCAAGACAACAAATCCTGTTGCTAATCCCGGGCGCCCCGATAAATCCCCTTTTCTGCATTCCCTGGAGGCTGTGAGTGGTCTGAGGGATGGGGCCATCTCGCCGCTGGCTGTTTTCTGTGTTAAAGAGGTAAATGTTCGGAACCAGGGTCTCTGGGATCAGCTTCCTGCAGGTGCCAGGAGCATTTCAGGGTGGATTTAGAGGGCTACCTTTGCAAACAGCATCTTTGAATACTGCCAAAGGGACGCTCGTGATGAAGCCATCTGGCAGCTGGAGCAGGGGATGGGAAAGTTGGTGTCAGAGCCTTATCACAGCCACGGATTTAAACTGGCCGGTGTGCACCACGTCAGCTGCCAGCCAGTTCAGCTCAGTCTGAAAACCAGAGCAGGTAATTTGTATTCCTCTCTGTCGCCGGCTTTCTGAGAGTCAACACCCGCAGGTTTGTAGGGTGTTTCGTGAGCCCTGAACAAAGGGTGGCCACAGGAGTGCCCGGGCAGGGAAATACCCAAGGCAGGGCAGCGAGTCAGCACGGAGCAAAGAGGTTCCTGCTGAAGGTGCTGCCTGGCCAGGGACCCACAGTCACCCCCTTCTGTCCTGCCCGTCGGGCTGGGAGCGGCAGGGCATTGCCAGGCATTTTGTTTGGTTTCACTCTGCAAGCACTTTGCTCTCTGGGGGCTCCTCCAGCATCTGAGGTTCTGGGGGAAACAACGGCCAGAGGCCTGGAGAGGACGGGGAAAGGGTTAAAAGTGCAATGAAGAGGTCACTCTGATATTTTTTTCCTTTAACACCAGTGATTTTTCTAGGCCAAGGGACGCAACAGATCAAATCTCTGCTTCAGATGCACACCTGACAGCGTGAGAAGTGTGAGAAGTCGTTAGTGGAACCAGAGCAGGTGAGGATTAATAAATGGGCTGCAAAGCGGGTAACGGGCTGGCCGAGGGGAGCGGAGGGGCTGGGGACATCACCCACCCTGGGACCAACATCAGTGGGTTGTGCTGCGATATGGTGGGTGTAAGAGACAGGGATCTCAGTAGGTTGGAAAGAAATCAGAAGGCATCCATGTGGACGTGGAATGGCCGTGGGCAGCAAACCCGGAGCTGAGATGGCGTGACTTGCCAGCGGTGCGATGGTGAGCCACCTCCGGGGCAGAGGCAGGGGATGTCAGACGGGCTCAACCCGGAGGATGCACAATCCTTGGACTCAACCCTGAGGATGCACAATCCTTCTCCGTAGCTACAGCCAGAGGGGGAAGCCCCAGGGAAATACTGGGGAGAGAGAACAGCTCTTAAAACCGCAGATAACGTTGGCACGCAAACAAATGGGTATTAACTGGTGGGGGCTGCCGGGAGGCTGGGAAGTTTGTGATGGGGATTAGATGACGTGGCTGCTCAGAATAGCAGGAGTTGGGCTAAACGACCCAGCAGATGCCCTCGGGTTTCACCCTCCCCTTACGACGGGAGATGCTCTGAGTAGCAGCAGGGCCGGTCTATTTGTATTTGAATATTATGAGGTCAAGCAAGTGAAGAGGAGCAGAACTGAGCCCAAACGCTGCTGTGCTTCTTCTGTTCTTGGGATGTGCCAGGAATCCCTCCTGCATCAGCTCCTGGGGTCAAACCCTGCCCCGCAGAGGCTCAGCGAGCCGTGCCGCAGGCCACGCAGGTGTTGGAGGGAGATGCTGGTGAAAAGTGAAGGAAATCATTAGGCAACCATAATTACACCGTGAGGCTCACAAGTCTGTCTCTCAATGCGTTGGTCCTACACTAACCCAGCAGAGCCAGTGGCTGGTGGCACCGGCTGCCCCCAAGGTTCCTCCCAAAGCCAACCTCCTCCCAAAAGTCACCTCTGAGCCGCATGCTCCCTTCCCCAGATAGTTTCCATCATTTCTGGTGCCGTGGCCAGGAGTTGCTTTCCTCTGCCCTCCACAGCCTGGCCGTAGGGCCTAGAGCAACACCCTTGTGTCCTCCTGGTCCCCCAGGACCAACCCCAAAGCCCGTGCCCAGCAGGTTCCTCCGGTCTTTCCCTGGTCACTGACCCCTTCTCTTGGCTGCAGGTGAGCAATAACACCAGGTCTGGGCACGTGTCTTAGGACACGACTGGTTTTTTTTCTAAAATTAAATTAATTTTTCAAATTAAACCTTTATCCATCCTTTTATTCAGAATAACTCTTTGAAGGGCAGTGGGTCACATTTATTTCATTGCAGCTGTTACTGGAGTCCAGTGTTGGCTGTGCCCTGATGGATTGCCCCACCTCAACGCCAGCCCCAGCTATCGCAAAACCCAATTTAGCAGCAAAACCCAAGGAAAGTAACTTGTCCGTGTGTATGCTGGGATCTCCTCTTCATACAGAGCATCCAGTGGGCCCAAGCACCGAAAATCTTGGAAAAGCAGAAATAAGGTACTGCTGAAGGGACAACCCTAAGGAGCCCCTGCCCCACCGAATGCCTGGGCATCGCTTCCGCACGCCCTGTCATCTTCGTGGGACATTGTGGGGCAACAGCTGGAAACCCCCCTTTCCTTGCAAAGCTTCTGCCTTTCTCTTCCTATAGACTATTTTCTGCAGCCAGCTCACTGAGATGTGAGACTTGGAGGGTAAAAGAGAAAAACGAGGCACCTGAGCAGCTAAAGTCTGGGCATGGTCCCAGGGACACATGGCTTTGCAGCCACCACCACCTCAGGAAGCCCATCCTGAGCTCATGCATCAACACACAGAGGGATTGGGAAGTTATCTGCTATGAAATCAGTTAAGGCCAGCTGAGGAGAGGGAGATAAGATATTCCAAAGTGAGAAGAGGCTCAAACTACCATCCGTTGGGCATCCTGCAGGGTTTGTCCTAACAGAAAGCACAAATCTCAGCAATGTGGAGATACAGAGTTTAACATAAAAACCCAAAGTCAGAGTATGCAAAATTGCACACTGCAAATATGACAAGTTCTTCCTGCCCAGCGCAAAGTCAAATGACCTTCTCTTTATCCGCCAGCCCAGACCCGAGGATCAATCGGTGTATTCCTAGGAGTGGTGTAAAGTTTTCAGTTCAGCAGCCGGAGAACTTGATCCTCCTCTTGTCCCATTTCACCAGGGACACGCTCTCGGGCCTTTTACCACGTACATAAAATCATAGAATGGTTAGAGTTGGAAGGGACCTTAAAGAACATCCAGTTCCAGCCCCCTGCCCTGGGCAGGGACACCTCCCACCAGACCAGGTTG
>JAOXJM010000002.1:28369554-28404483 GCA_026413425.1 Tringa solitaria
CCCACCGCGCCGCTCCATCACCCCCTCTTCCCCCCGTTCCCTCCCCATGGCAGCTATAGGTGACGCTATAGGGTCACATGCACGCGCCGGGAAAGGGCACCCACGGCGGGGAACCCCTTCTGCCCCTAAAGCCGTGGGGGTGATGGGCCAAAACCCCCTTGTTCTCCCCCTCACCCACAACAAATCCCGGCCGCTTCTCTGTTTTTTGAAAGTTGAATTAATATTGGGGTAGGTTTTGTTGGTTTGGGGGTGGGTTTTGTTGGTCGGTTGGTCGGTTGTTTTGTCACGCGCTAATTATTTGGTAATGAACCAGTGTGCAAGGAGCTAAGCAGCACCACAGCTGCCAGCCGGAAAATGACAGGAGCCACCGGGAAAAATGGGGGTTTGGGTGCAAAAGCGGCAGCTCCGCTGCTTTGGGAAGGGAGTGGGAGAGCCCTGCGTTTCTTCTGGGTTTGGGTTTGTTGTGTTTTTTTTCTCTAAGAGTGCTCTTGGCTCAGAGGGGAACTGTCAAAATCCTGTTGTTTTGGTTTTTTTTTCCGGGGGGGAGGATAGAATTTTTCTTGCTGTTGAGGTGGATGGTGTCTGATCTTTTCTGCGCTCCATTTCAAAAGGCATCGTTTTATGCGGTTCCTTGTTCGGAAGGAGCTGGAAAAGGAGCGGGACAGCGGGATACAGGGGGGTTTATCACTGGATTCTGAAAAGAGGTGTTTGCATCCAAACAACTCCGCTCCCGAGCGCTTGTTTTCGCTGAAGCTTTCCCTAACAATCCTCACGGTCACGGTACTGAAAACCCTCACTTTTATCGGGCGATTCTCCAAAACCTTTCAACATTTTGCTTTGCAATTGGGATGTTTCAGGTCGAAAAGTCCCCTTTTAACCAAAGGCTCAACTATCGAACGTGCCGTTGGGAACGTGACCGTCGTAAACCAGGCGGCTCTTACGTGTTGCTCCCAAACAAAGAGAAATGCTGCTGGGATTGGAAAACGGTCTCTGAGCGTTAAGGGCCCTGTCTGAAGGAAGGAATAGCTGCAGGAGCAGGAGGGTTATATCCTAATGTATATATAGAGAGTCTTACTGGGGAGAGATTTGCGTGCGGAGCTGAGGTTATTGCACCCAGAGGATACTGTGCCCTTTCGTCTGCCGGCGCAGGGGTGGTTGCTGGTCGCTCCTCGTTACAGTCTCCAACCCAGCAATTAGCAATAAAACACGAGATCAGGAAAAAAAAAAAAAAAGAAAAGAAAAAAAAAATAGTTGGGTGATGGAGGCTGCGGCTGAACTCGGTGCTCGCCTGCTTCCTGCAGGGTGCCCAGGTCGTTAGACGGCGGTGTCACGCAGGGCACTAACGAGCTATTTTGGTGTGAGTCCCCATCGGGAAGGTGGCTGAGTCACAGCCCGGTTGCGCTGGGTGCGGTGCACGTAGGGGAGTGACGGTGCCCTGCCCCAAGGAAACGCAGTCTTGAGAAAAACAGAGGTGACAGGTAGATGTTTGTCTCCTCCTGGCCGGGACGGGGCTGGGTGAAGCACCAGGGGGCTGGCTGGGGTCAGCATCGCAGCTGGGGGGGGGGGGAGCTGAAGGGCTTCCGGAGCCAAGGGCAGGAATTTAAGGGAGGGCTGTTACAGCTGGGGGGGCTCAAGTGGTTTTCCTACTAGTTTTATGCCATTCATTCGTTCTTCCATGCCCTTGGTGGCCATACCAGGTTATCCACCTAAAACGCTGTCCCAAGAAGGAGCGGATGCTGTTTGAAGGAGGAACCCCCTGAGAGGGGAGGTGACGCTGTCTCCTGTGGGTCCAAACTCTTGGATATCCCAGATATCACATATTCTGCTGGTAGAGGAGCAGCTATGAGGCCCTTTTCAGCCCCTAAACCACACCAGTTTCTCACCTCTGCCTGCAGGTCCATAGTGTGAGATGGGTGGTGGAACCTTCAGTGTCAAGGGCAGGACTTTCAGTTAAGGTAGGAATTTCCTACCTCCTTGGTTCCCAGGGAGAAATAAGGAGATGATTTTTTTACACGTGTAAGTCCCACATCCCATCGTCGTGGTCATGAATAATAGTAGAGGGACCGTGGGGTGGCTGGATGGTGTGGAACCAGAACCACAGGGCTCAGTGTCATGGAGCAGGGTAGGAGGTACCATCAAGGGCTACAGCAGTGGGAGACAACCCTTCAGCAGTGCCCTTTCAGCACCCCTGCCCAGTTCTGAAACCACCCTTTTAGTATTCACTCACCTTTAAAAAAAAAAAAAGGAATAAAAATGATCTGTATTACAGTAGAGTGACCGGGGAGGCTGGAGTTATCTGACTGCTTGGGTGAACTGGAGTGTTTTAGCTACTGAACTGGTTTATTTTTCCAGTTGCACCTCTGGAAATGAGTAAGAGCGCTGCCTGCCTGCCTGCTGGCTGCAGTTCTCATGGCGAGGCCACAAAACCCAATCCCAACACACCTTGCTAACTGACACGTACAGGTTTCCAAATGACCTGTTTCTAGAAATTTAAGCTTGGTATCTAAGGAATAGAAACGCCACATGAGAAATGTTACGGTGGCTGTTTTCAGAAATGGAAGTTGTGCCGAGGGCAGCTGTGGTGGTGTATCTGTAACCTCTGCAAATGCCGCTTCGTGAATAAGCGCGCGGCTGGAAATCTGTAGCATCTGAAATGCTGGGGCTTGGAAGGTGTTGTCAGAGGCACCTGGAGTAAACTCAGCTGAGGTTCAGTACGTGCCAAGCATCCCCTTTGTGTGTGTGTACTCACGCTTTGTCAGCGGGAGTTGCGTAAACACGTGATGGATTCTTCGGATGTGATGACTTATCTGTAATAGACAGGGTATGTAATATATCCTGATCTCACGACAGATACACACGTATGTCGCCATATCCTCTTCTAAAAGTATGAAGGCCCACAAGCCACTGTACCAGCGTCGTCCCTATTCACATGTCTAGTAGAGTTGTGCACACACAGGACTTTGGCCCCTCACTGAAGATAGCTAGATCTTCTTCAAGTGCTGGCTGTGTTTATTGACCTTCTGGCCAGGAAAAACATATGGGTGACCTTAGATTTGTCCTTTGCTCCTGAATAATCCTCTCTGAAGGGGGAGAAAACTGAGCCTTGAAGGTGAGTCAACAGTATCTTCATCATGTGGCTCCTTCCATTGTTTATGTGCTATTTGGGGTCTTTTTTTGACAAGCCAAAGCACAGACGTATCAGAAACCTATAATTAGCGGAGGGCAGAAGGAGACAGGACTGCCTTCAGTCTGTGCGCAGAGCTCCCATTGAATCAATGAGAGCTGAACACGTGGCACAAGGTCACTATAGATGGTCTTGGATCTTACGGTGATGTGATGTATGGAGCAGGACAAGGCTCCTTCATTTATATATTTTTCATCCAGCTCACAATAAGCCCCTTTCATTCCTCCTGGTTCGTGACCTGGCCACAGTGATTCATGCGTTAGCCACTTCCAGGTTGGGTTAGTTTGACTCACGCTGTTTGGACCTCAGCAGAAAATTCAGAAGGAAGCCACAGCGGGAGAAATGATAGGGCAGAGGTAAAGCCGTGGGACCGTGCCAGAAGCGCTGCTGAGAACCGATCACATCCTTTGTCAGCAGAGCATCCTGAGAGCTGGCGGAGAAGCACCTTCTGCTGTTGGCTGGAGAATCCTACCTTCTTTTTGTTTAGCTGAGGGACCCCATCCTATACGGGATGTATTATTTTTTTTTTCTCATGGGAGGGCTCCTTACTTCATTTTGCTGCTGGGTCAGTCAAGTACAGAAGTCACCGACTCAGAATAAGCTGGGGCACAGCACAGGTCTGAAAACAGAGCACCGTGTCACCCAGAGGAGAGGAGCAAGAACCCCGAAAGCCAGTGCACCTGTGGCTTGTGCCTTATTGATTGGAAGAGCTCGGTCTTTGAATCAGAGGGAGGTGAACAGCGTGTGCTTTATTCCTGGTCAAACTCTTGACTATCCAGGTGGTTTGGCTCTGAGAAATGTCTGTCCTCAGCAGTGGATGGGTTCCAGGCACCAGTGGGAGTGCTGAAAGGGATTATCTGATGCCTTGCAAAAGAATTAGGCTCCCAGATGAGAAATGAGGCCACGTCCTGTAGGCAGTGCAGGTCCCTCACTGAAGGTATTGTAAGCATTGGAAGGGTGTTGAGTAGGTGGCACTTGGGATGTTCTCCAGCCCTGCTGCAAGTCCTCTGATGCTGAGCTTTTGCAGTACAAGAAGAGAGCCCTGGTTGTTAGTGTGTGCTGGTAAATGGGATATTCAGGTACACCAGAGAAGTTGTTCCCCTGGCTAGAGAAACAGGAGTTTTATGAACCTGGTATCCCCAGAAATTTGGAGAATTGTTGAATATTTTTCACTGCTTTGGGAGCAGCAGAGAATGGTTCCTACCAGGGATCTCTCTTCACACTTTGGATGCAGGAGTGTTAAGTTTCAAGGTTTTGAAAGCAATATTAAGAATTTGCAGGGTTTGTGTGAAGGTGGGCCAAGGAAGCTCTTGCAACTGCTCCTCCCAGAGGCTGCAAAGAGTTGGGCATCGGAAAATTTTAGAAAAAGCCAAAGAAGGGGTGGAAAACTAGGCAGTTTAGCCAAAGGGATTGCCCTTGTTGAAAATAACTTCCACGTTGCAAAGCATTGTGTTATTTCTAAGACTTATGTTCAAAGCAGAGGGTTAGGCATCTTGATTTGTGAGCCATGTTCCTGTTCCACCTCTAGCTGAGGGTGTGTCTTCACGCGAGCCATTATGCTGTTTACACCTCAGTTTCCCTTCCTACAGAGTGGAAAGAAAAGAGTTGAAGTCACTGCAGGTTTGAGAAGCTTAAAACATTACTTTCTGGAAAGCTCTTAAAAGATTTCCATGATGGAAGATGCCAGTTTAATGCAAGCGATGGCGGTGTTGGTAAAAAACAGACCACATCTGTTCTACTTGATGAAAATAGTACAGCAGCGTTTCAGATGTAAATATTAATTGATTTCTGCACTGCAGATTTCTTCTTGGATATTTAAATTGTTGCTAAGGAGGAGGGAAAGGCTATCAGGGAGATTAACAAATCCATTATTAAGGCTGGAAATGGAGGGCTGCCGAAGTGCCATTTAATAAAATGTAAAAAGCCCTTTTCTAAAGGGCGAAGCAGCAGAACACACAATGAAAGTGAATCACAGCTGCCAGAAGGGATGCCAAGCAGCAAGCACTTATAATCAGAAAACTGTACTTACAGATCATTCGGAGCCACTAAATTAAATGATCTCATTCTCCCCTAAAATACTCTTCCCTTAGCCCCTCCCCAGCGTTGCCTGTGGGTTGCTCAACCACATTTGAAATGTGGCTTTGGAAGGTTTTTTTGGTCAGCAGTCGAACAGCATCGGGCCTCTTCGTGCCATTCACTTCCCACCCACTTCTGTTTCTGTCACATACAACTCCAGCGCTTTGCAGGCTGACCTGCCCACACGAGCACTTGGGATGGCAACTGAAAGATCGTGCCGTGGCTCCGCGGTCCCTGGCTTGTCCCTGCCTTGTTGGGGCTCCTTGGATAGATGTCCCACAGCTCACTCTCAAATTTGTCTTTTGTTTCACACAGATTTTTTTTTCCCAATTGTGCATTGTTTACTTCAGAAACAAAGACTTGGAAGCTGAGTTGATGTGTAAATGGAAGAGCTGATCCTACATCTTTTCACGCAGAACTGATCCTGCTGTTACTTCATTCCAGCGCTGATTTAATTCACTGTGCACATTAGTGTCCCCCTTCTTCGCACTCTCTTATTTATATCTTCAACTTTACCTTCAGGAGGCTGGCACTTTGATATGCTCTTAAACTACCCCTCCATTTTCCAGCCGTGGCTTTCCCAATTTAAATCCTAGAGTGGCACCACGTATCTCCGAACGTGCCATCGGAAAAGCCAGTGGCAGTGGATGCTGACAAGAACCTGTCTTGCAGTGATTTTGGGGTTTCATCATGGGTTTTTCGGAGGGGTTGTGTTGGGGTTTTTTAATGTTTTGTATTCTCAATCCTGAGAGGCAAATGGCTCCCTGGCTTTGGAAGCAGGTCGGAGGAAGCACGGTTAGAGCCCAGGAATGCTCTTGTGTTAACCCCGCTGTTGCAGAGAGGTGTGTGCACCTGTGTCCTTTTCCCACTGTGAGCAACCCAAGATCATATAAGTAGTCCCTGAGACGGCTCAAATTTGAAACTTTCCAGGTGCTTCTAACACTCTGCTCTATCGGCAGCTTCCAGCGTAGAAAAAAAGAGGTGGGGAGAGAGAAAATACCTCCTTCCCCGAGTTCTTCCCAGACAGAAGCCAATCTTTACATGTGCTGTGGTCTGGCTCGGTGCAGGTACGTGAAAGGAGCCCGTCCTGCCCAAGCAAGGGCTGGGGCTTGCTTTTCCCCGGTGCAGAATGAAGGGGGTACATCCCCGAAGGTATCCCAGCTTCCTCTATTCTTTATCTGTCCCATCTCAAGGGAAACAAAACAAACCAACCCTTTGAGATTCAGAGATGAAAAAGACTGTGTAAGAACTGAATAGTGGTATTATTTTTACCTCCATCAGCTGCAAGCCTGCAGTTTGCTGAGGAAGTCTCAGAAATGGTGAATCAGCGAAACGCATTTAAAGAAAAGGTAGCTACCCTGAGTCCACCTGTTTTTTGGTCAGGCCTTCTCAAGTCGAGTGCTGCCAACTCTTGCAACTTCTTCACGAGTCTCCTGATACTTTGTGCTTTGCTTAAAGTTCTTGCTGCCAGACACAAGCTATTATTTGAGAATTCTTGGCTTTTTAAAATTTTTTTCCAAGGTATTTTTCCAGCTCCCATTCTGAGGGAGGAACGCTCGCAAATGTAACCAGTCACAGTCTAAAGGTTCAGACCCATGAAACATAACCCAAATTAGAACTACAAAACAATCCTGGGCACATTTCTAAGTCAGTATCAGTTTGAGATTCAGGTTTTTACTCTGAATGTTCTGATTTTGAATATTCTGTGATTGTGCCCTTTTTGAGAGTAGATAAAATATCTTAGAGACTGGTATCATACAATTAAATGTTAACAGGTTTTTCAGCTCCATTCCAGCAAATGTTGAAGTTGGTAAAATTCAGAGTCATGGAAGCACCTGTGTGAAAATCAGGATGTAAATGCGTTATTAAGATGCTGAGAAGAGTGATTAGACTGCAAGGTATAGATTGTGACAGTATTTATTAAGATGTTGAGATGGTCACTTGTTACTCGCTTACGCGCTACCTCAAATACAGTGAGATTGCTGTCTGTGACATCCTTTGTCTATGATCTCAAAGGGCTGTGTTCACATTAGAAAATGGTTCTTGCACCTCTGTTTCCCATCAGAAACACTGTATCAGTCACTCCAGGTGTGACTTCCCAGAGCCTGGCACCTTGTCTTTAATTACATCTCCACAGGTGAGATGTGGAAAGCTCCCACCATGTGGCTGCAGCTTTTTCTTCTGTAGCCTCTCTCTGCTTTGTTCTTGCCACAGTCCTGTCGCTTCCACGTGCGACAAGCCCTGGTGTTTGCAAAGAGAGGGATGAAGTGGCTGCAGGTCCCTCTTGCCTCCTAGGAGATGTCCGTCTTGCCCCTAATGTATTAGTGGAGTGTGGAGCTCTTCACCTGCAGGCTGCTGCAGCAGCAAGGGAGGAAGGACAGGGCAAACCACTGTCACCTCAGGGCCGGCATGGGCACAGGGCTATGTCCTCAGGGCCTGGTCACCACCACCTCAGGGCCTGAGTGGGCATGGGGTCATCTCCTGAGGACCTGGGTGGCCGCACAGCCATCTCCTCAGGGCCTGGCCACCTTCACCTCAGGGCCTGGGTGGCCGCATAGCCATCTCCTCAGGGTGTAGGTGGACGCATAGCCATCTCCTCAGGGCCTGGATGGGCTCGGGGCCATCACCTCGGGCACGGGGATGCTTTGGGCCCCCACGCGTGGGTTCCCCTGCCCCTAGACAGCCGCCGTCCCACGGTGCTCGGTGGCAGCCGGGGGACTACAATTCCCAGGCAGCCCCGCGGCGGCGCCCGCCCCTCCCGTGAGCGGCGGGCAGAGGTAAACAAAGTGCTGTGAGGCGGCGGGGGCGGCGGGCGCGCGGGGCGGGGTGGCTTGAGGGGCCGGTCCCGGTCCCGGTCCCGGTCCCGAGGGGCCGGTCCGGGTGAGGGGGAGGCGAGCCCAGGCGGGGGTCTCAGGGGGTTGGATCCCGGCAGGGCCCGAAGTGGGGGTAAATCCGGGCCGGGACCGGGGCTTGCGGGTGGGGGCAGCGCTCGGGCGGGACGGGTGTGTGTCGGGGATAGCTCTCGCCTCGCTGCCTCCCCCGGGGGGGGTGGGGGGGAGGATCCCGGTGCCGGTCCGTCCTCTGGCATTTCCTCGCGTGTTTCCCTTTGCTACCCTTCGCCCTCTCAGGAGAGCCGTCTTCCTCCCTCCCCCCCCCCTCCTTCTTCCCCCCGGGACGAGAGGGCCGTCGGTGTGAGGAGGCCCGGGGGCCGGGGAGAGACGGCCATCCCTCGCTCCTCCCCCCCGCAGCCGCCCCCGTTTCCAGCGGGGGAGCTGGGAGTCTGGGGGCGGAGGGTGGGGGGGTGCCCGGGGCTGCGGAGCCCCCCGGCTGCCGGCCCGGGGGCCATGGAGCAGGTCCAGATGATCAACATCCAGCGGCTGCTGGAGGCGGCCGAGTATCTGGAGCGAAGGGAGAGAGGTAATGGGGGGAGGAGGAGGGGTGCTGGGGTAACAGCCCGCCCCCGGGGGGAGCGGGGCTGGGGTCAGGGGTGTCCCCGGAGGGGCCAGAACGGCCCTGGCCGAGGGGATCGTTTTGGTGGGCTGGTGGTAAAACACTGAATGGTGAGGGGTTTGGTGAGGGACAGGGCTGACAGGTCCTCTCGGAGGCGGTGGCTGAGGTGGAAGGTTGTTGCAGAGAGGGGGAGGCTGAGGTGAATGCGTTTTCTGGAAGGAAAAGTGGGGATTGGCGTGAAAGTTTCCCACTGGGCAGGAAGGGGGGTGGTGGGTGGCTCTGGCTTTGCAGAGACCTCAGTGGCACAGTGAGCTACACCTGGTGTGCCTGGTTCAGATAGCTTGGACAGGAGGAGAGAAGAGGCGCTCTCTGGTCTGTCATGTTTTCTTTTGATGTTTTCAGGTGTTTGAGTGGTGATGTCCTTCCTCCAAGGTTGGCAGAGCCTTTACACTCCCCTTCCTTTCTTTTCTCCACCTCCCAGTCCACTTCCCTCTGAACACATCATCACTCATTTCCCTGAGCTGTTGTGGTTAAGGGCCTCCCCAGCCAGGCTGACGGATGGGTTAGTGGTGAGGCCTGCCTGCTGACTTCTTTTTTTTTTTTTTTCTTTTAATGCCCTGCCTGTTGATTCTCATGCAGAATGCGAACATGGCTATGCCTCGACCTTCCCCTCAGTTCCAAGTCCTGGACTACAAGACCCAAAGCCCAGGAGGAGGCTGAGCCGGGCAAGGAGACACAGCGGCAGTGGCAGCAATGCAAGTATTGCCAACAGGTATGATGTGGGCAGAAAAGCGTGGGATGCAGGGCTGGCTGGGAGGATGAAGCTGAAGAGGAAAGCTGGAGGCAGAGGAGAGAAACTCAGCCTGTGGGGAAAACGGGAAGAGTCTGAGCATAGGGGGATTTGGAGCTGGGACACACAAGTGCAGCATCCCTTCTGGATCCATAGCGCTGAGAGCAGAGGGGACACAGGGGAGCTGTGTCTGAAGTGGCACTGCCAGCTGAATCTCTGCCAAGGCTCAGATGCTGCAGAGGGAAGGGGAATAGGGATATCTGTTCCTAGGGTTCAGGGAGGAGGTAGGCAATAGCTATTCCCATTATATACAGCTGATGTCTTTCCAACCCAGAAGTCACTGCTTTTAAGGGATAGCGTGCGTGCAGCCTGAGTGCTTTGGGATTGCAATGACAGGCATGATTTGAAGCAAGGAAATTATGTTTTGAAATGGATCCCCTACAACAAATGGGAGAGAGGGAGATGACTGGCTGCTACGTACAGTGTGTTAAAAATTCAGTTCAGGAAAACAAAGCTGTCTTTCACTTTGCCTTTTTGGGCAGTGGTATTTCCTGGCTTTCTGATTGCTTGGTAATTGTAGAACTTCACGTTTTTGACAATTCTCTCGTTATACAATGCCATATTTCTTAGTTTCTTAAATCTAGAAGAGACAACAGGATTAAGCCTGCCATTTGGTGCTGTGGTAGGATCTGCCTCTCCCCTCTTGTTCTGTTCTTTTTGTTTTCTCTTGCTTCCTTGTGTAGAATTGTTCAGACCTTCTTGAGACCTTCTGGGATAGAGAAACTTTAGAAGCATAAAGTATCATTTTGAAAAGGCAATTGCAAGCTTGCTTTTACTGCAGCAAGGCCTGTGCAATCCATAAAATGGTGGCAGGTGGCTCAGGTGATTAAAGCTTTCTTAAGGCCATTGGGAAGGACCTGTAAAGGCCTAGGGGAAAGGTGCCTTTGCTTGCAGTGATTCTGCTTCGGCAGCATTTGATAATAAAGGTTGTTTGAAGTGATGTTAGGACACCTTGCTCTGGGCAAGTTTTCTTCATCAGGATCAGCATATCCTGAGCTCTTTGTATGCCTTGTGCTTGTATTTGCTTCCCTCCTTCATCCGGCCTCTCCTGATTTCAGGGCAGTTGTAGCCCTTTACTGTTTCTCATGAACTAAAGTCCCAAATCCCAGTCACTTTTGTGTTGGGAAATGATGGCAAATGCTGAATTGAGATCTGTGTTTTTCCCCTCTGGGTTTCTCACATACTATTTTTCCATCCCACACCTCTTTCTCTCAAAGGCCTTTGTCATGGCAACCTGCCCTTCTCCAGAGGAGGGCTGGAAGCACATCCCCCTCAGGAGCTCCTTAGCACAGAATCCAGCAGCCTGTAGGCTGGGGAGGGATGCTCAGCGTGCCCTGCTGGCACACAGCCCCCAGGCACAGCTCTCCCAGACACCTTCCTGTGCTGAGACCAGCCCCTTGGGACATACAGCCTGACAGGCTGAACATACTGGTGTGAAGGGAAAAGGGAACAGAGAAGCAGAAAAGATACTTTCTAGACTTATTTCAAACCTTCAAGGAATACTAAGGCCAAATTGAATCCTTGGAGTGAGAGTGTTACCCAGTGTGTTACCTCCCATGCTTTGGCCTCAGGGAGCGACCAGTGTCAGGTCTGCTCTAGGCAGAGACCAGAGCAGGTCTTTTGGGGAGCTCACACCTTACACACACAGTTGGAAATGGGAGTTTCTTTTAGCACAAGTCGTAGCAGCTTACGCTTGCTGTAGGAGATGGCAGGCCTTCCAGATGGCTGCAGTGCTGAGAAGTGACAACTGTGAAGTTCAGGGTGCCTCCAAATTCACTGCAGTGTGTTTTGTGTGACGCTGGGTATAGCATCAGCCTTGTTTAAGGAAGGCTCTGTATCATCCCTTCCTGTTAAAATGAAAGGGACGATTCAGTAAGATGTGTCTAGTGGAATTTGAATGGACTTTGAATTAAATATCAGGCCCTTGATGAGGGGCAAAACTTACATTTCACGTGAGATTTTCTTAGACTGTTTTTGTTTCAAAAATGTTTAGTTTAGAGAAATGATGCATTTAAATCTTGTGCAGATCTTGTCATTTAAAAGCCTCCTGTAAAAAAGTCTCTCAAGCAACCTGGGCAAAGCACAGTTGTTGATTTGTTTTTTTTTTCTTTATTTATACACTTTTAGAAATTGACACGTGTGCATTGTTGTTGGTCTTTATTGAACCAAATAATGCATGATTATGTGGTGCAGGGTATTTGCAGAGCCTGGGTGCTCTTTAATTCATAGTTTAAATCCAAGTATTTCCCTTCAGTATTTGCAGCCCAGACATGACAGCTATCTCTTCCCAACAGGCTCTGTGCTGTAATGGCACAAACACCCAGAAAGTTCTGGGGAACAGGCAGCCCAGCTCTGGATGGCAGTGGTGGAGCAAATCTTATTCTTACAGAACTATGATGCTTTCCCAGTCCCAGCAAAATATTTTTTTTCTACCCCAAATAGGGGTGTGCAGATAAAAGGGAGAACATTGCTTCATTATTTCTAATTTACATGATGCATTTGTAAAGAAGGATGGTTTGTCTCAGTTGTGCAACTAGCAGTATGCAGATTGCTGCAAAGGGGTTTCCCTCTGCAATCCTCAGGACATTATCTTTATGGATGTGTAGTGTTTCGCATGGGTATTTGAAAGACCTAACGTTGCGTGCTGTGAGTTAAAACCTGAATATATTTTAAAAATACACAGTCTTGCTTTAGTCTAGGATAATTAGGTACTGAAAATTACCCACCTGCAAAAAATATGTGGAGAATCACAGTCATTGTGGCCTGAAGTGCATAATAAACAAGGGAAACTTTTTTTTTTAAAAAATCCCATTTAACACATAGTGAAAAATAAAAAACCAAGCAAATCAATTAGCCAATCCATACTAAATTAGAATTTAATTTTGCCTCTTTTTTTTTTTTTTTAATTTGCACTTAACAAAAGTATCTTCTGTCTTTTGGACTGGGATGAAAAATTAGCCAAGATTTATTGTAACATACAGTATAACTTATTTAATGTTTGTTCCTTCTGAAGACGTTTCTGGGACAGAAGCTGAGCTCTGAAAACTTGCTAGAGAGGTAAAGTTCTCCCTGCTGGAAGTACAGTTCTGTGGATACGTTAACTTGCACTCGATGGCATTGGAAACTGCTCTTACAGACCCTATATATGCAGTTCTAAACAGACCCAGTTATTCACTATAGTTAGTTAGCATTAGACTGGTTTGATATTTATACATTTTGGAAAATAATTGAGAAGACTTTTTAATCAATTTAAATTGTTGTGTCAGCAGGAAATAAAATAAACAGCAGGGATGCTAAATGATTTTTTTTCCTTCCATAATACAATCAGTTTAATGAAGTTAAGATTTATAAAGGAATCTGAAATTACGTTGCGATATTAGATTGTCATTTGTGTTTTGGTTTTCTTTTTTTTTGACTCTCAGGCATGTGGAAAAGCCTGTTATTTTTTGGTCTGATGCTGGGGAAATGCCAGGCACCCTCCCAGCAGTGCTGGGAGCCCTCAGCTCTCCCGGGAGGCCTGTGTTGTTAAGGGCACGCAAAGAATCTATTACTTGGTTCCATGGGGGAGGGTTTGATCTCTGTCCAGTTTCTTTTTCCTTTCATTTTCCTCTCTTCCCATTATCCTCCCTTGTGGCTGGGGCTGCTTCCCAAGGGCCTTTCAGACATCTGCAGTTCGGGTGCAGGTTGCCTGCAGAGCTTGGAATCAGCAGCTGTAATGGGCATGGTAAGGCATTTTGGACATAGCGTCTTGAAAATCTGGATGTCTGGACTTCTTTGCCCTTCTGGCTGTTCTAGTGACGTACCTCATTTTCTCTGTTGTTGCGCTTTCCTCTGCCCCATTTGAAACTTTTTTTCCACAATTCTAAGTCCAGTTGCTTGGGTTTGTGCTGGATCTTCTCTGTAGCCCTCCACTCAGAACCTTTAAAGCCGTTTCCTTGAGGGTAGGGATTGGGGCTGTAGTACCCTCAGGTACTCTTGGCTTTAAGCTTAATTTGCTCTTGGTGTCCCTGGGCAAGGACTGGCGGAGGGGTCAGGTGGGTGTGCATTAGGTACCTCAGGTGATGGCTTCGTGTGCCACAGGTTCACAAACACGGGTGCAGAAGCTAAAAGGATATGGCATGTGTAGCTGCGAGTCAGCTTTGGCTGTCTGGTGCACAAGAAAGCCTGATTTGCCAGAACAGCAGTGCTCTGCAACTGTACCTTCCTGTGCAGGGAAGGAGTGGAGGGGGTGGTAACTGCTTGTATAAGCACAGTTTTAAATATATCTTTTCTGTCAGAGGAGGTTCACTGTCCCCCCCCATTTCACTGACAACTGAGTACCTGGCAGTTTTCAGCCTCTGGAGTTAGGACACTGCTGTAATTCTGATTTTACTGGGGGAGGGGGGCACAGGGATCTGAGCAGTTTGTCTGTCTTGTGTGGGAAATTCCTGAAAGAGCAGATGGATGTGTCAGCCCGTGGTGTTCTACTTTCCTGCACGAGCCTCTACCCCTTCTTCACGTCCCAGAGAGCTGGCCTGTGAGGGTTTTTGTTGACAGCTTTGTTTCTTCCTAGCCTCTATCAGTTATTTGTTTCTGGATCATACTTTGTTTATTTGTTTGGAGGTTTTTGTGTATTTTTTTGAGTTTATTTTTTTTTTAGCTGCTTGCACTGGATCACACCTTACTCCACAGCTAGTGGGAGTTGAGTTTTGACTTGCTGTGTGTAGGTGGGTTAGAATCTGGCCCTTGTGTAATATGTTGGGGACAGAGACTGTGCTTTCTGTCTCAAGCCTTGTAGTGCCAGGGAGCTCTGATGGCTCAGGACTTGGCTTTGCTTCCTGTAGTGCAAATTCATGTGTGTCAAACAGAGAGTGGATGAGATTTGCTCTGCCATGTTTTAATTTATACCACACTTTGATAACATACGAACAGTGTGATTACTATCTGGAGTCTTCATGCTGCTGTTGAAATTTTGTCTAGAAATAGTTAGAGATGGGATCTTGCCATCCAGTAGAAAATATATATGAATATGTTAGTTAATTTTTCAAGAAAGAAAAACTGAACAAAGCTGAGCTGTTAAGGATCGTTTCTGTTACAGATATTGAGAGTGACTGGTCAGCATTATTGACAGTAGTTAAGTGTGAGCATGACTTCTTTTCCAGAAAGCATAATGAAAATTTGAGTATCAGACTGGGAAAATGGATTGCTGCACGAAAAGCAGAATCTCCCCCTTATTAAAACTCCACTATCTTCTGTAGGGTTGTGCTGGATGCAGTTGGTCAGAGCAGGTTGGCACGTAGGGCTGGACTCAAATAGCTCAGTTTGGCCTCAGCACATCCCATGTGCCCATTTGATGTGATTTGCCCCAATGCAGTCTGCAAGTGTAGACAAGCAAGTCATCGTGATGCTGGAGTTCCTGAACCTGCTGGCACGAAGTTGTGCCTTTCCTTGTCTCTACTCATCTACATCAGAAGCTAAGATCCTGCCAACAGTTTGGGAGGGGAAGAAAATAAAATGCCCCATGCAGGTGAGGTTTTGTATGCAGTATTTTTTCAGTGATGCTTGGCTTTGCAGTACTACAACTGGCAGGTTACCAGGCAAAATACAGAAAGTGAGGGTGAACCCAGCAACTGGCATGAGAAGCATAAACCCCACTCCCTAATGAGAAATGAGCTAGGGCTGATGTAGCAGTTTCCATGGGGGAACCCACTGTGTTCCCCTTTGTCACCCTGTTTATTTTATAGATCTCCGACTGGGAAGATCCTGCAGAACTGCAGTTTGTGCTTTCATTTTTGTATTGGTAATATACCCACACATAGGGAGGTCTCTGTGGCAGGGAGTCTATGCAGAAACCCATAATTGTGGGCTGAATTTATACTTTGATACCTTCAGTAGGTGTAAAATTTAATTTGTAGTCTCTGTCTGAGTTGTGCAAAGAGGCTTTTGTGTAAACTGGAAGCAGGCTCAGTGGTTGATGCTATCTGCAACTTAGCTATAATTCACTGCTTCAGCATCTGTCTGCCATGAATTGTCGCTCTCTGTGGCTGAAGGCCTTATGTCCTCCCAAATTTGGGGGAAACCTCTCCAGGAGTGTGCTGTTTTGCAGCAGTGGGAGTTAGTCAGAGCTCACGCTGTTTGTGTTGCAGCGCTCTGCCTGGGTAGAGCTGTGCTGTGACTGTTGTGGGCTGATTTGCATCACTGATAGCAGTGCTCCTGCAGTGACAAGAAACTTCAGGTTTTGGTTCTTAAGGCCTTTTGAAAGGTGAAGGTTGTTAGCCCCAGTTCCTAGAGAGATTTGGTGCCCTCAGATGGTGGGGAGGAGGACCTGTTGATCTGTTCCTGGAATTCCCTCATTTTCTTTTCCCATATATCCAGTATACAGTCAATTCACTGGTTTAAGTAGTATGTCTTGTTTGTTGGGTGTTTGGGGTTTTTTTCCCCTCCTGCCATGTTTGTACCCTTTTAGTGTCTTTGGTGTTTAATGCCTGATCCACAACACATGCAGGGATTTATCCTTCATGCTCTTGTTTAACCTGACCTGATCCTTTGCTTGACAGTGAATTGGTTGTCATTTGTCTTGTTGTTTCCTTCTCCTTCCCTCTTTGTAGGTAAGACTGACTTTTTCCTCTCTTACTCCAGGTTGACCTTTCAATTCTACTTTTCTTTCTGACCCAAACAGACCAGTCTATGTCATGCTACCGAGTTAATTCTCTTGCTTATTGGAGTTCCTGCTGTTGATCATCTCCTGATCCCTCCTGACAAACTTCTGCCCAAATTCAAAGACTGGCTTCTGTTTGTTCTACGCTTGAGAGTGTTGGCTCCTATTCCCTACCCCCTTTGAACCAACAAAGATAGGATTTGTTTTTGTTGACTATTTTGGGCTCTCTTGATCAGAGGTTGTGGGTCTCTGGGGCTGTGCACTTGGCTGACCTTTGCCTGGATCTCTTGTGTATGAGACACTGCCTTGTTGATCAGCTCGGAGGGAACAGGCCTGCTTTTTCCATCCTGCTGGATATATTCCCATCTCATTTCTGTGCTCCCTACTGTACTTCCATTCTCTGATGTGAAAGTGATTTCACTTCAGTTCTGTTGCTTTATGAATCCAGTTTGAAGTAGCCTCGATGATTTCCAACATTATCTTAATTACTTGTTTGTACTTCGCTGCTTGCTCTGTGACAAGCAGGCATGTGGACTGAGAGCAATTCTTTTGCGTCAGTTTTGATGAAAGTTCTTCTGCATAAATAAGTCAATTATTTTCTGAACACTTCTCATTTATCTCCTTCCATCTGTTACACCATCAAGGAGGGAGAAGTTACAGAAAGGGACAGATGACTTTGGCATTGCCAGTGAGGCTATTACTCCGGTCATCGTTGCCCAGGTGCTCGGGCAGCCATAAAGCAATGTATAGTTATGGCAAGGTAACATGGCACCGGTTCTGGATTGCCTTTAACGGTTAGGCTACAATCTGCAGCAGTTCATGAACTGTTTTACAAGTAGCTTGGCCATCTGGGAGCAGTGGGAGGTAGCCACCTTGCTGCCTTCTTGTTAGTTGCTGCTGCTTGTGAGCCAGAACTGTAAGAACAGAAGAAATCAGAGCTCTTCTGTTTTTCCTAGCCTTCCTCTTTCATGGATCTCCCAAATGTTAGATGAGTGTGTCCCTGTTTGACAGAATATAATCCCACTTGTCAGGATGTCTGGGTTCTCTTCCTGATATTATTACAGCCTGTGTAAGTGGTTATGCCTCACTTTCCCTAATGCAGTGTATAGCTAACAGTGATGTTAACGTATTTTCAAGTATATTTCCCTTCCTTTCGTCTCCAGGCACAGTATTGCAGCAATGTAGTTGTAACATGAGAGAGAAATAACAAGTCTAAATAGAAGTGAGGAAAGTCTGGCCTGGCTCACAGCCATACAAATGCCATCAGTTTCTTTTCAAACAAAGTACGTTTCAGTCAGGTGGCGTTTACTCAAAAAGCCTCATTTTCCCCAGTGCATCTGAAGGCAGTTTCTTTAGGTCAGGAGATGTGTGTTGCAGGGAAGTACATGTTCCCCAAACAGACTGTTTCTCTGCGGATGACATTGCTAAGGCTATTTCTGGATATGACCATCTTCCTCGAAAGGGTAACGAGTGTGTGGGAAGAAGCATGGTACAGGGCAGAGGGCTGGCATGCTGGGCCCTTGGATCATGTCCTGAGTCTGCTGCCGAAAGGCTGTAAGATCTGGACACGTCAGATGACCTACATGGGTCCTACCATCTGTACATTATATGGTTCCCCCCATCTGTACGTTGGGGTAATGTGCACGCCTTTCTAATTCTGTTTTCAGGAAGCAGATTCAACGGGTTTGAGCTTGAGCTTTTTGGCTGCTTGAAACAAGATGAGACTTAGGATTTTAAATTTTCTAGGTAGCTTTGAAAATTGCTTCCTATGCCTTTATTCTCTTTCTGTGAATCACTGTGATCTGTCTGCCGTGCGAGTACCAGCAACTATATTGGTTCGCTTGTGGCTTTGGAAGAGACTGAATCCCTGGCTGTGCGGTGAGACTCATGGAGCCTGCTGGAAATCAGCGGGGCAGGGACCTTGTAGAGCTTTCTGCAGTGTCAGGCCTTGAATATTCAACAGAGAAAATTTCATTAACAGAGATATTAAGGTATTAGAAGGGGATGGATGAAGTCTGTGCCTCATTCTAATTAAATAATTCATTTTGTTTCGAATGATCTGTTTATGATGATCGTGTAGGGAGAGTGTCCTTCCCAGGTAGCAATTGGGAGGGACGTGGGGGCCAGCACACACCTGAGATTAGTGTGGGGAAATGCCTGTATCGTGCTGTCCTTGTTCTGTGCTGTGCTCTGCCCTGTTCATGGGGGAGCTTGGAGGTGCCATGGTGAAGCTGCCTGACACTTATCCTCACTAGGTCCTGAAAAACATGGGTTTGTCAATGTATTTTTAAAAAAAAAAAAAGTCTGTCTACGAGAAGCTCAAACTTCCTTGCATTGTGGATCATAGACAGCAGTCTTGCCTTGGTGAAGGCAAAGAGTATACTTTTTCCTGACCTGTGAGAATCTATCCGAATTTGGCCAAGTTCTAAATTATTATAGCAAATGTTGGCTGCTGCACGTCCAAGGGAGGTGGGCTAGAGTTTCTCTACTGAAATGGCTAAAGATACCTCCCCAAATGAACATACGTCAGCCTTTGTGTCTGATCTGTGTGCGTGAGCCCCTTGTGATGTGGTTAACTGTAGGCTGGGAAGGGAAGGAGTTGGTTTCAGTAGGACCTTTACTCACTTGTCACAGAAGTTAAAGGCAGAAAAATGGAGCAGTGAATAGCACATTGGAGCATTTGCTTCACTCCTGGCCCCAGTCAGCAGCCCTCTGTACATTCAGCAAGTCCCTTTCAGCCTGCCTTGTTATAGGAGATCCCCAAATAGTCTGCTGTTCATGTTATGATTTATGGTTTTTTCTGAGGTGTGAACCTGGGATCTGAGCTGCAAAAGTGCTGATGATGCACAGCTGCAAGGGGCATCAGCAGCAGTTAATGCTTTGAATGTGTAAAATGGCCCAGAAAACCAGACTCCTGGGGGTCTTCATAGAGGCACTCAGGGGGGATGAGAAGCTGCAAGTCTAGTTTCCCCGTTTCTTAGCTTCCAGTTTGGAAAGCAAGGATATTTGACAATAAATGTGCTTGTGAACTGCAGAGCTGCTGCTCTCGGTGAGCCTGTCGGAAAGCCTGTAAGGAAACCACCGGTTCTGTATTCAGAGCAGGGCTTGGCTTGAGGCCACGCCTTGAACAATGAGGAGAAAACAAAATATTGAATAGCTGCTTGTTCAGCAAACCCAGTTCCTCTTGGCTGTGCAGGGCCCTGCGTGAGGGAGTATGTGAGATGGACTGGTTTTCTCTTAGCACTTGGGGCTAGGACCGGCCTCTGCACGTGGGGTCTGAGGTGGTGCAGGAGAAGGCTCACGCCAGTACGCTTGGTCCCAGCCTGTGCAGTGGGGAGGGAAACCAGCTGGGGACTTCTTTGCTGGCCCCACATTGCAGCGGTGAATACAAAACAACATTCTTGCTGTTCTGTGGCCTGGCTTGGAAAACCCTTTCCCTGCAGGGTGCCACCTTGTGCTGCTTATTGGGGTGTTGCTCCGGTTTTGGGGAGCTCAGCTCTGGGACTGGAGGAGGCTCATGGTGCTCAGCAGGGAGGAGCTGTCTTCCTGCTCTTTCCTCCCTTGCGCTGAAAAAGCGGAACGCGCGCCAGCAGAACAGCGTGCTTTGTTTGGGACTGCGGCTGCAGTTCCTTCCCCACGTGAGGGTTATGTCTGATGTGTCCTATTGGATGAGTTTTATTGTTAAAAAAAATATTACTTTGTTTTCGCTCCCGGCTTAGTTTCTTCTCTGGCACCTCGTACACTGGTGTCTGAGACCAGGATTGGCTCCCTTGGCAGGCAGTGGGCAAGACATGAGGGCTGGGTTATGTTGGGGCTGGTTTGTTGGGTTTTGTGGTTTGCGGTGGTGGTTTTTTTTCCTCCCTTTTCCCACTTGTAGCTTTCATTTGCTTTTTTTTTTTTTTGTCTTTTAGTGAAAAATCAGATGGCACAAATGTCCTTGTTAGATGTCTCTATGGGGTGCCTGAGAACAGCAGCCCACCAATCTGTGCATTATCCCGGGGTTCAGGGAACCCAAATTAGGTACCCTGCTCTGCCACAGGCTTTTAGGAAAATCACTTAGAATTTCTGTGTGTTGGTGGTGTTTGTCCCTGCATAAAAAGCATTAGGGAATAGTTAATTTCTGAAGTGTTGCAAACACTGATTATGAGGAGCAGTACCAAACTGGGAGGGGCCCTATAAATTCTGTAGGTGGCTTTGAAGGCATTTACTTCTTCAGGGAATGTGTGCAGTGTGTGTTTTAAAGTTGTTTCTGACTGAGCAGTGCATGAGGCTTTCAGGATACTTTGTAGAAACACAGGGGTAGGTGACTTTCTGCAGTTGTGAGCTGGGATGAAGGAGCTCTTTTCCTCTTCTTGAGCTGAAAAGAGACTGTGGGGCCGTTTCTCCTTTTCTAAAGATGAATAAACACGAGCAGTTGCCAGTACGGCTGCATCCCCGTCTCTGTTGGAGTTGGAGAATGTGAACTTTGGAAAGGACCTGGCTTGATCCTGGGAAAAGAGCTTTGATCAGAGCCTGAGGAGGAATCTGATACCATGTCCATCTAAGAGTGACAGAAAAACTAGCCAGAGTTTGGGGCCAGGTTAATCTGGTGCATCTCCATTGACGTCAGTGAGAAGGTGAAACAGTCTGTACTCTCTCCTCACTTCTCCTCATGGAGAAGCATTTATTTGGAACCTCAAGGCCAGGTAGTGTAGGGGATCACAGGATAGTAATGGATAAGATGACTTTTGGCTCAGAAGGAAGTGTTTTGTTTGATTTGCTGATACGTAAGGCTGAGGTGAGGTTCTTGTTGGACTTGAGGCTGATGCTTGCAAAGGGCGTAAGGATGGCAGCAGAAGGACTTCTGCTCCAGCTATGCCATCTCCTGTTCAGCTGCATCCCACTTCTTTCCAGGGAGCTCTTGGCAGTGTTGAGTGCCATAAGCTTAGAAACTTAGCCCTTGAGCATCTCTGTCTGGGCAGGAAGATTTCACTCTTGTGCAGCTATGGTTAGTCTTACCGTTGGGCTGAAAGCCTCACCCTGCTGCTACTGGTAGAGCTTCTCCATGAGCTTCCCAGACTATGGCTTGTGCAGTTGGTTTCATAGACTGCTTACAGTGTTCCCCAATGCTATTTGAAACCTTGGCAAAACGCTGGAGTTCTTCAGCCAGTACGTTTTGTTTTGTGGACGCAGGTGGATTTAAAATCAAAAAAGTTGTTAGTCACTCTTCCTTTTCATTTGTTTTGTGTTGTCATTTGGCTGTTCCCAATAGGAGTGATTTCTGAGGAAGAACTTGCATAAAAGAGAAAGCTATGATGTAGTTCACTGGTTCCCTAGGGGTGGTTGATTTTGGCTTGGAGAATGGAAGGAGGCATTTCCTGCAGGGGAATTTGGTGGCCAAATGAATGGGTGTCAACAGCAGGTGGAACAGGTCTGTAAAATGAAGAAGATTGAGATTGTACGTGGTGTGATGATGCGTAAGCAGCAGAGGTTCTGTGGCACTGGCTCTGTGTTGGTATTAAGGACGTGTATTGGAAGAGGTGATTTTTATTACCCCCACCCACTTTACTTGGCAGGAGTTATGGCTAGCAGCATCTTCTGAGCCACCAGTATCTCTGTTGGGATGCAGGTGGAGCTCTTGGAGTTCTGGACTTCTCTGGAGACAAGAGATGGTGCCAGATACAGTCAGGAGGGTGCCCAGTTACAAGGAGGTGACAGGGTCATTGGTTCTAAATGCTCTCTGTGTATGGTGTAGGACAAGGACTCGAGTGCTGTGTTTTCCCACTAGAAAACAGTTACCTCACTAAGAAGTCAAACCAAAATGCAGATATGCTGCAAATGCATTTGTTGGGCTATTTATCAATATTAAATGTGTAAACCAGAAAGGTCAGCTGTGTTTAATGTCATGTGGCAGCTTTGTGATTTTAATTACAGTAAAAAAACCCCGATGACAAATGAATTCAGTGCTCTTTAGAGCTTGTCCCTCCCTGACACAGTTTGTTTTGCTGGCTTACCTGTGCTGAGGGCAAGTTTGGCTGCCTCTACCATGGTAGGAGGGGTTTTTATTTAAATAAAGAAAACGGGGTAAAGTAATAAATGATTTACAATGTCCCCTTCACTGGGGGAATTCAGTGTGTAGCTTCATGTTTCAGCAACACCTTGTTACAGTGTTGGATAGCAAGGTTGCAAGCAGTATCATAGTAACTGGTACAGAAAAGGTTGTTGGATCTGACCTAAAATTGGAGTGACTGACAATTGCTGCTTCCCAGTTTCAGGTATCTGGGGTGAAGAGGGATAAACTTCAGTTTCTCCTTTTCCAGCTTACTGTTGTTCAAAATCATGATGGGGACTGCTTTGCTGGTTTTTTTTGTTGTTTGCTTGGCTTCTTTATGTTAAGCTTCTAAAATACTTTCTTGATCTTTTCCCAAGCTGTTTTCAAAATGTAGTCATCAGGATCCTCCTCCTTATATAGCAATCCTTCAGTTTTAGGGGTAGTTATGAGTTAGGATGTTTTAAATTTATTGTTAAAGAACTGACTGCTATAGAAACCTGACTTTTAAATGAGAACCCTGCAGACGGTTTGTGCTTGAGCTACTTTTAAATTGCAGCTGTGGTTTTGAGCAGTGCCAGTACACGTGCTTGGGCTTTTGTTTTCCTCTCTGAACGTGTCCATACCTGCTTGGCTGTGGTTTCAGCTTTGTAGGTGGGGGCAAGGTCCTGCTTGCCCTGTCCGCCTGACAGTGGGGATGTGAGCTCCTCTGCTTTGTGGTCCGTGCTCGACACAGTGGCCTCGTTTCAGTGAGTGACGTGGGCTGTGACTGGCTGTCAAGAGCAGCAAAACACCATCACAGTGAATGCACCGGTTCCTTGCTGCTGTAAATGCAGGGTGTTACAAGTAACCCTGTTCCCTGAGTGCTGCAATAGTTTACAGCTGTAGTGTTCATCCTGTACCTATCAAAACTCTGGCAATGGCATACAAAGATGGAGTTTTGATTTCAATCTGGTGATACTCTCTGAGTTCTCAGTTGATGATAAGACCAGTTTGGTTAAAGAGGTCCAGTTACATTTGTTTCTCTACCTGTTTAAAAGATTATTTTTTTTCTAAGTGTAGTATCAATAGAGGTTCCTGTACTTTTTTCCACTTCACTGACAGCACTGTCCTTGTTTAACTCCAAATAAATCTTAGTAACATGTGCAGCCCAAAGATGAGGAGAGAAAATTAATCTCTAGATCAGGAACTACAAAAAATGAAATGAATTATGAGAAGAAGAGAGTTGTTCTTTTTTCCTGTATCTCTTGTCCAAGCAAAGGGGAACTGGCACAGAAAATAAGAGTTAGTGAATGGTGATAGTGAGGAGTGGTACTCGTTTTTTTTTCCCTAAATTTAGGTGAAAGGAAAAATTAAAACTTTTCCAAATGTCCCCAGTAAGACTAAGCAAAGCATAGGCAAGTAAGGGAAGTAGCATCCCTGTAGGATTCATTCAGCATTGCTGAGATTTTTTTCTTTTGCATTCACCTTCAGTGGGAAAGCGTTGGAGGGGAGGGGGTTGGAGGGCTTGTTTTTTGCCTTGCCACCGATATGGTTAAAAGTCACAGCATAAATTTCCTGACTTGGTGAAAAGCCTGTGACCCCTCTCAGTTGTCTTGTTCATCAGAAGGCAGATAGGTAATAAAGAGTCTCCTGTGTGAGAGGAGTAGGGAGAACCTGCTGTTTTAATTTTGTTCACAGCAGTGGGCCCAACTTTGTTCTTTCAGTGCTGGCCTTGATAATTGGCTCGATATAATATAGGAATTCAAGCTACTGCATATCTCTGGCTTTATAACTGCTAATGTCACAGCCAAGAAGAGTGCAAAGTCTCATTCAGGAATGTACAGTAAATAAGAACAATAAGCATGTTCCAAAGAACATACGGGCAGTGGTTTTATAGGGCATCAACTCAGCCTTGGTGGGTTAATTTGCATCCAAGTTGCCTGGACAAATGGATTTTGCTGGTTTAGACTCCATGGGGAGTGTGGGGTTGATTTGGGAGATTTTCTGGACTAAATATATTCTTGACTCCTGGCAACCGGACTTCAGGGTTCTTCTCTTTTTGAGAGGGAAGGATTTGCTTTGGGAGTTTCCTCCACTTTAGGAGTTTGGCCGTAGTGTTCCTTGCCTTTAGGATATCCCATATCCTCTTTTACAGGGTACCTTGCACAGACATATGGTAAAGTTTTGTTTTTCCTCTGGCCACTCGCAGCTCTCAGCCACAGATAACTAAGACTCATTTACCTTGGTGGTTTTTTTTTCAGACATCCCTGGTTTATTCATCATCTTCAATGAGGTTCTAACACCTGTTAAGGGCTCCTCCTCCCTTTTTTTGGAGAAGCATTTAATTATGACAGGGTTTCCCTCTGAGCACTTCCTCCATTCAGTTCCCTAATTGTAGAATTCTCTGTGGGATTCTCCAGATGGGGGATAGAGGATAATCTTCTCAAAGCTCCGGAAGAAATGTGATGCCAAATTACAGAAAATAGATCCTTTTTATTAAGCTCTTGGGCTCCTTTTACTCTTATTTTAAGGTGACCTTCTGTTAAAGAGAATTGTTGGATAAATGGCATGGCTATCCTTTTTAAATTATCCTCAACAACCTTACCTGGGTTACTAATAACATCATTAGATTAGAAATCCTGAAAGGATGTAAGCTTTTTTTTTTTTGCCGCTCGTGCTGTCATCACGGAGACCAGGAGAATGAACTTGCCTCCTTCCCTTTTGTTTCTAGTTGGTCTCATTTTCAAGCTGCGAGCTCTGAATTAGGGAGTGCTGGCAGCCTGCTTGGCGGGGCAGGCAGGTATAAAGACAAAAGCCCCCTCCTTTGTCAAGTGGTCACAGTGCCACTTTATGGGTCACTTGCTTCATTGCAAGCTAGCGCTGTGGCAGAGCTGTTTCAATCCCCAAGGGGTTTCCAGGCATCCTAAAAGCGCTACTCAGCGCTGCTGATGTTTGCAAACATGGCAGTACCGGCCATCCCGTTCCGTGCCCAAATGCTGGCCATATCTGGAGTTCTACTAAGTTTGCTAAGTCTGGCACGTGACTGCCGAGGGGCTCCAGGGGCTGTCCTTACAGAGCCAATTCTTCTGGGAGGTTCCCATGTATTTGATGTGCAGGAATTAGTACTCGATGAGCTCCCGTGTTAGCAAATGATAGCAATATTTTTACAGGGAGAAACTAAAGCACGAAGGCATGTAACTGCAGTCCTGTTCTGAGTTGGTGACAGAGCCAGAAGTGGTCTGGAAATGGCTGACACTGGTCCCCTGTTCTAATCATTGCCTCACTTTGAGATTTTGTGTGCATTTAAGTCTCCAAGGAACACTTTCTGTAGCACCAGTAAGGGTACCAGCTTTGCACGTAGCAGGTAAATACAGACTTAGGAGGGGAGGAATCTCTTGTCAGCAGGGAGGCTGAAGTTACAGCTATAGATTTTAATGTATGTAGTCGGTTGGCTTTACACTACAATATGCCCCTGGGGATGTGTACAGCTTGTAGCGATTGAACTTTGGTGCTGAGAGGTCAAAGGTGGCTAATCCAAATTTTTGTTTGTCTTCCAGGTCTACGCACAACGAACTAGAAAAGAACCGGTAAGTAGCTAATGAGCTGAATTCTAAGAAACGCAAGCCTAGTGAGTGTAATGTGCTTTAACCTCAGACATGCAGATGCCGTTTGATCAGCTTAGACAGCTGTGAATGACCACAGGGCATCACCGAGTTTTAAAAGTCGGGAGGGTGTGGGGGGGTAAGAGACTGAAAAAAAAAAAATCTGGAAAAAGCAGCCTCGGTTTTGGTTGGGTTTTATTTTCCCCCCCCCTCTCTCTGAAAAGCAAGAAGTGACCCAGTTTTGTGACTAATCTGTATGCAGAGTAAATACTGTTCTTCTCCTGACACAGTGAAATCTGATTGGGGCACTTTCCATACATGAGGTTGCTACGGGATCAGGTTTCTTGGGCCCTGGGTAATACATGTTACCGTGAACCCAAGGGCAGAGCCCTGGGCTCTACACCCTCTCCCTCCCACCCCTCCGCCGGGCTGGGATAATCTCTGCCGCCCAGAAGAAAATGCTGTTGTCCAGAGGCTCGGAGGTCTGGCTGCCCGTGCTCCTGTGGAGACTCTCTCTTCTAACCTGTTTCAGGATTGCACCTGTTTATCCGTGAATCTGAAATTTTAGCAAGCCTTACAGTTTTGTTACTTGGCTAGCTCTGCTATATGACTCAACCCTTTTGTAACTGGAGTTAAAGTAAGATAAATGCCATTGAGACAAGGGGAGTTGGTTCACACACAGATCAGATTATCGCCTTCCATTCAGGATGCTATAGTTAAGGTTGTGTCAGGGTTCCTATTATAAACTTATCTTGGCTCTTCTGTGGGATTTTAGGAGGGCTGAGTGGGGGGTGTCTGTCTTTTTTTGTGGCTGCTGGAACAAAGGCAGTGCTCTGGCCAGCAGCTTTTATGAAGAAACCCCCAAGATGGGAAAGCTGAGTCTAAGCAGGTTGATTGCCTCCTCTTCCCTCTTAGCAGCCATCATTTAACAAGGGATGGGAGGACTATAAGGGTGGCCAAAGAGACACAGAGGCTTCAAGCCAAGGGTGTACTTATATTCAGACAAGATCTTCCCATGTAGCTTCAAGGGAATTGGAGCTCCGTACCTTGTGTATCATGTCGCCTTCAGTTTTCCCCACATCTGCTGGTGGAGAAGCATTTTCTTCCAGGCTGTGCTTCTACCTCCTGGTAGCTTTGAGAGTCTACAGAGTTGTCATGGTCCTGCCTTTGTGGAGTGATGCAGGGAGGTTTTTTATTCGAGTTACACTGATCCCCAAATCTCAACCTTTCCACTCCCAAGTTGAGCTGTGTTGAGAAGTGTTGGCTCCCAGGTTTTCCAGTGCTCTCTACAGTTTTATTTACCAATGAGGGAAAGAAAATGCAGTGTTTGGGTCTGACCCAGAACAGAGGGTGCTTTTCTCTCCATGACAACAGTAAACCGTCACTAATTTTCAGTGTGGTTATTTGCATATTTAATTGTTACTGAAAATGCTGCTTGCCTTCAGTACAGCTTTAGAGCAGAGCAATCCCCATCTTTCCCTATACCAACCTGATCCTCTCACATTGGCCAAGTTCATATGGATATGTGACTGTCTTTTTTCCAGTGTCAGGCTTGGGGGGCAGGCAATGAAGCTTCAAACTCTCTGTCGGTGAGATCTCAGCAGCTGGAGTTACAGATTTACTGTCCAGCTGAGAACTGGCAAGTACTGATGGGTTTAGGATATGCCTGATACCAGCTGTCTGTATGAGTTGAGGAACTTTTTGCCTGGATTCCCTGGCTTTAACTGGGGACAGTAGTACTACCTGGGGTGGGGATATCGTGAGGATTGACTACTATTTGTTATATATGTTACTACTATTTGTTATATATGTTACTAGTGAGAGGAATATTATTACCTGTGCTTCCCCTTATGCCACCTTTTTCTGTAGCAAGCTGTTTGCTTGCTACAGAATTTGTCTTCGCATTCCCAGTGGGTGTAATATCTCTCTCGTCCTCTTCTTCCATCTCAGTTATGCTCCCTAATCTCTAGCTGCTCCAAGTTGAAGACTCCTAACCATCAACCTTCTCAGCATGGTCTTTCCTCCAGGGCTTTCCATTCCTGAGGTGCTGTATTCCAGGTCTGTGCCTCAGACATGGTTTTACAAGCCCTTGGTTTTCATCTTTCTGGGAAGGGCACACATTTTATCACACTGAACTGGTCTGTACTGGTGAACTCCTGTATCTGGGATCTTTGGTCTGGAGCCCATTGCTTCTGGTTTGGGATTGTCTGTCCTTTAATGCAGATGCTATGGTCTGACTAGGCACACACATCTGCAAACCCAGTTAGACTCCATAGTGGCTATGCTGGGTTTGCAGTGCTTGTTACCAGCGATTTGGAGAGTGAGTTTCAGACTGGAAGCACTTATTTTCAAACACCACAGCAGTGTTTTTTGAGTGGAGGGGATAGCTTCCTGGTTAGATTTTCACCACGTTTTATTTGCTGTGTCGTTGAGTTTGTCAGTGTCTACAGACTTAACTGTTGCAAAGATAAAAGCCCTGATACTAATGGCTTTGTGGCTGGCAGGTGCTCATTTTCCCTATTATTTGAGATTATTCCTTTTGAATCTCACTGTTATCTCCGTTATTGACACACGCTATAATTTTCAAAATTGTCCACTATTAGGTCTCTGACTCTGGTTTTTCCCCACTTGTCTGCGAACAGCAGCCTTCTTATGTTCACTTAAATTTTGTTTTAACCCATTCAAAAATTACAGAGTTTCTTTCAAGCAGTAGCAAGAGAATAGTAGAAAAACAAAATGCTCTCCTCCTCCTTTTTGAATATGCGATTTAACTTGGACTCAGTATTGCAAAGCTGATGATATTTCAATGCATCAGGATTAAGAATCTTGTGCCCCCTTTGATGTTGAAAAGTAACTTAAAAATACTTAAAAATTGAAGCAATGTTTTAAGCTCCACTCCTTTTCTTAGTCTTGAAATATTTCATGAACAATCTAGTAGTTCTGCTAAGGAGCTGTTTGATCTGGTACCAAATATTACAGTTAATATTTAAGTGATTTCTCTTTCTGCTTTGATTTGGTGTTTTTTTTTTTATCTGAAGAGATTGCAGTGACATTTATATAAGGGGCTTTGTTTGATTTATAAAAGATTAAAGTTAATTTATAGTTATTATCTGTCATTAATCCTCATGTTGGAAAATTGTTTGTATTTTTTTATTTAATGGGTATGCATTTCAGTTTATCTCTGCCCAGGATGAGTCATAGCTTGCATTTAAACAAGAAACCAGTATTCTGCTTCTCATCTGCTGCAAGGCGTAACTAAAACAATACTTTTTAGTCCTTTAACACGCCTACTAAAAAAATTATTAGTAAGCAACACCCCATGATTTTCTAAAAGAAAACACGATAAAGCAAGTGGCTGAAAGATGAACTTTGCTAGCATAATGTTTTCTCAAAAAAGGTTAATAAATACAATTCAGCATTAAGTTAAATGGTGTGTGTTATATAGATAGCAGAATTAACTGTTTGTCTGTGAGCATTTTTAGACACGCGCCGGTTTTGGAAGGATGTGGTTGGTGTGGTGTTAAGAGAAGGGACGTGGAGCCGAGATGACTTTCCTGCTGCTCTGTGAAGTGGCAGTTCTGGTAGACCAACATGGTGGTGCTGTCTGTCAGAAAGGTTACAACCCCCGATAGAACAAGAAAGATGTTTGTAAAGCTGTTGATCAGATTTATATATATATATATGTGTTTTTCTGTATATCCTAGATTCATCTGTTTGGTTTTGGTTATGACTGCATTGTAATACAGCAGAAGGAAGGAAAATAAAGCTGAGTAATTTGGTAAAGAATAAGTTATTAGGGCAGGCTTTTCTTATGGTAACAATAATTTAGTTCAAACCAAAGTTAGAGCTGAGGAGGGAAAGAGACCTTGGGAAGAATCATCAAAATGAGAATTTTCTGAAGAACTCTTAGAATTTGTGGCTCTGCAGAAATACATCATTTAAAATGAAAAAGGACGAAGTCTAAAAGAGGCAAAACTCCTTCTAAACCAAGTTGCTAAAGAGGTGTGTTTAGTGTAAAAGCACAAAACAAAGTGATGTAAGTTCCCGTCTCTCTCATTATCTTTGGAGATGATCAGAAGCAAGGTGAAGACAAACACCTAGCAATGATCGAGCACTGTGTTCTCTAGCCTTTCTGACTCTTACCAGGATGCCCCATCGCTCTTCCGTGATTCCCCGCCCATTCTCTCTTTAACATGAGGGATTTTATTGCAGAGTGTTTCTCCAAAAGAGTTTCTCACGCCGAGCTGCCTGTTAGGCTAGATTGCGTATTTGAGGTCACAGATGAGATAAAGGAAAAACCCTGCTGAACGTTTAGGAGAAAACCATGACCTGGGTCAGCTTGCACTGAAACGTGGGGCCTTCAGAGGCTTTGCAGCAATTGCTGCTTGGTTCTGTTTCTGTAGAACAAGGGCTTGAATGTGTCTTCTGGCAAAATGCAAGAGAAGGAGGGGAAAGCATTTAATGTTGGGCATTTAAATAGTGCAGACATGCTGTCTAGGCTGGGAAAGATAGAGGGAAGGGAAAGGAAAGCATCCTTGCTGCTCTGGATAGACATGGATGGCTGTGCTTTTGTAGTGCTATATATACTTGCCAAGGCAATTGGATCAGTGTTTGTCTTGAACCAACTAATCAATGTGGTGTTGAGTTCAGTGCTATTTATCAGGAGAGCTGGAACAAGAAATTAATCCAGTAAATTTCATTTGTTCTCTGGAGTGTGCTTTGTTTTCATGTTAACTTCATGTAGCAAATGTTGACAGTACATATTGTTTTCCTCATTAATAAAACTTGGAACCTGGGATGTTCCCTCCAGCAGTCAAACCATGTCCAACACAGCTGAGCATGCATCTTCCTTTGACACATCCAAAGGTCAGAGCATGCACTGATCCAGCTGGCTCCTTGTGGGAATTGTACCTAAACCCTCCTGTCTCCGGGGCCAGTATGGACCAAGAGCTGGAGGTAGCGAGCTGTCTTCGACTCTGTCACTTGGATGACAGATGCCTCCATTTTCAGCTGGAACTAACAATTTTCAGGAGAGCTGAAGCATGTTACTCTAGTTTAGGAGATCTGGATAGCTTATCACAGCACTGTGCCTGGTTTAGCTCAACCCGGAGAGAGTGAGGTCTGTAGTTTGTGTAATAAGGCTGTTGGAGAGATGTGCTTTCTGGATACGTTTAGGCTCTGTCATCGTCTAGTGTCAGTCTGCCTTTTGCTGTATTGTGGTGATTTCTTTGCATTGCTCTGGGAATTTACCAGTCAGATGCTGTAAAACTGGGATCAGTCTCTTTGGCTGGCCACCACGCTTGTTCATGCGAAGTGCCTCCTTGTGCAGAAGCAGCATTTTGATTCCCTTACAGTCAGAAGTCTGCAAAGGCTTTGTTTCACGTTGGCTGGGCAGCAGAACATTTTGAACTCTGAGTAAAGCTGCTGAAAAGGGACAGTTGGTCTCCATGCCAAGATTCGAAGGAAACAAAATGGTCCTCATTTTGTTGGACGTGTTTTAGTACTGCTCATATTGGAATTTCTAGTTTCAATGTGATTACGGAAGGGAGACTTTAGAGGAAAGCCCCGTCTTAGAAAGAAACTGCAGTCAGATCTCCCCACTTACTGCCTGAGTTCTTGCATTCAGCATCTTGTAGTTAAGATTTCCAGAGTACTGAATAGAAGAGGTATCAAATGTTAGTTTACTGGTTATTTACTGCTTTCAGGGAGCCAGGAGGGGGTCTGGTAGCTGCTGTGGATGTGTAATGAAAGCAGTCCTGTGTACTTAGATGGTATCTGATTTGGAGTGCATCATTGCTAGCTTTACTTCTTGAATCTCTTGCCAAACTTGCATCCTCAAATTTCTACTTGGGTGTGTTGCCACAGTTGGTTTTTTTTTTCAGGCTGAACCCTCTCCAGTTCTGTGTGTTTATGGCTGTCATAAGGAAAATATTGACTGGGCAAATCCCCTGTGTAGCCAGTGAGCTTGAACCAGGGAAGAGTCTGGCCCAGGTAGGAAGGCAAGCAGTCAGCTTTCCTGGCTCAATTTCCAGTCGTGTCAGGGCTCTGTACTTGCCATATCTCTCCCAAATACATCTCAGAAGACTTTGCAGCCACCTTTTCTGTCTTTTTTTTTTTTTTTTTTTTTCCTGGAGTGCTCTTTGGAGTGCTAAGAGCCAGAAATTCTGATACAACACCTTTTCTTGTTCAAGTGACTAACATTGCTCATGGGCTTGAAAGCATTATTAACTAAAAGCCACATAGGGAATTTCTGCCTTAGAGAAGGTGAGGTAATAGGAATATAATTTTTGAGACAGATTACCTGTTAACTACAAGTTTCAGGAATTTGTACTTTTGGGGCAGAAGCTGGAGTTGTGTCGGCTGATCTGTATCTGGTACACATGTTGAGGGTACTACAGAAACGTAGCCCGTGCAGACTTGTGATAACCAGAGGAAATTCAGCGTGGGATAGGAAATGTAGGCAAGAAACTTTCTCATTCTCCTTTCTGTGTGTGGCCCATTTTTACTAAAGTGTCAAAACTTTGAGAACCTGTAACCGTACGACGTGCCAAGAGGGGGTGGGAGGAGTCAGATGCCCCCATTTAACAGGTGAGGAGCAGAAGCAAGCTGTCATGGATCCAGCGCCAGGAGTAATGGGCACATGGGAACAAGTTTGCATTGACTCACTTCTTTGCTTTGGTGATCCACATCTCCAGTCAGTTGCTTGCTTTTCCTCTCCTTCACAAAAGCTTGCGTGTCCCACCTCTGCTTCCTTCAAAACCTCATCCGCACTCGTTCTGGCCCCCGCAGTGTCCTCCCTCTTAGTGTTGCCAGGAGGTGCTACGTGACGCTGTCTTGCTGCTCTAGCGCCTTCTCCCATCTGAAGAGTGAAGAGGGCCACAAAGTGAAGGTACCTTTGCTGCCGTTGGTAGCTGGGAGAGTTTGACACAACATGGTCCTATCACCCCACAGTTTTTGGTGCTGTGGTGGACAGTGCAAGTGTGTAACGCGTTCGTAGCCTTGTCTGGGAAATGGAAGCAAAGGGCTTCATCTCACAGTTGCTGTGGTTGTGACCTGGCTGCAAATGGTGCTGGTCACCCTGAGCAGTTTGCAGAGCTGTCGGCAAACAGACCAGGCAGGTTTCCTCCCAGACAGTGCATGTAGCAACCATAAAAAATTAAATGGGCAGCATGGAACCAATGGTCAGGAATTTTCCTTCCATGAAACCACCAGGTAACATGGACAGGGCTAACTCAGGGCCATGGCAGGACATAGCCATAGATGGTGTCATCTACCTGCCTCCCTTTCTGTGTGCCTTGAGAGCTTGAATTTGTGTAGATATAGAGGTCATCTCTGCCTCTTTGTGTCTGTTCTTCGGTAAATCCTTACAGTGCCTTTGCAAAATTAGAGTATCCCCTTAGTCAAAGGTGATACTTGAGCCTGTCAGATGCAGCCTGAATGTCATATAAAGGTTTTGGATGTTTCTGAGTCTAGAGGAGCACTGAGGAATCCCTGGATCCCAGAGCAATGGAATGAGTCAAGTCTTCTGCCTGATGTTCCATTAAAAAAATTAAGGTCTGTCTTTTGAAGGTATCCTTTATGTGTACACTGCTGCCTGAGCATCACATCCCATTAGCTGTGTAATAAGATTTTCAGTCCCTCTTGCCTGTTAATTATTTACCTTTGAGAGTGCATTCATAAGGCAACATGACTTATTTAGGGGAAAAATGAAAAGCTTCTGCAAAGGATGGATGACTTTTTGCTCTTACTTTTTTTTTTGCCCAGGAGTTTAAGTAGAGTACCTTAAGACTTAAGGTGAAGAAGGGGTTGTCCTGAATGGGAGATTGCACAAATGAGTGCATTCAGCTCACAGAAGGTGAGGCAGGAAAGGGGATGTAGCAGTTGCATAGTGATCTTGTAACTGACTGCCTGTGCAAGGGTTTCTGCCCAGGAAGGGCTGAAGGAGGCATAACAGAAATTGATACCAAAAAAAATAAAAGCTTATGCACCGAAACCTCCAGTGGAAACAGGACGTGAACTTGAAATGCAGCGTTGCTTTCATCGAAATAGACTCTGAATCGTACCAGTGGGTTCACGCATGGTCCAGGCTGATAACAGTTTGTATGATAAGGGTGTGGTTTTTATCATAGTAGATAGTAAACAGCTGCACAGAACTTAGTCATGCTTGTAAAGTCAAGTGCAGGCTGCTATCTCTTGAGTTGACTGGTTGCTGAGCTAGGGTGGAATATCTAAAAGCATCTGAATCATGTAGAAGCACAGCTCGTAATGGCTCTCAAATGAATACTTGTTCCTTCACTTGGGCAGTTGGTGCTTCCCCTCTTTGTTTCTACAGCGCTGTAGTTGTGCCTGGTCGTTTGGAGAGTGGTGCCAAGGGTTCCTGTACCAAACGCTGTACTGTCCAGGATAGTGAATAATGCAAGAATTAAAGGAGGGTATTTGATAAGCACTGCTCTTCGTGTGAATAAGTGAATGTGGGTATTTGTAGAGAAAGAGCAAGGACCCTTCTACAAGGGTGAAGTCTGGCAAAGCCACACACCCATCAGAGGAGACATGTGGAAAGGAAAAGGAAGTTGATGCCAAACCCAGTTTTGCTGTTTGTTTGTGTATGGGTGGCTCTCCCTGTGGGAGCCCTGGAGAGAAAAGGAACAGAACAGGAGGGTTCAGAGGAGAGATCAGCCATCAGGAGCTCACTGTGGCTGTCCCTGGCCTGTAAGAAGAGCCTGGTCAGCCAGGAGTGTTCTCAGGACCTAGGAACAGGCAGCTGCCAGCATTTCCATCTCCTACTGTAGTGTGTTCTTCTGCTCTTTCCACTCAGAGCAGAATTGTGCAGGAGGGGTTGCTCCAGTCCTCCCAGGAAGTTCTGGCTGATGTCCCCTTCATGTTTTCTTCCCAGGAGGGACTTTCCGATGCTATCTAAAGACATAACCCGTTGAACAGTTGGGGTAATTCCACATAGCCAAAGTCCAGCCCTTAAGTGGGAAGCATTTGGCTCCTTCTGAAAACTCACTGGAATTCTTCAAATCACAGAATCTTCTAGGTTGGAAGGGACCTTCAAGATCATCTTGTCAACCATCAACCTAACTCTGACAAAAATAAACACCCACACAACAAACAAAATGC
>JAOXJM010000002.1:28404583-28439542 GCA_026413425.1 Tringa solitaria
CCCTCACCAGCCTTGTTGCTCTTCTCTGGACCCGCTCCAGCACCTCAATGTCTTTCTTTGTGGTGAGGGGCCCAAAACTGGACACAGCCCTTGTGGCGGGGCCTCACCAGTGTCGAGTACAGGGGGACGATCACCTCCCAAGTCCTACTCGCCATGCTGTTCCTGATATAGGCCAGGATGCTGGTGGCCTTCTTGGCCACCTGTAAGTAAGTTACTCTGAAAGAGAGAACAGTGTAGCAGGTTTATTGTGGAAATCAGACGTTAAAAAGAAGTTGCTCTGTCTCTCCCATGTCTTTCATTTCCACCTGTTTGACCTTGTTCCATGGGGTGGGTTGAGTTGTGGGTTGCCCGGTCAGGTTTTGCCCAGCTGTGTGGGAATCTTCCACGCAGCTCAGAAAATGCCAGTGATCAGCTACACTTTGGTAATGTCAAGAGGCCGAATGTGGGGTGAGTACTCACATTTGCACAGATGCACAGAGTTACGTGCAGGCACACACAAAGAGCTTGCAGTTAAAAAATCTACGTGCCCATCTCATTTTAACAGGGGAAGACGGCCCCAGCTGTGTATACAGCCTGGTGTTTCCCTTTGATCTCTGTTTGTTTCCAGTGTTTCTCCTAGCCTGGATCCTGGTGCTCCTCAGAGCTGGCTGCTCTTTTCTGTGTTTGCAGCTGCATAACTGCATACAGAGAAGATTCACTGGGGTGTAACTGGTTTGGGCGGCTTGGGGTGGGGGGCTCCTCTTCCCTGCAGCCCCTCCTGTTGTTCTCTTTGTTCCTGTCCTTTCCTCGCCAGCCTGCAGGGCCGGGAATTGTCTCATTCTGGTAGTGGAAACTCTGCCTTGCAAATGCCTCTGGATCCTCCCTTTTACTTTACCTACCTGCTCCCTTACACCTGCTACTACTGCTCTTTCCCAGCTGCGTGCAGCAGCTACGGCTGCCACTCTGGAGCGCATCTTTTGCTCTGTCACCAGGGTCAAAACTGAGAGTCAACATTCCCCTTTGCTTTCCAGAGACTCAGCTTGCTGCCCCTGCGCCTAAAGGAGGGCAAAAACCACCACTCTTCAGACTTGTATGGTGCTTTGTGAAGCTGTCAAAGATGAGGCTGAGAGAGGCCCATTTGGTCTGTCCCCTCTCCCCAAGGCAGGATAAGCTCTATCTAAACCTTTCCTGACAGATGCCAATCCAGCATGGCCTTAACAGCCTTTGACAGCAGGATTGCCCGGGGAGGCAGTGCAACCTATTGCCCTCATTAACTGTTGTTACCACTAGAAAGTTTTTTCCTAATGTCTAGCTAATAAGAAAATTACTTCAGCATTGTTCTAGGGAAGCAAAAAAGCCGTCCAAAGTTGAGTGCCTGTGTGTGAGAAGGGGAGAGTCTCAAACACTGAATAGTAGTAATCAGCTTTTGTAGCAAGAATCAATCTAGACCCTAGAAGTATGCCAAGGAATTCTGGTTGAGATAAGGGAATAGAGGGGGAAAAATATTCATCTTCCCTTTTCCCAATACGTGTGTTTGCCACTTCACCTACCCAGAAAAGCAACTTTGATGCCAAAAAAAGTGGGAAACCGGATGGGAACACTTTGTCTCTGGTGGATATTCTACGTAATATGACTCTCTTAGGAAATGCACAGAGCCTGTTTTCTGTGGCGTGACCTCTTTTAAACTTTTCTTGGCTTGGAAAAGCAGCTTACAGGCTTGGTGTTCACTGGAAAAAGCACATATGGGGATGCATTTCAGTGAAGGGATTTCAAAGGAGGAGGAAAAGAGGGGAAATCTTGTACCTGGTGCCATATACTTCAGGAGAGCATGCATTGACCTTCTGGAGTCTTGAGCATCTCTTGGAGATGCTCAAGTTTCTTTGATGCTTGAGTTTCTTTGAGTTGTGGGCTTTTTCTTAGTGATCTCTGAGGAAAATCCGTGTGGTTGGGAAAGAGGAGAGTGGGAAAAGGGTTATGCTGTGGGTTGGACCCATTGTATATGGCTAATGGAGGTCAGAGCAGGAAGCTGTTGTACAGAAGTAGGGCACTCCTGTGTGCCCTCCAAGCTGGTCCTTAGGTCTGTGCAGACAGTGCTGCCTTACACTTCCCCTCAGCCATCCAGAGAAAGCAAATTGCATGAGTTTCTTACAAGCTTTTTTTTTTTCTTTCCCCCTTCTTCCCCTTTTTAAAGAAGCATTTGTTCAAACTGTTCTGTTATTTAAAATGGAAGAAAATGGTTAATCTAGTCAGCTCTTGTAAGCGCCACTACAATTCTGGTCATAATCTGTGATTCTCAAGTCCCAGCACCTGGAGTTAAATGTTTTCTATCCCCCAGATAAAGCCAGTGTATGAGCTGGTGTGACCTACGTATGTAAAAAACAGGAGAGGAGGCATCCTGTGTAGGTGTTTAGTTTGCTTTTTTAAATGATGTGATGTCTGAGCTACTCTGGAGTTTTTTATGGGGCCTAAATCATAATCTTTTAGATGCATTGGATTAACAGTAGGACATCAGAAACCAAATGTTTTAAAGAAATAAAAAGTTTTACGACTGCTTGATTGCAAAATCAACAATACAGCCTTCATCTTGTCCTGATTCTGACTTAGACTCCTTTGAACTTTGCCGAAATTCTGTCTTGGGAATTTTTTGGGACAGAGGTAAGAGGAGAGATCAGATAGTTTTTGCTTCATATATTGGGGGGGAGCAGTGAGGGGTTATTGATCCATTTTGAAAAATGTGGGTGTCTGGTACTCTGGGCATTATTAACTTGCAGAGAAAGATGAATGAATTAGCTTCCTGACGTGTCCTGCTGTCTGGGCACTTCACATGCCGGTTTCATTGCTGAGCTACATGAGCACCTGGAAGCCAAGAGTGGATTTAGCTGCGCAGTGCTCCGTGAAGGAATTAGGATTAGCTCCATTTTGTGGATGAGCAGCGCGCGCTTCAGTTCCTCAAGGGATTTACCTGAGGTCATGCAAGCTGTCTGCAGACAGGTCTCCTGACTCTCACTTAAAGGTCTTGCCTGCTGCCTAACCCTTTCCTGCTTGTGGGGAGTTGAAATGTCAGCTCCCTTTGGCTGCTGCTTCGCCGGTCTTGAAAGTGCCATGCAAACTCTGCGAGCTCCTGGCTAGCACAGCACTAGGAAAGTCAAGAAATCTGTGCTTCTGGTCTGCCGTGTGGCTCTCCCCATGATGAAACCCACCGCAGCCTCTCCCGGGGTGAATTGTTTGTGGTGAAAATTCTTGCTCTTGTTGTTTTTCTTGAGGTTTTTTATTATTATTATTTTTAACATCAGTGGTTTTTGAAACCAACCAGGAGTGATCCCAGGATGGGATGCTGTCTAGAAAATACCTGACCATGAAGCAGTAATTTAAGTAGCCTACATTCAGGAGGCCCTGTGAAGGACATGAGCACAACGGGGAGGGAGGGGTGTGTTTGTGATTATAATGCAGTGCTCCTGCAGGTATTTCTGTAAGCTCGTGTGGTTTCTCAGTATTGTCCTGAGAGCTGACCAAATGGAAACCAGTTTCCACCAAACTAGAGGACTAGGTGTTCCAGCTCCTCTCTCTTTTTCTTTTTCTTTTTTTTTTTTTAAATTATTTTTCTTTCCAAAACAACCCATGAACCTTTCAGTGTTTGATTTGTTTCCAGGTGGGATCCTAACCCCTTTCCTGCTGGGAGAATACAGGGCTGGCAAGCGTAAGGCAGCTAATCCTCCCACAAATGTTAGTTTACTCACCTACAGCTGTTCTTGGTTTGGGGGAATTAGAGTTGTATCCCTTTGTGACATCTATGACCCAGGCAGGGGTGATAACGATCCTCCCCAGCTGATCAAGAGTTCACTGGGTAGAATGTCTTGAGTTAATGTAATGATTTTTTGAGCTTTTTTGGGAGCACTAGGAGTTTTGTAGTTGGGCTGAAAAAAAGTCAAGCAATTTTCATGTCTTATGGATACATTTTGTCTTGCTTCCTGCCCAAGGAAATGGTTTGCAAGTAGCCAGCTTCATGCTTTTTCCCTGTTTGAGGTTTGAGCATTCTTCTATCTCTTGGCCTTCACGTATGCCCAGAGGAGAGAAAGAAAATGTAAGGAAGGTGTCAAGGGTAGTTAAAGGGAAAGGGCAAGACAAGGTGGTTGTTTTGTTGTTTTTTGTTTTTTTTCCCCCTGAAGTTTACATTGTTTTAATTTTTTAAGTGATAAACCCTTCTCCTTTTTGGAAGAACTGTATTGACAATGAGTTTGTGTTAGCACATCACACCAGCTAAGCAAGGTGTGCTTTCACTCTCTGGTACCTCTTCTTTCCTGGTACCTCTGTGTGTATGAGATCAGGACATGATGCATCTGCTGTCATAGTGCTGGGAGCTGCACTTCTCTCTTCAGTAACATACATAGTTAACTTCCCTTAAAACTGTCATTTAACATTAGCTAACTTCTAGACTTTTGAAATACAGTATTACTGGGTTTTGTGTGCAAAAATCCACATCCAATAGGAAAAATAGCACTAGGATCTCTTAAGTTCTCCTTTGTTTTTTTCCAAACATACATCCAATAGTGACCTTGGCTGGTAATTTTTTTTCCTGGGAAGTCTGAGGTTAAATTTAAAATAATTTTACAAGGTGAAATTACATGCACTGCTTCCTCTGTTCCAGATGCATGCCCTCTATACCTGAAAGATACAGTAGATATTTGATGACTCCTTAAATACTTCTGACAGTGTGAAGAGGAATTAGATGAAGAGCACATGCTTTCCTTCTGGCATAAAAGATTTTGTGTAAACAAGTATTCCAAATGGTCACATTCTTAGAATATTTTTTCATCAGGAATTACAGTTTTCTTCCATAAGATGAGAAAACTGGAATATAGCTTTGGAAAAGAAATGTATTGGGTGGAAAAACTCTGTCCTATCTCAATGGACAGTAAAAATACATTTTAGTAGCAATAGCTTATCTGCATAATTTAAAAAATTACGTTAATGACAAAAATAACTTCTAGTACCAGGTCACAATATATATTCTTGATATTGGCACATTCCCTGCTCATTATTTTGAAAAAAGGAAATATATTTTCCCAAATAACAAGTTGGTAGCATCCTTTGTTCTTTCACTGATGGACAAATGTCTGTCTTACCAAGCAACTGCTTGTTTCTTTTAAGCAGGTAGTGGTGTTACTAGTTTAAAAGCTGACTATATTTAGTAGGCACCAAAGTCCGGGATCTCTTTCAGTAGTATTGCGAAGAAACAGAGGCTCTGATTTGAGGTGCTGTCTATGGCTTTACTGCTGTGACACTCTGTGGACCATGAGTAGCTTTTCCAGTATAGCCAGGAGAGCAGTCCAGGTGCAAAGCTGCCTAATATCTCAGGTTCTTTCTGTCTCAGGACAGGCAGGTGACCTTCAAGGGTCACTACAGATACCTCCTAATTCATCTGTTTTCTGGTGTGCACCATCTTTGATTTCTCCTTGAGAGGCTACGAGGACATGGTGGTAGCAGATCCGATCTGGAGAGCCCATCCTGTTGCCCGGCAGTTTTAGAGGCTGTCAAGGATTATGGGGTGAGAACATTTCTGCAATCACACACTGAGAAGCAGGAACCTTGCAGGAGCCTGAAATACCTCCTCATTTCTTTTCAAAGGCATGGTGCTCAGCCAGGAAACCTCTGAACAGAATAATCAAGAATAGCTGGCGAGTTTGGAAAATCTTGGCTATCTTTGCCAGTGACCTAATTCTAGCAGTAAAGCTGAAAATCCGTAGGTCGCAGCAAAGCAGGTTACTGCCTCCTCTTCAGCGAGGCAGGTTTCTGATGAATGGCCCAGCTGCTTTGCAGGCACGTTGGTGGCACGGAGGAGGACACTGCCCTCCTTGGAGCAGCGTTGCCAGACTTTGTGGCTGTAAGCACACTGCCTGTCCCTAGAAGGGTAATTACAATGGTATTAGTGAGAATGAGGGCGCAGGATACCGTTGGCTATTTAAAGAGCAGGTCTATTTTTAACTACCTTTTAACAAAGATGGAGTTTTTATTAGACTGGGCTAGTCAGGGCTTTATAATTAACGGGCCTGGGTTGCACGTTGGTGTTTACAGCTTGCTTTGCATGTTCACTGTTAGCCAAATGCAGGTTTGTAACCGTATCTTACTGCCAGGGTGGCAAAACTGTGTGGTACCTGCATGGTCAGCAGTGAGTAGGATTGAGAAGTTGTTGCTGAATGGTCCTGTGCAAGAGGTACCTAGATGTGACCGTGCCAGCAGGAACTAGGCTGGGTTTTTAGGACAGAAGGAGACTGTCACGTAGAGCATTCATGGCCTGTGAAGGCTGTAGGGTTTAGCATGCTGTTGTAAGCACAGCTTAGCCTTGAAGGGGTTTAGCTAGTAACATGGTGTATTGTGCTACAGTAAGGTGCAGTTAATTGTATTCACCAGGGATTAAAATACTTTATGGCTAATGGCCAAGATCAATAATAGTAGATCCTCAATATATAATTTTAGGAGGGATTAACCTGGTAAATAATAATGGATTCCTCTCCAGAGCATCTGTTGCTATTTGCCATCTCTTAACAACTGTCCAGATTGCTTTCAAAGAAAAGGCAGAAAGCCATAGAGGAGCTGGGGGGAGGGAAGAGGAAGCAAGGAAGGGGTACAGAGAGCTCGGGGCTAGATCTGGGTGAAAATGAAGGGGTGAGAGAGAAAATGCCAGGCATTGATTGACTCCATTCCTCTGCTGGGCAGGTGGCCACCTATGCTGCTCTCATCACCTTTTCATTGTGAAGCACAGGCTGTTATATTTGATCTTCTTCTACTGAGTTGAAGTGGTCTGTCTCATTGGTGCCTCTGAGGATCAAAGGGGTTAGGAAAGGATGAGCAGTCACATTACCGAACAGCTGTGAGTTCATTCTGGAGGTGGCACCTTCCAAAGTGGTATCATTTTAATTACTGAGAGCATCAGTATTTGAATTTTTTTGCCATTCCTTTAAACATCCTATTTTTTGAAGTCATGAGATTACAGATGGTCTCAGTATTATTATTATTGTTATTTTATTCATTTAGACGAAGCTTCTATATTCTAGCCCTCTAGTTCAAAGCAAAAAACTTCAAGATATGCAATAAATAGGACCCAAAGGCCCAGAAGTTATTGTTTGAATAAGAAGAGCCCCAGATATATCACTTCAGCTTTGGAATCATAACATTGCTTTAGTCATATTGTTTGGGATCTTCTTGATTTAGGATTTCAGAGTGCAGTCATGGGATGCTGTTTAGATGTCAGTGCATTTGGCAACTGTATTCTTGTTACAAAGAGTTTCCAACCCAGTAGACTGTTAGGAGAAGAGGACCAAAACAAAATCCTGGGTGAGCTGAAGGATGATGGATACGGGTAGCAGAGTGGAGCAAACAGTCCAGCCTTTGCAGGGCTGGTCAGAGGACAGGGTGAAAAGGAAGGTAACAGAGACTCGGTGTGAGATGCCGGCGATCCTACTCCCTGAAGTGTCCTCTGAGGTGAGAGTAGGATCCCGAGTCTTCCAAAAGTGTCCTTTTCACAGCTGTGTCAGCGGTGCTGTGGCCTTGAATCCTGGACGTGGAAGCTCTCTCATGTGTCCACGTAACTTGAGGTGCTTATTGGCCAAACCCTGCACCCTCTGAACAGCATGATTTACTCCTAATGTCTGCACAGTGTGGACAGACTGATCAGCCTTTGGGAGATACAGCTATGAGTGTCTGTCATCTCTCCATATTGCAGCCCAGGAGACACCTGTCCTGCAGGAAAGCTGGATCTTTTATCCAAATTCCCCATTATTTCACCAAAGGGTAGGAAACTGCCTGATTTCCCCTCTCTGTGTCCCTCTCTTCCCCTTTTTTTTTTTGGAAAGCCTTGAAGGAATTAATATGCCTTCAAAACGGTAACAAAATTAGGAGATCCCTCTCATTAGTGTTCAGTTTTATACCTAGAAGGACCTAAGGAAAGGGAGAGACTTTGATAGTTGTGTGACATGGAGAGAGGTGAGGAGAGCGTGTCTCCCTCCAGACTGCAGTAGAAGGCTAGAAAGGCCCATGTTGAAATGTACCAGTGGTGGTAACAGACCACTTGGCACAAGGGTCTTGCAGCCCCTGTTTGCCAAGAGCCTGAAGCTTTTCCAAAGTTGAAATCAGTGATGAGTCTTCCTGTTTAGAAGAGTTGGGGGTAGGAGTAATTTCTATGTGCACTTGGCCGTATTCTAGCTCTGAGGTGCAAGGCCCTGCTGGGCTCAGGGGGATAGTCCAGGCAGCATTTGTAGAGCCATCTCTTCTGAAGTTTACAAGGTGTATTTTAAGTTAAAATCCTCGCTTTATGCTTACCTTAAGGTTTGTACCTTCAATTCCAGATGCAAGGAAGGGTTTGTCAGCTACGAAACTGGCCAGTTTTTTTCCAGATATTTCAGTTCTTTTGTAAGATGCTTCATTTCCCAATGCACCATATCTTGGTTTTGTGATTGAGGTGGCCTTTGAACAAAACGCTGCTCTTATGGATTGTGTCAATACGTTGCTCTTTGAATTTAGTTTCTTCTTATGGGCTTGAATCAGGATGCTGCTTTCTTGAGCAGTGTACCACCAGTTATCTCCCTGGTATGCAACTTGTCACCAGTCAGAGGTGCATTGATTTCTGTGACTTTGAAAAGCTGTGTTGCCTTGGTTCTTTGTTTTTGTTACTATTATTGTTCTTACACTTGTTTAATCATGGGTCTCTTCATTTGTGGTTTGTTTTTCATCTGCTCTTGATTTGAGAATACAGTTCAGTGCATGTTCATCTTTAACTTTTGCAGACAAATCTGCTATGGTTGGTTAAGGTCAGGCTGAAAATGTGGCCCGTAGAACTTTTTTGTTCCTTTAAATTCCTATTTATAGTATGTTGTCAAGTCTTTATATTCTCGGCCCTAAATTTTCATTTCGTTGCTTCTCTTAAATGATAGAAAGGCTTAAACAAACCTTAAAGATCTAAAAGCTTTTGTTCCAATTACTTTTTCATGGTACATTTTATTAGCGTTTGCAGTACAAATACTCCTACATGCCAGGGAGCCATCCTTAGAAATTGACTGGAAAGAAAAGAGGCAAATGAGCAAGTATCTCCTTCCATTGGGAGCAGATGCAGGAAAATAAATAATGGTGAGAAGAGACCTGCTTTAAAATCGGAAAGCCACGGCTTGCTCTGAATGATTTCACAGCTCAGGTGGAGATCGTTAACTTTTAACTGCTTGTTTCTGAGCCAGATTTCCTTCTAACACACGTGTCCCCCATCCCTGGTGGAAGTGGGGTGAGTGGGTGTGAGTGTGTTTATTGGGGGCTGGCTGGAGGCCACCGCGGCGTTACTGCGGGTGGCTGGAGGGCTCGCAGCAATGGCATAATGCTCTGCAGCAGGGGAAGCAGGGGATCAGCCCCAGCGCCCGCCTGAGTCGCCGGTCCTCATCCAGGTGGTTGGAAAAACCTTCTCTCCCTTCGCTGGAGACAAGCGTTCAGTAACGCAGGGAGCAGGCACTGTGTCAGAGAGGGCTGGGCTGGGGGTTAGAGACAAGAGTAAGAAAAAAAACCACCATCATATGATGGCTGTTAGAGACAAGCACAGCCCTGACCTGTGAATTGCTTTTAGAAGGAAACTTTATTATTTTTTTTCCCCGTTTTCCCTGCCCTGTGGTTTTTGCATGTGTTTCTCGTTACTTTTATCTCAAAATCGTTCTCATCCAATGAATTATTGATGTGGGGTCACTTGCGTTTCTCCAGGAATTGGTTTCTTTAACCAGTGATCCCTCCTGAATTTTTTAAGCAATCTATTAGCTCTTAAATCCAAACAAAGTTTCTAATTTCAGGGTTAAATTAGACTTGACTTTGAAAAGGTGTAGAGGGAGGAGGAGGGCAGAGGGGAAGGCTGATAATGTCCTTTACCATGTTAGGATCTTCCTTCTGCTGGTTCTTACAGTGGTTCTTGTTTGGTTTGGTTCTGGTTTTTTAACATCTCTTGGAGATCAAGTGTCTGATTTAGCCTCAGTGGGACTTGAGCATATTCCTGATGTTAAGGCCATGCTAAATCCACAGTTGAATTCAAGCCCTAGAGACCTGCAGGCATAGTACAAAAATATCTGGGAAATGCTTTTCTTTTCCCTCAGATGCTCCCTTCTTTCAACATACAAAATTCAGAATTCAGCATTTTGAAATGCTGCTGAAGGCGAGTTGGTCATTTCCTGCTGGGAGGGAGGCTTGATCTTTTAAAGATGGGAAGAGTGTGAGTGTGTGTCTGTGAGCGTGTGTGTGTTTTGCAGATGTTCAGGCCTTGATTCAGCAAAGTCCATCAGCGGTGTCCGAGAGGGGGATAGTGCTGAATCTGGGAAACCTGCTGCTTTGGAGCCGAGTGTGCACGTGTGTTTGACTGGCTCCTCAGCAGAGAAAGTTTCTTGTCTCAGTTTCCGTAGCTTCTGCCCGTGGTGGAAGCTGGAAAAAACCCCACAAGCCCAAAACCTGTCCTAGCAAAGAAGCTGCAGTCTCTCCAGGGATGTTTATGTTCAGGGGTGGCTCCCTGATGGTCATGCCCACAGCCATTGCTGCAGCAGTGGCCTTCCAGCCCTGGACTGGCCCTCACAGGGGGCTACTCGGGTGTTGAAGGTAGGTGGGTAGTCTCTGTGTAGCCCCTTTGGGACCAGCAGACAAAGGGCTTGGAGCTGCCACCATAGGTCCCTCAGCTCTCTGGGGACCCCACATCCAGAGATGTGAGGCTGGTGGCTTTGTGCCCAGCTTGCTGTGGTGCAGAGTGGTGGGGTAGGTTGATTCCTACCCAAAACCTTCAAAAATGTCTTCAGAGGAGTGAGGAAAGAAAATGGGGAATTTTTTTTTTATTTTTTTTTTTGGCACTCACATCTTTTACTGCACTGCAGTGTTGGTCCAGGCGAAAGGGAGCCTGGTTCCTGCAGTGGGATTTGGGTGCGTGTCGTAGAGTGAGACAGCTGAAGCTGCGAGCAAAAAGCACGCATAAATAAAGGCTTCCTCGTGCTTTATATAATCAGAGCAGATGATGTCATTGGGAACCGGAGAGGAGATGAGAGGAGAGCAGAGCAGAGCAGGCTGTGAAATTACAGCCCTCTGCAGCCAGGCAGAGCCAGCGCAAGGAGGGGCTGCAGGGAGCAAGGACCAGGCTCCTCTCAGATAGAGGCTGGGGGCACAGGGCCTGGGGGCTTGGGCTTGGAGGGGAACTGGGGGATAAAAGTAGATAATCCAAATAGTCAAAAGCTGTCACACAGGCACAAAGTGAAAGGGGGGAGAAGAGCATGTGCCAAGTGGGGCTGCCATTTCAGGGGCCAGCACCCCCTTCTTCCATTGCGGCCACCTATAGCTTGCTGTGGATCAGCTGGTGGGAGGCCATGGGGCTGCTGGGCTTGCTCATCCCTCTTCTGCTTTAGTCTCCTGGCCCATCTGTTTAGGGGCTGATGTACCTTTTCCCACAGCAGCTCCTGGCAGAGAAGAGAGGGCATCCTTGCTTTGCTTGCCTTCCGCATCCCAGAGAAACTAACTTCTAGGCCCCTCCTAGCACTGCACAGGGAGGAAGCAGAAGCGGCAGAGGGGCTCTGTCCCAGGGTAAAAGGTTGTCCTCAGCTCTTAGAGACAGAGAGGCATGTGTTAGGCTCTGGTTTTCTTAAGCCTCTCAGATCCTTTGCTCCTTTCCTGGCCATCCTGATGCCCCACATGGGAATCTCAAATAGGAGTCTTCCCCCTCGTCAGGCTGAGCAGGAGGGTGGCACCGGTCAGATCTCTTGGGAAAGAGGAGAACCCCCTCCTTTCAAATCCTCCATGGATTCCTTCTTCAGCACATCCAGCCTCTGTCCTGTGATCAGGATGCTTCTGTGAGAGCTTGAATTTTTCCAAAGCTGCTTAAGCAGGAGAAAGGGCTCCAGTTTCTCCTGTCTCCCCTGCAGCTAGCGTGCAAAGGATTTGGCCTCAGCAGAAACTGGAATTCTCCTGTCATCCTCTGTCTTCCCCGGGATGAAGGCAGTGAGAGGCAGCAGCCCTTCGCGCCAAGCCCGGGTTGTTTCTCTGTTATATAACAATATGGGCATTTAGACTTGTTTTTCCAGATATTGGCAGATGCGTCAAATATTGGCATAATCTAATGGTTTGCATGGAAAGCCGTCTGGCTCTGTCTGGAACCTGCACAATGCTGGTATTTTCATTGAATACAAGAGCCTGCAGCGTTGTCAAAGCCACGTTGCAACAGAGTCCAGGTAAACAAAGGGAAAAGACATTCGTGTCATGGCCCAACCTGTGGGATTACAGCTGTCCAGGTTCAGCTCCAGCACTTGATAAGAAAGATTAATAGGTTTGTGATTTGCTGTCTCTCTGAAATGGTCTTTTAGCTAAGTTTGCTGTGATGCTTTTGAGCTCTGGAGTTTTATTTCTGGGTATTACTGAAGCCACCCATCAGTGTGTCAGACCTTGCCTGTGTGCTCTGTGCTTTACGAACCCATCGTGGTCCACCCGGGCTGTTGGAAGCTGGGAGAGGTCAGGGACTGTGACCAGGTTAGACTTTAAAAATAAAAAGGCAAAATATTGCACACTGTGGAGGGGAGAAAGGTGTGGAAGCTGTTTGATTTGATCTCTCTGAAAGAAACCAACATGCTTGTGTGCCAGGACCGTATGCAGGCTTGGTGGCTCTTTACTGTCCCAGGTGCACTGGGCCAGGGACCTCCTGAGCAGCTCCATCGGTTGTCCAACAGCCATCCCCAGCAGTGGGATGTGACTGCAGGGGCTGTCCCCAGTCTGCACACCAAGGCTGATCCACTGCTGTGTGCTGATGAAAAGCCCTGTACATTTCCCTTGGTTAGGCTGTGGTTGGAGATACAAGTGCACTTTGGTTTGCAGTGGAGTCAAAACTCAGCGTGGCTCAGCTCTGGGTGCAAAATAAGTGGAAAATCCGGCGGCAGCAGCCCAGAAGTGATTGCTTTGGTCAAACCTGTTCCAAACCTGCCTCAGCTCAGCCAACACCACCCGCCCCTGCAGTGTGCTCGTTGCCTGAGTTGTGCTACGTGCCACCATGAGCTTATCAGCCCATGCTCACGCCCTGTCACAGGCAGGTGTCCCTTCCTGATGCCTGGTGTGCTGGCAGAGGCCATCACCCCTGCTGCAGGCCACAGCCTTTGGCGACCAGCCAGCAGAGCCTCTGGCAGGAGCTGTTTCTCTGACAACCTCCTGTGTGAGCTTGGGCCAGTCTTCTGGGCTTTGAGGGCCAGTGCGGGGATCCAGACCTGGGGGAATGTCCCCTCTGGGGGCCACGTGTGCTGGGGGGGCAACTCTCTGCCAGCTTTTCCAGTGTCCTCCTGAGGACAGGCTCTCTGACTGCTTTGTCCTCTTGCCAGGGCCTACAGAACACAATAACCTTCTTCAATCCACCATGGTCCTGGGGCACACCAGGAAGAGTTCCAGTGTCTGGGGTTCTGTTACGTGGCTGGATCTTTGTGTATAGTGTTCAGGTGCTTCACACGGTTGATCTCATTGAGTCTGCTCATAACCTCACTTTTGACACAGCGGGTCAGTGCCATCCTTTTAACTGCTCTCTCAGCAATCCGGCCAGTGTTTGCTCCTGCCCAAAACGGTTCCAAGAATCACTGTTCTTGATGCAGCACCTTCCCCAGTTCCTGGTGAAACCTTCAGTGAAACCTCAGCCCAAAGCTCAGGCTGTAAATGCGTTGTCCGTTTCTCTCTGCATTCAGGAGTGGACTGTGATACGTTGGACACTGGTTAGATGTTGATTCCCCGACCTTTTTGTTTTCTGTTGCACAAATAATTCCATTTTCATGTTGGGCTAAGAGCTGCCCTTGCCCAGTAGGGCAGGGGAGAGTCTGCGGTCCCTGCCTGTAGCAGGTGCTCTGTAGCAAGTCCCCTGTTAGTTGGAACCAGCTGTTCCTCAGCCCCGAGACCTGTGCACACATCTTTAGTTCTACTTCAGCTGCGTTTTTAACTTGGGCTGATCCTGTAATTCAAGTGTGGCTGGTGCTTGTGCTGTGAAGAGACACATGCTGCTCTGCTGCAGCTTGATGGCTGTGCTCTGGTAGTTCTGACTTGGTGACTTTTAGGACCATTCAGGAAATCTGTGGCATAGCCAAAAGTGAGTTCAATACCCAGAATGTATTTAACCACAGGATCATCTTCTTCCTCCTCCTTTCTCTAGCTGCAAGAAATCAGTGTCCGGTCTCCCATGGGATGACAGGAGCTATAGTGCCAGGGAGAACCAGCAATGCTTTTTCATTGGTGACCCTACAAATCATTCATAAAACATTGGGCAAACGCCTGTAGTAGGTGCACACAACTCCTGTTGGTCAAGCTCTACGTTGAAAATGGGCTTTCAAGTAGAGAAAATGGGCTTCCAAGTAGAGAAAATATGCCTGTGTCAGCCATATGGGCTTAATGTCAGTGAGGTTTGCCCTAGAGCAAGCTGAGAAGTAAAAGATGAGATTGATGTGATTACTGTTTTTTTCAGTTTGATTTTTGGATTATGATCTCCCTTTCCCCACCCCTCTGGTTGTTAATATTTAATGAAAAACACATGTTCTTCAAGGCCCTTGCTGGTCACACGCAGCCCTGTGGCTGTTCTTGAGACAGAATGATGGACCCTTTGTAAAGAGATTTATAATCGAAACAGTGAGGAGCTCACAGCTCCAGCACCGCGAGAGAACAGTCCCCTGTGCTGACAGTTCATCAGCAAAACCCCTGACCCTTCCACCCTTAATCATCCTTGCTTGTCACTGACATAATTGCCTGATTACAGACTCCTCTCCCCCACCCCTTTCAAACTGGGGGCAATAGTGAATTTGAAAAACAAATGGAAATGAACTGTCCATGCTCTTTTTTTTCTTTTTTTTTTTTTTTCCCTTTTTTTTTCCTTCCCCTGCATTGAGATGGATCAGGCGAAGATTCAGTTTCTTTGTGCATGAGCAGGGGCAGGGATAGGCTTTCAGGACTCTTTTGCACCGGTGTTTCTTGCATGTGAATGGTGGAGCTGATGTCATTGTGTTATTGATTGGGATGACAAGTTTGGACATAAATCATTAATGTCTGCGAAAGAGAGAAGGAGGGGAAAAAGGCAACCCATACTTGAGTTTTCCATAAATCTGCTGTTCATTCCTGCATACGTGATACAGAAGAGGAAACAGCAGGAAGAGTTTTCCTGTGCAGCCCGAGGACGATGTGCTTTGCTGCTGCTGTCTGGACCATTTTCCCCAGAACATGTTTCTGTATTCTGCAGAAAATGGCTCGTATCATCAGCAACGCTGTCGTGCTTGAGCCTGTCTTTGTAGACACGAGCCAAGGTCAGAAGACTGCCCAGGGGAAGGTCTTGGGTTCTCTTGTTCCCACAGACCTTGCAGCTCCAGCAGCGTTTCAGACCTGGGCCCAGGAAAAGGAGCAAGAGCGCAGTGCTTGGGAACTACCGTCACTTTAGCTCCTTTCACTGCCAGCGAGGATTCTTTGGGTGTTTTGGGCTGACAATTTTTCTCATTGATCTTCTTAATTTGGTGCAAAAACACAGTGCTCAAATCAGTTTGTAGCAAACGTCCCTGAGCCAGCAATGCACAAGTGTGCAGGGGTAGTGGTCATTCGAAACTGCTCTCACAAAAGTTCTTCTCAGCAAAACAGACAGCAAATAGCTGAGAGAGAGAGAGGAAACCCAGGAGATACTCGTGCCATTTGCCTGTGAGCCTTGCCCCTGCACAAAGTTCATCCAGATGAGTCAGATTATCACTTCAGACAGCAAGAAAACAAATAGTGTCTGTCAGGGGTTAGCAATAATGCAAGTATTGGTGAGCAGCTGATGTTTGCAGTGTAAATAGTTTAGTGGCAGTCTGTCCTGGTACCTGTGGGGAAACTCGTGATGTGTGGGAAGAGGGAAACGTGAAAACCGCCTCGTAGGAGGGAAGCAGAGAAGGAAATGATATTCCCTTTCTGAAGCCATAGCTCTGATTCTCCTTTTTCTCCCCTTGCAGCCGAGCTCACCTCCGCCTGTGTCTAGAACGCTTAAAAGTTCTGATACCACTGGGACCAGACTGCACCAGGCACACAACGCTTGGGCTGCTCAACAAAGCCAAAGCACATATCAAGGTAAGAGCTGCTTTTCCCAGCTGCTTGCAGTCTGGGATGTTGGGAAGCACAATTCAGTCACTCGCTCTTGCTGCCTAGATGTAACTCTCTGTTGAAGGAGACTAACACCTTTTTAAAAAAAAATTAAAAAGCACACCAGCCTTGCCCCCTCGGTTAATCATTTGTCATTGCCACAAGCCACATTATTAGACGAGTCCTTAATGAACTCCGTTAACTACGGAAATGATTGATTTGGAGAGCCCAGGGATCTTGTTCTGTATGGTGATCGTTTGTTGACAGCTGCATCTCTTTAAAGGAAAACATACCTGCTGTTGAGTGACTGCATTCTGATGGGAAATACAGGGGGTTTTGTTGGTTTGTTTTTGTTTTGTTTTGTTGTGTTTTTTTTTTTTGTTCTGATGTGCTAGTGAGTTTCCACTGCCAAAGCATTAGCACAAACCACAAGAGTGTGAGACGGGGTTGGCTTGCTGGGGTTTCGTGTGTGAACCTGCCAGCCAGCCCAGAGCTCTTTTAGATTGGCTTTTGGCAAAGCGAAGCATGAAAAGAAAACGCAGCACTGTTAGTATCTGGAAGAGGCTGAAATGCTTTGTCGCAGGTCAGGGTAGCGGGCGGGAGGATGGGTGGTGAAGGAGAAAAAGCGCTGCCGAAGGGACAGAGTTAGCCTGAAATGACTCCTCCTTATGCAATGTGCTTGTGGAAGGAAACAAAGAACAGTGCCCTGGTAGATTTCCCAGCTGTGATCAAAGAAATCTGTAGTAGGTTATGTAAATCGCTTACTGAATAGAAAACTGTTTCTGAGAAATCCTACTAACCCATGCAGCAAGGAACACAGAACTCCCAGGGCACGTTTTAATGTTACAGTGGATCATAACAAACCCTGAATTGCTTTGGTTAAGGGAATTGAGGCCCCTTCGTGGACACATTTGGTAATGCAAGTGGCTGAACCCATGTGGAATGACCCACAAACTGCTGCAATTCAAGTCATTTCCCCTGGAGAAGCTCTGTCCTCAGAGACACTTTATACTAATGTGTACGATTTGTCAGCGCTTGGGAGGTGGAAAAGAAGTGAGGAGATGGGATTGTTCTTGGGGACTGCAAGGCAGCTTGGTTCAGGGCTCTTCTGCAGCTTAAAGCCTTCTGGGACCTGGGAATGTCTAAGCAAAGCAGGTGGCTGGGCAGTGGAGGTGGGAGGGAAAGAGAAAAGGATGGAATTAATTATTGAGTCATATTTGATCATGTCAGAAACTTGAAGAAACTGACAGGAGAAGCCAACACCAGCTTGAGAACCTGGAAAGAGAACACAGATTCCTAAAGAGAAGACTGGAACAACTACAGGGTCCTCAGGAGATAGAGCGAATACGAATGGACAGCATTGGATCTACCATTTCCTCGGATCGCTCAGACTCGGAGCGAGGTGGGTGTCGCTGAACGAGCACTGAATCCCCAGGACTCTGTGAAACAAGGGCATGAGATTCATCCATTTCTCATCTCTCAGCCAACCCCTTCTTATGGCCTTTGTTGCTTAGGCTACTGATTATGCTCCCACACATGCACAGACACACACACGAAGAGTTTAGGATTCTGGAAGAAGTGTTAACTTGAGCTGATTTCTGTGGCATTTAAAGTGACCTGTTTATCTGAAAAGCACTTTAAAGTGCCAAACCACTAGTTAGGAAAAATAACATGGTCCCAAGATGGTGACTAAATACCTGATGGTAAAGTTGAGATATCCATTGTGCTCTTTGGTCTGTTGAACCTCTCAGCAGCACAAAGAGGAAAACCTAAGAAGATATTAGTGGGACTGGAACAGATGTTGCAGAGCAGCAACCAGCTTCTCATTCCGTATTTGGGCCGTGGTATAGCCAAGGTGCTGTGGTATAACCAAGCAAACAGAACCAGGCAAATTGTCTCTTAAAAATTCGTGGAGTCATTCTACACACCCCCTTTTTTTTTTTTTTTTTCCCTGAGCTTCTCATAATGCTCCTCTCCTTAGCTAAAACTAGATAGAGATGATCTGAATAGCTAACTGAATCCAGATAACTTAGTGTTGTTTTTTTTTTTTTTTTAAATCTCAGCTGTCGAGAGATGTTTAGGCACAATAGATGGTTTGATATTTATTATCAGACCCAAAGATGCTGTATAGTTTGGATACGAGTCTGTAGTTTTTAAAAAAAACAAACACCTCCTTTGGAAAATTCCTAAATGGTATGGGAATCAAGATGTCTGGTTAACTAGATCTCTGCTTGCTAAGTCCTTCTTAAAAATAAGATATATGTCCTAAAATCCACAGAGCATCTCTGAGAGTAACCCAGACCCCCATGGTAGTCCATTGTAACGCCCTATATGAGTGGTACCACCATTGGCAATGTGGTATCAAGCAAGTAGCACATTTCAGGGTAACTTCATGCTCCTTTTTCTCCATTGCCCTCTGGTTTATCTCTTTGTTTCCAACACTGGGGTAGTAGAGCTCCAAAGAAAGAGGTAGCAGAACAAGTTCAGGCCCACCTATGCTGATATGTGGCCTGCAGGCTGGAGGAGTCAAATCCCTTTGCTGAGTCCCAAGGAAAAACTCCAACCTGCTATCTAGTCTTTTTATAAATCATATCCACGGCCCATCTCCTGCTCCCAGGGAGAACACGGAAAGTCTTCCTGCCAGACAGCTGCTTCATTCCTTGCTGGGGGAGTCCCAGCAGCTCGCTGGCTTGAAGGGAGCAGCTGGGTCTGTGGTTCTAACCTGGATGCATTTCTCTCTTTTTCCTTTTTAGAAGAGATTGAAGTGGACGTTGAAAGCACAGAGTTCTCCCATGGAGAAGTGGACAATATCAGCACAACCAGCATCAGTGACATTGATGATCACAGCAGCTTGCAGAGTATCGGGAGTGACGAGGGTTATTCCAGCGCCAGTGTCAAGCTCTCGTTTGCTTCCTAGAACCAAGTGAGACAACAGTGCAGGGCGAGTGATTTCACTGAGGTTAATAAGCTGGGTCCTAGATGCCAGTATCCTCTTTCAGAAATGTATTGACAGGTAGTCCTGGAGAGACCTGTATATAAAGCTTTTCGGATAAAGGAAGCCTCCACAGAAACCCACATGTGTTCACTTGGTCACGTTACCAATCTCAATTCCTGCTGGCAAAAAGTTAGGCCAAACACTAGTCCCTTTGAAGTCAGTGAAATCCATTTGTTTCTGTGGGACCTGGATCTAGACCTTAGTGTTGAAACACTTCGTTTTGAATTTATTTGTTTGAAAGAGGATACTAGAGACTCATCCCTCTCTTTCTGTCACGAGATCTGAGAAATGTCAGAATTTCTTCTATTGCATTCAGGTTGAACAACCTAGTTTAGGCCCTTCTGAAGAGCTTTTCTGGTCCTAAAAGGACCGTGTCCTACAGTTTATCACAATCCAATGCTGTCGTAATCTCGGAAATCTAAGCAGGCTTACATAGCCTAGGAATAACAATGACAATAATGATTAAGGTCTCATTCTGTTCCCAGAGAGAGAGAGGGGCAGCCAAGAGAGATGTTCAGGAGAGAACGCCATTCAGCTCAGCTTTCTTTTGGACATCATTTAAAAAAAGCAAGTACCTCTGATGCCTGGCTAGAGCGAGAGGTACTCACTTGTAATCTTACCAGCACATCGTGGGCTGTGGCACCGACAGCAGATCTCCCAGTAGGTGGGTGCTCGTACGCAGGCACGCAACCAGCTGGGGACAGAGAGAAACGAGCACATACCAGAGGTGATGTGCCAGAAAGTCATGCCCAGATACTGAGCCACTATGACCTTTTTATTTGAAGAGATTTTTTGATAAACATTTGTAAATGTGTTGGGAGGGAAAACACCCCAAGTCTGATGCGTCTTTTTAGAGCTTGTCCATATGAAATCTTAGATGTCTTTTATATGAATTTATGCCATGAAAAGATCTCTGTTTTGATGAAGCACTTGACCCAATGAAATGCAAAGATGCTTTTTGCTGTGCACACAACGGATGAAGGCTGTGCTAGCTGGAGAAGGCCAGGTTTGGTGGGGGTTTCTTCGGTTTTCTTTTTAGAATCATTCCCTTTGCTGACTTTTGAAGTTCCAGTCTGGTAGTTAACCTAGTTAAGCTCAGCACGTCTCTCATGTTAATGTAACGTTTTGACTGCACGTCCTGTTCCCAGGGGCCTTGCCATCTTACCTGTGCAGGTGCTGTTAAGAGCTATTATAGCGAATGTTTTCTAATTTTCTCAGAGACGAGCATTCTAACCTGCACTTTGAGGGCTTTGCTTTTTTTTTTTTTATTTTATTTTTGTCTTTTTAATGGCCAGGATTATTTTGTTTTCCAAGTTTTAAAAACCTTAATAGAGTCCTCACCTATGGCATTGTTTGAAACTTTGTATATCCTTAAGTAATTTAACTACCCCTCATTACTAAGAAAAAAAAGAGGAAAAAATGCTTTATAAAATTCATAACTTATTGCTGATTTGAATGGGTTGTTAATTTCAGTCCTTTAGATTTTATTTTATTGTTTTAGGTAGGGTTGGGCAAAAAGAGGTAAAATAAAATAAAAAAAAATAAAAAGACAACCATGTTTAGCAGTGCAGTGGAATTGTGTTTAAATGTTAGCATATGGTCCCCATTAAAGTAGCACTTTAACGCCATTAAACATTTCTGTATCCGAAATGAGTTGTGTTCTTCCATCTTGGTCATTCGTATCCCTTTAGCCGGCTCCAGTCTTCTTCGTGCTCTTCAATCCTGAGCAAGTGCTGTAGGCTTTTGCATTTTAAGTTGCCTGTGTTTGAAATATGAAATGTTTCCCCGACTCTCCGCCAAAATGTGTCATCCCTGTAAGAGTCACAACACACAATAATCTTTCCATGGCTGAAATGAATGATTTCTGTTTGGTTTGGGTTTTTTAGATTAATTTGTTTACTAAGTCTGGATCAGGTTGTGGTTGTTAAATCTGTTTTCGCTTGTGTGTGTGTGTAATCCAGAGGCTCAGTACATCTGTTCCTCTTCCTTCTGGGAGGTGACCTGGCAGGAGCAGGAGTCTGCCACACACTGAGTTGAGCTCTAGGTTAACAAATGGGGCCTGAGGGTTTTCGAAGAAGAAATGGGGCTTGGATTTATGTTTGGGGTCCATATAATTTCTGGATGACACAAGGTTTGAGAAAGTCTTCTAAGTGGTGAAAAGTGGGAAACTTTAGCTCTAGCAAGGCCTGATTTATTTATTTATCATTATTATTATTCTCTCTGCTTAATTTTACGAGGTGGCATCTCCTGTAAAACCAGAACTGGGTGTACTTCCCTTAAGCAGCTCCCACACAGCAGACCCACATGGGCGCTCTCTGCTCCCTTCTACTCTCGCTCTGTCAAGTCCTCCCCCGGTAAATTAGATCCCGGTGGGTCCTTTTGCTACAGACAAAAACCCATTAAAACAACCATCCAGCATTCTCCTCCTTTTGACACAAGCATATTACAGTGTGTCATCTCGTGGCTGGGGACAAGGTGGAGATGACTATCTGGCTGCATTTGGGGACAAGGTGGAGATGACTATCTGGCTGCATTTGTCATGGTTATCCTGTGGCGAGTTGTCACCTAAAGGTCATTGTAATGTCCATTCCATTAGAGACACGTCAGTGATGAAGGTGGTCTCAAGTCTGTCTGTCTCAAGAAATCCGTAGCTCAATAGAAATGGGGTTAAATGTACAGAGCTATCATTTTCCAGGTTTTCTGGTTGTGTTTTCCTTTTTGTTGGTTTGTCTCTACCTTCTGATTCTGGCCTCTGAGCTCCAGCCTCATGCTTTGCTGCTCGCTCTTCTCTTTTACTTGCTGCTCCCCGTTTGTAGCCCGTGTTTCTGTGTTGCCTGGTTGAAATGGGGGAACATTTGGCTTCAGTGGAAGTGGGATCACTCATGTCCACTAAATAGAGATAGTCTTTTTTTTTTTTCTTTATTTCCCTCTGGTAAGCTTTTGTTGCGTATTTTCTGGCACCAACCACACGTCATTGGAAGGAGAAGCTGGGATTGCTTCCTGGAAGATAATGATAAAAGCCAGGATTTTGGTCTGAGGGTCACGAGGTGAGGGTGTCCCCTCATCACCAGAGGTTTGATGTGTCACTGAAGTTGCTTTATCAGGTCGTGTGGTAACAGGTAGCTTGGGTATATGGTGTGGATGTTTACCATAGTCCTGGTGCAAACATCCCTCCTTATTTTGCGATCTAAGTGAAGGTTTTTAGAGCGCAGATGAAGATTGGACAAGCAGCTGTGCAAAGAGCAGCACCAGCGGCAAGGCAGGGAGTGATACTTTTCTTGGGCCTGGCCCAGGAACATTTTCCATCATCCCATCCCAGGCTGAGCTTAAACGTTGAGACCTTCAAGTGGTGGTGGTTTCACAAAGTAACTGCCTCTGCGCTGATGCCGGTGAGTGGAACATCAGTGGGAAGTACAGGGGTTTGCTATCTGTTTTGTTTTCTGAACATCTCTGATGTGGAACTGCAGTCTTCTAAGGTAATGTCTTCTTTTGTACCTACTGAGACACTCTCATTCTGGCATCAGGGAAAGCAAAAGAGAAATGGATTGCCATGACCATGAAAATTTAAAGTTGCTACTCTTAAGGCTGTTCCTAAATATTTAACTGAGCCGTTCCCAGATGCGCCAGTCAGATTTGTGCTGTTCTAATTTCCCCAGGAGGTTACAGTTGGTACAAGGCTGAGGCTGAACTACAAAAATGTAAGTTCCTACAGGAAATAGTTTAGGAGGAGAGGTGGGTCCCAGGCTGCTCCTCTTGTGCACTATCCTGTGACACAGGAACAAATCTCTGTTCTCCAACCAATATCCTTTCCGTTATGTCCCCAGCTCAGTGGGTTTGCACGCTTTACACACTTTGACACTTCAGCTTCCCCTCTGTCACTTGAGTGTTTCTAAGTCCTGATGGCTAGCCCAGGGGTAGGTATTTACTCTGCTTCCTCAGAGGCCCAGAAGCCAATGCAGAACTCATGTTCTAAAAAAACAGGTTTCTTACTGTTTAGAGCAGCTTAATGAATCTGGGAAATAAATCATAATTAAAAAAAAAAACCAACAAACCAATACCAAAACATTTCCATTTTGGGATATTTCAGCATTTGTAAAATAAGGAAGTTTGTTTGTTTGTTTTGGCAATTACTAGTGTTGCTTAAATCAGATTTATTTTTCCTGTGTGAATTTGTCAGACTCTTTACTGAGGCAGCACTCCAAAGCCAGGCTATGCACCGACTGGCCCTGTCCTGCAGAGGAGGAAATAGCACCAATAAAAAAATAAAAACCAAGCACCAGCAGGAATGGGTGTGTGGCCCAGATTGCAGGTTTGGTGATGATTTTTTTTTTTATTATTTTTTTTAATTTAAACGAATTGTCTTCAAACTCTTCTCTCCCCTGTGGCTCAGCCCACCCCAACCCTAGCGCTATCACTGTCACCGACTGCTCCAGGTAAGGGGTTTAAGGAAAAAATCCTATCAAAGGTTCCTCTTGGCAGCACAGCTGGGTTTATCAGGCAGATAATCAGCAGCCCAGATTGTAACAGGTGACTAACAAATAAGTTACTCAAAGGAAATGCTGCTTTTCTTACATAAAGGCAGTACAATCCTGTACTAGTTCTACTAATTTTTTTTTTTTTTAGAGGCTCAGCATGAGACCAGCTAGTTGTAACATGGGCTGGACTATCCATTCTTCAGCCATTGCATTCTGATGTAAAAGTACCAAGTTCTCGTCAGGATGAGCAAGTAACAGTCCTGTGACAAACATTTATTGTATTTATTACACCAAAAGTTGAGCAAGCAAAAGTCCATGTCAGGTATGATTTAAGCCTTTTTCTTCAAAACCTTTAAAGAGTTTGATCAGGTGGTTAGGGAAAGACTCACATGGCTTCCTGAAAACTCCAGTTCTGCCCAGTTTATTGTGTTTATGTTCTGACATTTCTGCTCTTTTAGGGTAGTGAAAGGGACAGAGTACCTGTGTGTCACAGGACTATCACCTGTGATGGCTGTAGTACAAACTGCCTTTCTAAAAAGCATTGAGGTCTTCTATGAGATTATTTTATGGTAAATTAAGAGTTTTTCTATGCAAAAGGGAATTTGCTCTGCCTGCCACCAGTGAGTGGCACCTACTTCATCTTGCAGTGAGTGTGCAGTACTTTTGATTAGAATCTGCTGGGCAGAATGTAATAGACTTCCCCCTTTCACACTCATTTACTCTCCCCCCCATATACTTTCACTTGGTCAAATATATCCAGCAGATTTTAAACACTTTATTTAATAAAAGTTAAACATACAAAACTGAAATTAACACACTTTGTATTCATAAAAATCACTTTCTCCCATTATAGGGAGAACCTTTTTCTATGTATGGATTCTAAACTACCGCTTGTAGAGTTTAGCTTGAGTTGTGACTCAGGTAACTGATGGACATTTCCACCAATCAGTGCATCAACAATTGCTGACGTGACCTGATCTAGTTAACAAATTACAAAATGAGCTACATTAACATAATATACAGGGAAATAATGGTCAGGGTTAATGGACAAGAAACACCCTTTAATTATTTAATGGGGGAAACAGCTGATGTACTCTTGTCCATTAACTCAGCCCTAGATTTTACAAAAATAATATCTACATTGTATACAGGGCTACCCATTAACGTCTTTAAACACATTACGGGTTCAGAGATGGCACCACTACCAGAAGTGAGAGACAAGTAACAGAGGAAAGCAAATCACATAGAAAACACAAGAAAGCAAGAGCTTTTACACGTGGTTTCCCGACCGAGACTGAAGGAGCTCAGCAGCACTGTAATACAGCTGAAGTGACAATGAACATGAGGGCCAGGCAGTTAATTAAGGACAGAAATTTTAGCCTCACCTTTACTCCCTCACAACTAAGTAAGCAGGACCTGCTGTGCTGCAGTTCCACTGGCCTGGATGGGGCAGAACCAAGCAGGAGCTGTTCCTGCCTGTGACCGCACCATCAATCCTACAGGACCTACCAGAGGGGAGCTGATGGCTCCTGTCTAAAGCACAACCACTCACCTTCTCCAGCTCTCTGATCCTTGGGGAGGGGGGTATTTTTAAGTACAGTTCTCTACTTTGAAATCAGAATCTAAATACCTTGTCCTATGTTTTTGTTCTGGTTACATTTCAATAACCTTTCAATAACTTCCTATTAAAATTTGATGAGTATTTAAAAAGAAAAAAACCCACCAGTATCTCCTCTGCTTAACTTCTAGTGCAGGAAATTCAGACTGGAATTTAAGTCAGATTCATTGTTCCTAGCACATGAATCATCATTAGTAATAAAGATCCTATCGGCCCTGTTCTGCCCTCAGTTACAGCTGCACAAATCGATCTGCAGGGGATTTGTAAGGGAGTAATTTACAACTTCCTTAGCAATTCCATGTGATGTATAAGCCACAACAGAGTTGAGCTCTCTCCCATTACAGCAGCTCTGTAACACTGAGACAGCAGACAGTGCCGTGACCGCAGAAACGAGGGGGGCTGTTAAGGTGCCATTTTTATACCACCACTTTTCTTAAGAAAAAAAAAATTTAAAAAAATCAATCACTACTAGTATGAATAGAATATTCCAGAGATGAAAGCTGCAGAAAAGTGCTGCTTTCAGAGTAACAGGTAACAGCAGTTCATGAAAGCATTTACCTGCAGAATGTATTTTAATGCAACTACAAAAAGTTTAATGATTGGGGGGGTTCAAATCAAGAGCTGGAGATTTAAGGCTCGTATTAGCTGAAGCCAAAGTAATGGTGACAAATGGACTATTTGCTATGTGCCAACAAATAATTTACTTTTAGAAAAATATAATGATAAAAAGTTAAGTGTAAAGCCCTGCAGAGATGAAGTTCCACCCTTTTCCCCTGTTACTGAGGCATCAAATGCCTGACATTATATTTAGAGGTATCTTGATACTGTGTCATAGGTTTGTCTGCAATTCCACATGTTCCAACTCCAACCTTCCCAGTTACGCTCTCAGGGGAAGCAAAAATACTCCTCTTTACCTGCAAATGAAACAGAAAACACCATTTCTGAATAATTACTAACTGGCTCTTTGAAAAAACAATATCCTCAACTTCTTACTCTCTAGCCAGGCACCCTGGCTCATCCATGATGTTATCTGCAGGTGAGATAACAGAGCTGGGAACCTCTAGGTACCTCAGAACTAGATGTGATCATGGTACTCAGGATCTTGGATCAGGCCAATGATGATTAAAATTCATCTCTCATAAGATGATCTCTATTACAACTGAAGTTTTACCACTTGGTCAAGCCATGATAAAAATTAAATAAGGTTTTAAGGTGCCCTTGCTGCCTTTTTTGCACAATGCTTGCTACTCCAGGACGGTTAATTAGCTCTGGGTCTGCCAGGTCATAAACACAGCAAGAAGTCAGGCCTGGAGGTTCAGACAGACCCTCAGGTTCCAAGCTCCAATAAACACAACCTGGCAAGTGCCAGCAGGCCCAGCTCTCCACACTAAGCACGAGCTCAGCCTCTTGAGAGCAGCACTGCCCTAAAGACATAGAGTACAAACCCAGGCCTTTTAAGTGTAAAATGCACCAAACTGCATACTGCAGAACCCCAAAGATGAACCCCCTTCAAAAACCACTTCCTCCTCTCTCCCAAAGCACTGCACAAATTCCATGCCCTGTTGTTATTCATGTACTGACAAAAGCAAACAAACCTGGCCTTTTTTGTTTTTGGAATAGGCTCTGTTGTTAAACTGTTGCCACTTGACTTTCTGGTCCTCTCGTTCCTGTTCAAGTTCTTTAATTCTCTGAGCTTTTTTCAAAGCTTTCTTCTTTTTATACTCTCGTTGCTGAGCTATCATCTCTTTTCTGGAAAGAAGGAAAAAAGACATTTTATGTTTGTGCCTTTTCATGTAAGAAACTAAAACCCCTGTTAAGACAGACAAGAACAATAGCTTTCCATAAGTGAATGGCAGAAAACAAAGCTTGTAAATACTCTCCACTTCTAGGAAAAAAAAAATAATCAAAACTTTCCATGCCTATTTGTATATTTGGGCATAATAACCACCACTGCCACCTGATGAGGACTACGCCAAACGTAGCAACCAACAGGATTGTGTGTAATTAATTTCTGAAAATGAAAATGTACCCATGAGCATTTCTGTATTTCAGAAATATCTAGGGCTTGGAAAATTTAAATAGCCCATTCGAGTGAAAAAGCCAAACTTTTCTGGACATTTGCAGGACTCTCGTGCTGCCAAGCATTGGACAGGGATGGAAGGACATTGCCTGTAACAAACTCTGAAATTGTACTGCCTTTTATCCCTCCCCAAAAAAATACTTAATGTTAAAAATACCTTTCTGTGTTAGACACAGCAGGATATTGAGTAAAGCACGGCTCGCCAGCGATGGGGTCAACACAGCTACCCTAACACTGGGGTGGGGCTGGTAAGTATTCTCTGTTGTGAGCCAGGTCTGAGTAGAGCCTGCACTAGATCTGGGATGTCAAAGAGTAACAATTTTTTTTCTTAAAAAAAAAAAATCTACTGCTTACATACTTGATACCTTGAGATAGCATAATTTGAGTAAAAACGAAGTCTATCCTGTTTATCTTGCCAGGAAAAGTAACATACATCATACCAGCCACATTAATCTACCAAACCTTACACACTAGACTGATTAAAGATCCTTTTTCAAGCAAACAGGTGAAGATACTAAAGATAAGTAAAATTTCCAAAAAGAGAGATACTATTTGATTAACCATTTTCTATAGCTGTGGGGAAAAAACCCAAAATAAAGCAGCTTTCAGACTTCTGCCTGTGTGTTACTTACTTGGACATGGGTTTGTTGCCACTGTCCTCTTTTGCTTTTCTTCCCTCTTCCACAGGCTTGAGGTTGAAGAGAGGTGTAACTTCAGCATTGCCATACCCAGCAAATGTGACCGCAGCTGTTCCATTCTCCTCATCTATTTCTTCAATTTCAGCTTCATAACACCTGTAAAGATATCATGGCTGTAAGCATGTGAGTAAAGCTTTAATACTCAGCCCTTCAACACCTACAACTGTCAGCCAGCTAATGGCATTGCGTAAAAAAAATTGCCAGTATCAGCCTTCATTTGCAGGGACAACAGACAAATCAAACCAAGAGATTATTTTTTTAAGGTCAAAGGGACACAAGTACAAAGACTGGAATCTGCTGTGTCTGACCTTTAGCATACAGGAGCAATGGCCTCTCAGTTATCAAGACTAATGATTAATGCTGGGGCCAATCTAATCAGAAATCCTGATCTTGTTTCTATTTCTGGCAGGTCATGGGATTATTAAAAAAAAAAAAAAACAAACAACCAAACAAAATGCTGCATTCACAGAACACAACCTTCACTGAATTCACTGAGAAGTTTTGGAAAATATCAGTTCACAGAGCAAAGCTTTGGTTCCATTTTTGTCTATATGAAAAAGAATTAAGAAAAACTGAAGTTTTCAAAATATTCTCCCTTCAACACTTACAGAGTTAAAAGTTTTCTTATTGGTTTTAAAATAGCGATTTTGAAATTTTAGCAGAAATCAGTTCATTTCATACTTATGCATATGAAACATTTTGGTCAACCCAACTGACCTCATAATGGGAAAGAGGGAAAAAGACAAGTGACATTGCCAAGAGTATTTAAAATAACTGAGTCCAAATTCAGAGTAAAATGATATATCTAAAGCTAACAGAGGAATAAAATGGGATGTTTCACAGAGAGTATTCCAGTTAGCATTTACTAAATTAATCTCTTGTGTGATTGTAGGGGGCCAGCAGAATCTTGAGTTGAGCTAAATGAAAATACATGAAAACCCAAACTGCATGAGAGAAAAATATTAATTTCTGGCTAGCTCTTCATGAAACACTGGTCACAGGTTGATTAATTCTATCGTTACACTAGTTACGCTGGTTATTTCATAGCCAAAATTTTGAATTTTCAATTAAAAATTAATTTTCAATTAATGGCATAAATCGAGATACAGCAAGGATTTTTCTTGATAGCAATCAATTATGTATGTATGAATGCAATGACAAATTATGAATTATACATCCTGAAACCTTTACGAAAGACTGCTCTGAGAGATCAATTCATGTCAGTCTGCCATTTACTACATTAGTAAATGGTAACCTACCAAAGCAACTCTACATTCATAAGGTTAGTGACAAAAGGGCATTTCTAGAAAATGACCCCACATCTCTTCGCCTTCTATCTATAATACTGACCTTTAATAAAGGGAGTACAATAATAGCTAATATCATATTTATTTCCTGATTTCTTTTTGCTTTCGGTCACCCTAGGGGCAGTTCAAACTGAATGAAAGTCTCTTACCATTGAACTATTTCATGTAACTGTTAGAGAAGTTTTCTACACTTACTGTCCATCCTCACTCCATATGGCCATACACCTATCCCCAACCTTCCAGGAGTGGCTGGGCAGAGCAGAGGCAGAACTGTCTGAACTTGCAAGAGTTTCCGAAGGTTGTGTTGAAAGGAGATCTTTGGTTAATTCTATGACTTCCTATAAAAGATGAAAAACCCACAAAGAATAATTTTTCAAATCCTGTTACATGCATATTTTTACCCCAAGCTTATTGATTTGGATTTTTTGAAGTTACTGTATTAAATTCATAGCTGATGTAAAGTGGACTAAGTTTGTTTTGGTTTTTGTAATCATTTAACTAAACTCACTCATTGCTGAGGTAGATAAAAAGACTTATCGTTCCTCACTGTACTGCAGTAATGTTCCCTATGCCCTCCTCAAAATTTCAAGAAGTAGCCTATTATTTTTATTGCATTTTTTTCTAGATGAATTGTTTATCCATAGGCACAAAGACACAGCCAGACAGTCTCAAGAAAAAAAAACAAAAAACAAACCCAACAAAAACCAACAGTGTGACTGTGCATGTGATGTTGGTTATTGACCAAAGATCACACAACGTGTGGCAGAGCAAGTATTCAGCAGGACAGTGCTCTGGAGACAAAACGTGCAGAGACGTTAACGCTTCTGTTCTCTCTCTAGCTGGCAGTGTCTTCCATCCCTTCCCATTTGGGACTGGCTAGCTATATTATATACAGTAATCTCTAAAACACACAACAACTACAAATATAATTGCAACACTTTTAAGCGATAAAATGTTTTTCAGTTTACTTAAATATGTGAATTAGCTGAACCGAAGCACCCAGACCCAGGGTGGAAGAGTGCCCTCCCAGACTGCACTCTGTAAAGCCCTCTCATTTACAAAAGCACTCAGGTGCATAATGAAGAAATTTATTTCCTTAAATCATTTTGATGTGTTTATTTTTCTCTAAATTCCCTGACCTTAAGATTTCAGGCCAGGCCTTCCCTTGCTAATACAACAAGGCAGATAACAAAATAACATTTTTTTCCAGTTCCTTTAATTATTATTCATTCCCAGACAGAAGCATGCAAAAGTCCCTCCCCAGCTTCCTGTCAATATTATAGTCTTATTCTGTGCAATCAAAACCACTGGTTTTCACAACTTTTTAAAAGGAGCCAGTACGATTTAAACTTTCTGCACAAGGCAAAGCAACCCTGCAGTCCTTAAAGGAGAAAAATTCTTCAGTTTCTTGAGTATCTCAGCATAAACCACTGTCACTCTCCTAACTAATACTAAATATTTAAATTAGGGGAGGGTTGCAGGTAAGCTGGGGCTCAGTGAAGCCTGAACTTTCCTCATGGTTTCCCATCCTAAAGCTGTTCTTCGTTCCTTAAGAACCTGAAGGATCATAGGCAGTTCCCAAATAAGAAGTTAATACAATATAAACTTACATGGTTTTTTATCTGATTAACTAGGCAACTGGCATGAATGGCCTGACAGTTCCTTTCTGTTGCACCTGGTTAATGTCTGAATTTCAAACGCCTTCCTAACAAAAGTTCTGGTCTTTGTTTTACAGGAGCTGCTAGTTACTAAGTGCAACAGTAAACACAATCAGTAGCAACTCTAAGCACAGAAACACGCTTACAATTACTTCTACCTGCTCTGGTCTCCATTTCCCCTAACACTACAGATGAACTAGAACAGATTTTGATTATCAAAATACCTGATTTGAAAGCACATCACAGAACATACAGCATTAACCTAATTTTCCCTTTCAGATGCAAAATCCTCAGCATACAGATAGCTATATATAATTCTACAAATATAATTCTACAAATCCAAGAGGCATCATGCTTTGAAGTCGGTATCTTAACTCAGCAGGGCAAATACTAATACAAATACATCAGGCACAAGCTGCCTGAATATGAGTGTTCCATCTATGCAGACTACCAGTAATACCAAACTGGTGACTTATTCTTGCCACACTCACAGATGGCTTATTGTAGAGCTCAAATGTGCACAGTTTCAGACAAGTCTAGCAAGGTTTCTTTAAATTTGATGAAGTCGCTTACACACTAGGCTATAAATAGTGAACTTTTGGTAAAAATCTTCACGTAATACCCTCACATGTGTGCTAAGCACACAAATAGAAATTTTAATTTTATTGCAATACATGAGACAGCTGAATAAGCCAAACAGCTCATTCAGAGAAAATTTCTGAGCACAAGTTTGACTCCCCCAGCAGCTCAGTAGAGCCGAATGGGTTGATCAGTATGGCTGGCTGCCGCATCCCCGTGACACGAAGGTGTGACTCGCAGAGAATACTAGTTAGGAGTTTGCCAAGAACTTTTCCTGACCAACTGGTCTTTACAAAGCCAGTCAAAGCTCTGCACTCCAGAACACGACACCCACAGATATCATCTCCAATTACACAAGATGACAGCTGCCCTCCATTCTACTTGATACAAAAGGTAAGTTTGGTCCTTGGGTGCAGGGACAGTCCTAGGAGTGCTTCAGTGAAACAAAGTGAAAAGCTAAATAGTTACAAAATTTCTTCTAATATTTATTTTAACCTTGTTACCCAGGAATAATCTAAAACAAATGCACTAGTTAGTTATGCACCATTAGTTATGATTTTAAAAAAATAATGTTTCAATTACATAGTAACAATCTTTTTGAACAGACAAAAAGCTATTTAGTTGGGACACTGAGGCATCGAACCCATTTTTACAGTCGTTAGGTTGGCAATAATATTAAGTCTGCAAAACATTATGTCATTTTCAAGGCGGAACATATGGATAGCAAACCTTTTGGGGACGAAAGTGTAAAGATCTTCCCCATTCTGTGCAGAAAGCTTTTATAAAAAAGTTTGCAAGTTGTCCTTTCACATCAATGATCTCTGCATATCAAAGCCGAGGTCGTGTTGGTATCGGAAATATCATCCCATATGGGTTTTGCTGTGCATTTTAAAAATATAAAAATATACACATGCTTTTAACAGTGTACAACGAAGGACATTAAGATGATCTATAAAGTGCCTTGTGGGCACAAAGCCTCTGTAATTTAAAAGGAATTCTAAACATCACCGATTTGAGGCATGGTTGTACTTTGGTTGAAGCACCATTTTTATTGCTGTTATTTCCACACCGAATCCTGTACTAGGTAATTTGATATATTTTTAGATCCGATAGCTAAAGCAATCCACAACAGAAATGAAGCAGCATCTTGCACTCTCTCGATAAATTTTAACAGCACTGGTGTTGTTTCTTTTTAATATGCCAATGTGTCTTTATATGCACAAAAATCTAAAAGACCACTTATCGACTTAAAATTAGGCCTGTGGTCAAAAATACTCTCAGGACTAGAAATGATTTTTAGCTCTTAAGAATGTGAATGCTCTCAAATGTCTTAAAGAATGCAAGCGGCAAACAAAGAAAATTACTCTTTTCTTTTCTTATAGGAAAACCTCAACACAATCAAGGCTTAGATGTACAAGGAATTCTGAAGTACACCCTAAAGCTTTTATCATTGCAAATGCATGCAATGAATAAACAGATTCTGTATCAAATTATTTTGACAACTCAAAAATAAGCAGAAAGGCATAATGTTAAGCCTAGTCCTCACTCTTCAGCATAGTAAAAGCAACATAAAAATGATTATTTTCTAATAAATGTTTTTTAAAAATAAAGAAAAAGACAGCACTGGCATATCTTCCATCACTCTGGCTAAAGTTTTTAGCAGAAGAGATCACTACATAAATTAGCACACCTTTGTTACTGATCTACAAGACAGGTTTAAAATAGGACACACTGAGTTTTTTCAAACCAACCCTACCAAAATTGCCTCAAAGTATCTAAAGAGAAAGTAATAAATCCACCAAGTATATATTTTTGTTGCAACGTAATTATTTAGGAAAGATGAAACACCATTAAAGACCCTAAAAGTTTCAGCTTCTTATACCCTCAAGTTCTCACCTGTAAGTCCTTCTTCAGTTTTAGTAAATCTTCATTTTCTGCATTGCCAGATAAGGCAGCCTCGACTTGCTGAAGCTGAGCTTTGTAGCTCGCCAACTGCTTAGCAAGGTCTTCTGACATCTGCAAGAAACGTACGCACACACAAACACATCAAAACAACAGGGTCGGTGCTTTAAAATCACATCTTGTGGCTCAAGTAAAGTGATGCTGGTAAATAAATAACATGAAAAGCTATTACTAAATTATTAAAAATAGTACTCAGTTTCAGTAATGCACTATTTGACTACAGATAGCCACTCACCTTAATCATTTAGACCATTCAACTACTCCCCAGCAATTAAATAGATAGAAAGCTCAAACACGTGCCTGTGTGCGTGCACAGGGAGAACGCCTAACTTACAGCAGGTAAGCAGCAGGCTTTTTAAGCAGCCGCGAAATGACCCGCATCTTTAGGAAACTGCCGCACACTAGTTTTTCCCCTCCGGTGGCCACAAGCCACAGCCTGCCTGGTCACAGCGGCGAGATCCCCCGCCGCACAGGGGACCCGGCCCCTCCCGGGGTGCTCCGGGAAGCCAACCCTCCGGCAGCGAGCCCGGCCCAGGGCCACCCATCTTTGTCGGACCCAGCCAGGCCACTCGGGGAACCCGGGGAGGGAGAAGGGCGGGCCCGTGAGGAAGGGCCCGCGCCGGCGGACAGGCCCAGGCCTAAGGCGAGGCCTAGGCCCAGGCTCCCTCGAAGCGGGAAGGAGGAGACCACCAGGCGGCAGAGGGGGAAGCGCGGGGGGCGGCGAGCAGCCGCCGCGTTCTCACCTCGGGGGGCGTACGGAGCCCGGGCCGGACGGGGCGGGGAGGACGAGCGGGTGTCGCCGCTCCGGGTCCCGTTGGGCCGCGGCCGCTCCCGTCTCCTTCGTCTCAGGCCGGGGGGAAGGGGCGGGGCGGAGGCCTAGCGCGCGCTCGCGAGAGGGCCCCTCCGGGTCACGTGTTGCCGGCGCGTCAGCCGCCTCGGGTCACGTGGTGGGGAGGCGGGCCACTTACCGCCTCGCGAGGCCACGAGCGCGGCGCGCGGCGGAAGCGCGCGGGGGGCGGGCCGGGCCGGGGGTTGGGGGCTGTGGAGAAGGGACGGCGGGGCTGAGGGGGCGGTGGAGCGGGCCCAGCCGGGCCGGGAGGCTGGCGGTCCCCTGGTCCCCCGGCGAGTCAGGAGAGGTCGGCAGCACCGCCGGGAAACGGCTGGGGCCCTCCCTGCTGCGGCTCGGCGGGGCGGACCGGGGCGGGGCGGGGGCTGGCCTGTCGCGCTGCCGGCGCTGCCCTCTGAGGGGATTGACATCAGCAGAATCGAAATGTTCCACTTCTGGGCAAAGCGTTCGTCTTTGTTGGCAGAGGAGCGATGTCAAATTTCGGTGTCTGACCGATGGCTGCTGCCGGGGGACCTCGGGGTACCTGAGACTAAATGTACTCTCGCTCACGTCTTTGTTACTGACCATCACAGAAGGGTTTGGGGTGAAAGGGACCTTAAAGATCATCTAGTCCCAACCCCCTGCCCTGGGCAGGGACACCTCCCACCAGACCAGGTTGCTCAA
>JAOXJM010000002.1:28444010-28461801 GCA_026413425.1 Tringa solitaria
GGGTGTTTATTTTTGTCAGAGTTAGGTTGATGGTTGGACAAGATGATCTTGAAGGGACCTTCCAACCTAGAAGATTCTGTGATTCTATGATTCTGTGAATGGAAGGAAAGTTGAGAAGACGAGGAGAGTTTGGAAAGTAGGGAACAAGGGCTGCTGCAGTGGCCAGAGGAGCCTGGGAGGATCAGGAGAAGAGCTTGGAGCAGCAAGCCAGCAGTGCGTGGGAGGTTTGGGAAGCAGGAACTCGAGGTTAATATGGAAACAGCGTAGGGGTATTTTGTGTTTGTGTATGGGGAGGGACCTGGGAAGTAAGGAACAAGATGGGCTGCTGTGATGGCTTGTGTGGTTGCTATAGGGGAGAGGAGGCCTAAGTCCTGAGTTAGGGAGGGTAGACAGAAGGAAGGGTATTGTATGCATGGGGAGAGGGAAATTTGTAATGAGTACATGCAAGGAGAGGGAAGGGGATGTGAGGTGCAGCTGGCAGCAGTGATGACCGTGTGTGTTTTCCCCTGTATGGGGTTTGTTGCCACCGGTTAGCAGCGCCCCACAGAGAGTGGATTGAGCCCCTCTGCTGTGTCCTGCAGCTGCAGCTCAGTGCTGGCCGTCAGCCTTTGGTGGCTCACCCACATGGGAGCTGCACGCTTCTGGTCTAAGCACTGTTCAGAACACAGGATTTACAGTAATCAAAGACGTGTAGCTAAAAATAAGCTGTTGTTTGTAGGTCCTGTACCTTCCTTTGTTGAATTTTAAAGGCACTGAAAGAAGAGGAAGAGAGCTTTGCAAGAGGGCCACTGAATACCACTATAAAGATCTGGATTTACTCCTGTGTAGGAGTATCTACATAGTATGAGTGAGGTAGATCTGGGTATGGAAAAAAAGAAAGGTCAGAGTGTAAACATAGAGCTAATTGCCCCATGGGACTTGTCATTGAAAACTGACCAAAAAAGCTCTGATTCAGCTGCAGGCAATTTTGTTGTGACCAGGGCATGGTTAGATTACTTTTAGGAACTGTCATACATTCCTAGGTTTTGAAAAATCATAGCATCTTGGCTTGGGACAGCTGCCACTCCTGATTACTTAGGCCATATGAGTAATTTTTGGGGGTGAAATGGAAAGAAGCAATTTGAGATGGTGGTGAAACTTATTTATAAAGAGGGTTCTGATTATTTGCTGCCTCTTCTGAAGTTTAATGACATCAGAACTTTAATTAGTCACCCGGACACCTTTGGACCCTATATCTCTGTTTCTTTGTCCTCCTGTAGAACAAGGGATAATGAAACTACCTTATGTTGTAGAAATGAATACTTAAAAAAGGCTCTGACATAGTACTGATGAATATCAAATGAAAGCCAATAAGAAAATGAATAATTCTATTTTTAAAATGGAATTTGAAGACTCCATGGAAAGTAGTGAGTTCCACTGATGTAGAACCAGATTGTGAATGTCTGGCATCAGAGCAGTATCAAGGACTATCGAAGCCTGACTTTGCCATGCCATATTCTACTTCTATCCTGTGAACCTAGAAGTTGCCCACAGTTAACATTTTTAATGCTGAGTTATGATGAGGTTGTTTTTGCTAACTACCATCTACATGAACCTTTAAAAACATTAACTGTGCTATAGTAGCTGAAGAATTCACATGCACCAATGTGCTTTCTGTACCAATATAAACAACACATACAATTTGCATAAAATGCAAAATATGCGTATCGCTGTTCCAGTCTTTTCCATCCTTCATTTTACTGACAGACTTTCAGACACATTTTCCCGAAGTGAGAGAATTTCTGGAGTATGCACGTAGCGGTGAGAGATGGCAACCACCCATCCTGTTGCATGAACGAACTTGTTAAATGTTCCCTTCTACATCACGTTAGTCACTACTTGAGCAGCGAGACTGCTTTCATGTGGTTTAGCATCCTGTTCCTGGTAATCAGTGTGTTGTCTCATGTCCTACAGCTGATCCAACGCTCAGAGAAACTGAAAGTCCTCCTACAGATGTTTCCTCTGAAAATGAAACTGAAATGTCTCTTACAGTAATTGTTACCATTGCAGCTGTCTTCAAATGAAGTCAGTTTGGATGCTTGGCCAGCAAATGGTGCTTTACAGAGGCTACTAATAAAAGAATAGTGTATCAGATGGGCACTTAGAGCTCTCCTTGCCAATGTTTCTATTTATATGTGACTGAAGGAGAAAAAAGTGGAGCTACTGGTTGATATTTTTTTTAAAAAAAAAATTCATATAAAAATATTGTGGCATTCATCTTCATGTGATAGGGAAATCAAGATGATAGATTACCAAGAGTATACTAAGATATAGGAGATTTGGGTGCCTAACTGCATGATTCTTGTTCACACAGAGGTATCAACACCATATTTGGGCTATGGAATAACTTTTTCTTGTGTATTGGCTAACAAACAGTCTATGTGAGGTTTTTGGTTGGTTGGAGATTTTTTAATTTTTCTTTCAATTTTTTAGTAATTTCATCTTACTCGAGTGCAGTGCTATCTACATCCTTTACTTACAAAGGAGAAAAAGTATAGTTGATACGTTGTGCTGTTTCATACCCTGGGGTTTTTTTCCATGAGGATTTTCATTCCCTATACTATGCTTGCTTTGTGAGAAGGTCTGAGTTCTTCAGTGTAATTATAGATTCAAAATCTTTCCCGAGTTTTAGAGCTGCAGGAGCATTTAGAACGTAGCTTGGTACTTTGTTGACTCAGGGATAGATGCTGGTTTCTGATTAGGTCCCCTGAAATTATGAGAATGTTAGTCCTCATCTTGGTCAAGCTTATTTGTGTAATTTGGTGAGAAGGTAAAATATGCTGTCCTGTGGCGTTTGACCCTGTACTGTTATCAGTAGAGAGAGCTTAAAACAAAAAGCAACCAATGTCACTGCGAGCAAGATGATGATTATTGTCAGTGACCATTATAACACGTATTATTTCATACTATTGTATTGTCTTTTGAATTAAATAACTGAGCCTATAATCACACTGATTATTGAGATGCAGCCTGCTTTTCTCTGAGTTTTTAGTTTCATGCCAGGTCAGCAATGTTCTGAACTTTTCCAGGACAGGTGCAGGGAGGAGCACGTGTAGGCAAACATCTGTTCTTCCTATGCTTGGCAGGAGCATTTGATGTGTAGTTTTTAATTGAATATGCAACGAATGGTGTTTTACAGCATAAGTAAGGATGAGCAGCTAATCAGCTAAAGTGCAGCTACAAGCTGAGCCTTCTGAGTTTGAAGGCTTGGTGAGTTTTTATAGTTTGATTTTTTTAAGCATCAGTCTCAGAATCTCCCTAGGATTTACCAATCAAGCAAATAAACATGAAAAGCCAAATACAGATCCCAACTGCTGCAAGCAGTGCTGATCTGTAGATTTTATCTAGAGGCACAAAACAGATATCTTATGCGTCTAACTTCTTTCCTTTTTCTACCCGCCCTCCCACACCTGATGAAACTATTTAGCTTTGAAATGTTGGAAGGCCACATACCTGAAGTGGCAGTGGGCTTGTTTAAACATCATTTTGTGGTATTGGTTTTATAGATCCAGATATGACTAATAAGGAAGTTTCTTCATTCAGTGTTCATGGATGACCAATTTGTACTAGTATGAGGAACAAAGCTGGTATGAGGAGGTCATGTCGCCCGGGGAGCAATTCAATCCCCAGAGTGAGTCATGACACTGATATCTTAAGCCACAGGGATAGAACATGTAGCAAAACTCTAACATAGAGTTTTAATCTTCTGACTTTTTTTTTTGGAGATATTTCCAAGCAGGCTTCTTTCACTAACACTCATGGCGTTAATACATCTAGATTTAGGGCATTCATTTGGGCTCTCCACCTCCTTTTTATTGTAACAGAATGAAGACAGTAACTGCCTGGTAAATTGAATAGTGAGCATAGAAAATACCATTTGCATATAGAATCACAGAAACAGAATAGTTTAGTTTGGGAGGGACATCTAAAGGTTATCTACTCCACATCCCTGCATCTTCAACCAGATCAGGTTGCTCAGAGCCCTGTCCAACCAACCTGACCTTAAATGTTTCCAGGGATGGGGCATCTGCCACCTCTCTGGGCAATCAGTGCCAGTGTTTCACCACCCTTACTGTAAACAATTTCTTCCTTCTATGTAGTATAAATCTAGCCTCTTTTAGCTTAAAACCATTACCCCTTGTCCTATCACAACAGGCTAAAAAGTTTGTCCCCATCTTTCTTATAAGTCCTCTTTAAGTACTGGAAGGCCTCAATATGGTCTCACTGGAGCCTTCTCTTCCCCAGGCTGAACAAGCCCAACTCTCTCAGCCTGTCCTCATAGGAGAGGTGTTCTCTTTCTTTGTTTGCTTGCTTTGGCCTTCCTTTTCTGACTGACATACCTGTAGTAGCCCTTCTTATTATTCTTTGTGTCCCTTGTCAAGGTATCAAAAGCCAAGCCAAGATATGCCAATATCTCTAGATGAGTTTTCATAGTAGATTTCTCCTTTTTTTAGTCACTTTGGGGATTTGAATATACGTTGTAGCAGTGGAGAAGGTAGTGGGGTTTGTGCTGTTGAACTATGTGTTTCTTCCAGAGACGGTGTTACCTTTGGAGCTGGAGATAAGGTACAACATAGCACAATTGTCTTATTAAATTATTGCACATGTGAAAATCATATTGATGTTAACCAGTCTACAGGCAGTAAATGCACCCCTGGCTCTGAAGTACATAGGCAGGCCTGTTCTATAGCATGGACTTCTCTATAGTAGAGTTGCTTGTGTGACGGAGAGGAGTTTGCTCCACACTTTCCTCCCAGGATGACTGCTGAAATCAGAAGGGCAGGATATTTACAGTTCACAAATGCTTTTAGTGGCATCTTCAATCAAGTCAGTAGATCTTTCCTAATTCCATTTCCCGCTGCACTAAAAACTCCCCACCAGTAGATGATGATGCTTTTTAAACCATGAAACCATCTTAAAAATTTAATCTGGATAATATGTAAAACCAGTAACAAAATCAGAGTTCAATAAAATATAGACATGGTTTCAGACTAATGTAAAACAAGGCCGGATTAGGCTGTGATACAATTTTAAGGCTAACCTTGAGGGAGCTGTTGTCAGGAACTGTGGTGCAGAGTGGTTGAAATTAGATCAGCTATGATAATCTTTTTCTTTTTTTTTTTTTTAGTGAAACCTCTTGGGAAATAATATCTCAGGATTTCTTTGGAGCATCTGTATAGATCTGAGCATGGAAATACTATTGTTTTTTAAATTCTAAATAACTGGGTAAGTCTCTGTGGACTAGTCCTATCATCTATTGTATTAATAAAAAGTGATTTCAGCACATAGTGTTCAGTAGATATTGATTCACTTCTCTTTTGGAGCTAGTCAAGCTTTCAGATACTATATTTACTTTTACATGGTATTAAAGGACTCTGTGCATCTAATTAGACCAGTTAAAAACTTTCTACATCAATTTGTTATTGAAGAAATTGTTGTAAGTGAGGAAGAAAATGTTGTCCTAAGTAGATGTCAGTACCCTTAGCACAGAAACAGGAAGAGAGGAAGAAGAATATAGAATAATAAAAGGAAGGAAGTTAGGCGGGGTTTAACCTACAGATGAGAGTTAATAATTCGGGTTCTGCTGCAGGAAGAAAGCAAAATTGAGTCAACATATAGTGCATACCACATGGACATGGTAAACTGAATAACATGTATATTCACCTCACGAGAAACAGCCTAGTCTTGTGGAGCTATATGTTTGCACTAGGCAAATTGGCCTCTGTACTTTTCTTCAAAGCTGTAAACAATGTAAGCCAGCACAGAGCAGAGAAGTGCCATCAGTTAGACTACACTGTCTGCTTCACCATGATTTGCTTTTGTGTAAAGAATTATTTAACAGAGATTTTAAGTTTATGTGGGAGCTATTCCTGTAATAAAATGTTCCTTAAGTGCAGTTTAAATAATTTTTGCTTTACCATTTGCTCTTTTTAAATGTTTTTCCTTTAAGATAGGCTTCCATTTGAGGTAACTTCAAGTGTGTCTATAGTTCACTTCACTGGGGACAAGTGTCAGAGGTGTCCCCTGGGCAGAAAGCGAACTGCCTGTTGAGGAAGCAGCATCATGGACACAGGTAGCGTAAGGATGTGGGCATCAGCAGAAGGGCTCTCCATGTCTAAACAGTACCGTGTTTAAAGTATGTGTAAAAGCTGGATGTAAGGTGCAGAAAAGCCAGGTGCCATAAGTTTTCAAAGGCTGGCTATGCATTTAAGCCATTTAGGAATCGTACATTTCTAGTTTCGTGCTGTTGATCGTGTGATCAAGTTTGATCTTCCTTTTGCTTTATGCAAGCCTCTCAAAACAGGGGATGTGCAGATGGCTTGTGCATGTCCCCATGCACAGATTCTTCTCAAGCTTGTAAGGAAAGGCACCTGAGATAAGGTGCCTGGTCTTTGTCTGGTGATCCGATGTAGACAATCATTGACACCTCTCATGGAAGAACCAGGCTTTGCTAGATTGGATCTTCCAGGCAGAGGATTTTTAGGGATTACATGGAGAGGGTGACTTAAAGCCTGGAGACCTGGGGTATTGATAGGGGTTTTATTCTGCCAGGGATTTGCAGTTTAACCCTGGTCAGTTACTTAGCTCTTGTCCTGCAGCGTGTGAGTACCACAGGGTAGAAGCTAACATGCACTGAAGTTCTGCTGGACACCCAGACTCCTCCGCTGGAGCATATAATGAGAGGAGGGTGCTTGGTCGCTTGTCTAAGTCATTTAGTTTACCCATTGCTGCTTAAAATAGCAGCAAGTCAGCATGACGCATGCTCTGCTCTGCTGTGGCCCACATAACATATGTTGATGTACAAGCTGTGAGCCCTCCGTTCCTCTTCCCTAGCGCGGCCGGCAGAAATCACCTTCCTTCTTGCGTGCTGTCGTGCCTGACCCTCGTGTTCAAGCAGCACAGGTGGGGTGTGTGGTGACGTGGTGGAGATGACGGACCCAGGAGCTTCTGAAGTACACAATTTCAGAGAGTTTCAACTTACAAAAGAAATGAATATGCATCAGGTAAATATGGCTGTAAATGAAAATTTGGGGCACTTCTACAGCCATGACTAATCCTGCGCACACTGTGACTCAGCTAGTGAAGCATTTATCAGGAAAGTTCCCAGAGTACTCAGTTATAAACCAATAAATAAAATCATCTTGTTTTCTGTAACAAACAGAATCACTGAAACTAATTTTGTTGCCTGTTCCTTACCCCTTCAAAAATAAACCACCCAAATATTTATAGTCGTGCAAGAGAGGGAACATCATTTATAGTAAATATGCCCTTTGCTTTAAATTCACGTGTTTGTCTCCTGATTCTTTCTCTGGTTCCAAGTACTAAATCTTAAAACTCTGAAACCTGACTGACTCCAAATTATTTTGTAAAAACGTGCTTTTGGTCTGTATTGTGGTTTATGAGCTACATGATGATGAAACCAGTTGTAATTCATCAGGTTTATATCATCAATAAGCTGTGTATGTTGGTTGAGGGTAGTTAGAAGATAGTGTAAGACACACAAGTTTTTTGATGGACTTGGTAACAGAACTTAAAATAAGTACATTATTCATATTTTGGTTACCACACAGTAAAAAAAACCTGCAAAATTCTAGGCTGAATCCAATCTTGACATCTGATTTATTCTAAAACATGAACCAAGGCATGCAGATCATATCACAAATTTCTGCAAGTCTGTTAGGTTTATTATGCCTTTCCATATTTTACTATTTCAGGTTATTAATTTGTCTTTGAAAACAACATTTACAAGACAAAAGTGAGTTAGTAAATTTTTTTTTTTTTTAATTTCTTTTTCAGGTTTTTTTTGTTGGCTTTTTGGCAGAGTTAATCCCTAAAATAAAAAGTGCAAATTTTCTTTCTCCCTCCTTTCAGCTTAGGTTGTAGCCTTTACTACAAATTAGTATTTAAGGCCGCATCTTGTACTTTGGGTGGTTTTGTGGTTTATAAGCTGCACCTGTCCCAAGATCTCTGTGCACAAAATGTAGTAAGTTCTGCTCCAGATGAACGTACAGGGAATATTGCTGTCGGTGCAGGGGCTCTGACCTAAATGGGGACGCTTTTTTACAACCCTTAAACCACTAAACTATGGGATTGTCACCTCACATGTCAACTGATACTGCCAAACTGTTTTCTTATATTACTCTGTATCCTACTTGGGTCCAGCACCTTTTATTTGTGTTCATTCATTCATGACATACTTTGCTTCTTTAAATACAAACAATGTGTTCAGAAATTGAGCATGTCCAACGTTGTAGGCTACATGTTTTGTTCTCTGTCCTGTGACTGGCGAGGAGGAGTCTGTTTAAGAAAACTTTTAAACCAAATATGGCCCAAATATCCCATTTTCTCATTGTTTTAAATCAGGAACAGACAAACATCAGCTGAGTCCAAAGGTTGTGTTTGGCCTTTGATGGCTGCTCTAAAAATGGTATTGTACATGTTCTGTATTTTTCCTGGTTCTTTCGTTATGGGTAGTGTGAATGGATAGAAATAACTTCATTTTATATGGTGATAAAATTGGTAGCTGTGAAAATGTAATTACTTGAAGATGTCTCAGTTGTTTTTCTCACTTTCGTTGGAGACTGAATTAAGCTATCAGGCAGAGTATGATTAGTTGATCCTGGAAAACAAAATGCCCCAGGGTGTCTGATCATTATTTAGGACATTTATCCTTAGGTCATCTGGATGATTCCATCCGGAATACGTAGTAGGTAAAATTTTGCAATGGGAGCCTTTTGCTAAACCTGAAACAGGCAGGCAAGTCCCAGCCTGCATCTTAGTGGACAGAAATGTGTGTGTAAAAACTGCATCAGTTTTAATGGACCACCTGATGGGCAACAGTAGTTCAGGGGCCAAAGTATTGCCAGATGAGTTACACCAAGGCTGTTCCTATGTAATGTGTGGCTATAACACACCTCTCTGTGTTTCCTTATAACATGCAGCCTGAAATCAACCTAGTTCTCTCTAGCAAAACTCTTCAAGTTCCTAGCTGAGATGATGCAGATTTGTTCTTGGTGTAAATGTCAGTTAAAGTGCCCGCATACTTGGTGTGAGAATGTCCTGGCAAATTAGAAATACACCTGCAAATACATTTTAAAGATACTGAAACATCTCGCCGCATAAAGTTGACACATATTCAGTCAATTTAGCATGTTCCAATGCCAACAAAATGTAATTGCAGGTTCTTTCTTCTTTTTGAGGTGTTCCTGCCAAGAAACCCAGCTGGATGGGTTTTGGAAGACAGTACTTCGATACCTCAGGGTCCTGTCTAGAGTCTGCCAGTCAAGCAGACACCTTGCTTTCAGATGGGTTCTTCTTCCCCACCCCTCAACAGCAGTTGCTCTATTCACACCTACCCCCTCTTCAGCTCTGGTTTGTTACAAGACAGGTAAACTGGCAGATTTGGCTGAAAGTAAAGTTCCTTTGGATAGTGAAGAGATTAGCGGATACTTGAAAATTAACTGTTAGCATGAGAGGAATAAAATGCCCTGTTTTTTCCTTTAGAACGTCATGTCATTCTTGCTGTTTGCTTTTTGAATAGTGTGTCATATGTGAATGGCATCTGCCAAATACCAAGCAGGCTTTTGAGTTATTTGTGTCGTCATTCTCTATGGAATAAATGGAAGGGGCTTGAGTGAGAGCGTACAAGGCAGTCTTCATACAGCAGCCTGTCACTTTGCAAAGCAGCTGTGAATTTAATGGGAGTATAAATGAAAAGCGGCTGATAATTAGGCTGCTGGGTGTTTTAGCATTATTATTGTTAATTTCTGAAAATCAATTAGGTAATCAAGAGAGTGCTATTGAGAAGCATATATTTTTGTTTTTTAATTTCCTAAGCAGGGTTACAGCTGGGTGACATAATAACATACAGCTTCTGGTAGGAATTTGATCTCAGAAGGGACTCAAGGATCCCACTGAGCAGAAAGGAAGAGGACAGTGATGGGTAAGATGGCATAGTAAAGCATGATGTTTATTTATAATAAAAGGACTGTGAAGCTTAGTTAAGACTTTTTTTGGTTTCTAGCTGTACATAATGTTAGAGGAACTTCTCTACCAACTGGTTGGTACAAATGTCTACATGCAGATTTCTGCCATAACAGATCATACAGTGATTTAAACTATCTTAAATTTAGGAAAAAAACCCCAACATTCCTTTTTGAATGCTAGCTAAAGAGAAGAGTGCTAGTGTTAGTAATCAAAGTGGGCTTCTTCAGCTCCAAAGCCACCCCTTTTGTAGTGGGCACGAGAGATGCTATGAAGCTGATTTCTGTGGTGATCCAGTCTCCTTTCTGTTTAGAGACAAGCTGTTGCACGGTGCTAGTTTCCCTCAGCCTTCCCCATTTGTCCAGGCAGCCTCTGCTGGCTTTCCCCGACTGCTCTCCAGACTGCAGAACAGCATTCCGGATTGGGCTCTCCTTCCCGTAACCTCCCTCCACATCCCTTAGCCTTTTCTACAGTGTTGGCAATTAAACGCTAACGATGAGTTGCATGGGAAAATAGTTCTGTGTTACAGCTGAATGTTGTGCCAGGTCAGCAAGTTTGTGCGCGGCTGCCTGCGTATCCTTCCTGTGCCAACACAGCAGTCATTCTCCCTTTTCTAAATACAGAGGTGGCTAAGTGCACTTACCACTGTGGGGTTTTGATTCAGGGAGGGAGATGGCAGTTTGCTGCAGCAAAATTGAAATTATTTAAGGGGAACAGGAGCCTTAATGGTAAGAAAGAATCTCCCGCCTCTCACATTGTGTTTGGGAGGAGCAAGTCCTTGTTAACTTTGGTGCTTGTTTTGCTGTTTGGGATGCAGCAGGAGCTTCTGGAAGTAGCCAGATCAGGGGCACTGCTTCTACAGCATTGCCTGAGATAAAATAGTGTATGTAAAAATGGAGATTAATTCTTTGAGATTTGCCCTGCTTCAGCTGTGAATATAGCCCATGCATACTGGCATCTCTGTAATGATAGATCTGACTTGGCATGTGAATGTGGCACTGAGTGACAGCTCTATACTGAACACTGTCCAGATGGTGAGCTCTTGAAAAGCTTTGCTCTTGTTCCTCTCAAACCTAGTTATTAGAATCTTTTGTATCCTCACATGATCAGGCATGAGAGCAAATGCTGAATGACAGCAAGGTGAGGGGCAGAAGAAGTGGGGAGGCCCCACAAGTGGAGGAAAAAGAGGCTGATTCTTACTCTCTTTCTTGGATATCTGCCAGTAATCACTGACAAAAACAGAATCCTGGTATAGTCAATCTTGGTCTGTTGTGGCTGAAGCAGAGATGTTGGCATGAAGAGAGGCATCACACCATGAGTGGGAGAAAGGGAGAGAATGGTGAGGTGGCAAAGTGCAAAGGATGGGCAAAATGTAGATTGTGGTGAGAAGTGGGAAGAAAGAGAACTTGGGAGAGGCATTAATAGAGTAATAGGGAGGTTATGAGAAGAATGAAGGGACAATGAGGCCAAGGAAGTGACAAATCTATCTAAAGCTAGTTTTGTCAGCAGCCTGTTGTGGCCGGGTAACAGCAGCACATCTATTTGGAGCTGAATATTGCCTCAGTCATTGTTTTCATAATCCTCTTTCTACTCTAATACTGCAAATTATGCAAATGTGCCAGGTGCATGCTGGGTGCAGAATGCGAGGCAGAATCTTTTATGAGGATGCAAGGCTAATAGGCAGCTTTTGTCTGAAGCAGAGCTCCTCCATGTGACTCAGAGTACTGGCTGCTATTGTAAAACATGGTAGAGTCTAGGACCTGCCAGACTATTTTGTTTCTCTGATACTTACCTAGTAGCTAAGGTCTTCCAGCAGGTTCTTCACACTCCAGAACTGATATGGAAATGTGTCCAGCTGAAGAGCCAGAACCTTATTTTCCTTTAACCATCTTCCAGATCTCATGCTGCCTGCCTTTATGTGGCTTTATGTGGCAGGGAAGAGTGCTAGTGCTGGTGCAAGGATGGCAATCCAGGAGGGTAGCACCTTAGCTCTGCCATGGATTCTCTTTGGCAAGTCATGACAACTTGTTCAACTAGTTGTACAGTGGGATCATCCTTTACTGTAGTGGTTTCCTTTCCATCAATGGTTAATTATTATCCCTAAGAGCATAACAAAACCATAACACCTCAGATGTTACTTGCTATTGGCATGACAGATGCTGTTACTGTTGTGGTAATCAACATGACATGTAGGGGTGGTGCTAGCTCACTAAAATTAGAAAGAACTGAAGGCTCAGCTGAAAGTACAAACATTGCTATTATGTGACTTGCTTGGTTCTGGCTTTTAGCTAACAATTGTCCCATCAGAGTAAGGATAATGCACAGCAGATGAAGAGCAGTGATTTTAGTGAACTCTCCACGCAGGTGACTCATGTGTTGTTCTATTTGCTTTTTTCTGTTTAATTTATTGTAAAAGACCAGCTGTTATCCCGAAACATATGCCAGGGAAAGAAACATGAAAGTGCAACGGTACAAAAATCTTCTTTTTGGATTGTTTCAAAATGGTCGCTCCTAGACAGGTATACCTGCTGCTTTAGTTTGAAGTGTTGACCTTTCTTCGACCTCCAAACTGATTCACTCTCACCTATGATGAGAGGCATTCAGCTTCTCCATTTTTCTGTTTCTCTTTTCTCAGTGAGTAACTCCAGTGTTTCTTTGGTTAATTAAAGTTTACTGCAGGAGGAGCAGGAGTGGGTTGAGAGCACTGATGAAGAGATGACTAACAAAGTAATCGGCATGTGATTAAAGTGTGGGCTGCCAGGCACAGATTAGCCCTCCCTGGACTCTGCTTTTATCTTAGCTCCATGTTTTGAAATAATTCTATGCAATAATATATAGAATTTCTATCCCATCTAGCTTATCACATTAGAGCAAACTACACAAAATGACTCAATTTCAAAAGGCTCTGATTCAGCTCGGGCTGCAGCCACTCATTGCAAATGTGAAGCTAGGTGACTGACTCCTCTTTTGTTTCTTTCAGATTCTTGCCCTGTGGGAAGTTTAAGGGGGAGAGAGTTGGTCAGAGTGGAAAATGAAGGTGGCATTTTAAAGCCTCGTGAGATGCATCAGCAATGATCACGTCGCAAAACTCCATGTGAACTGGCAGCCACTGAAGGGTGAGGAGGACGTGGAGGTTTGAGCAGTGGATAAATCATGAAGAGAAGAATAACAACTTTTCCCAGAGGGAGAGCTGCCACATACACATGCACAAAAAGTTGTTTATTTGCTCCCTGCAGTGGTTTTTACAGTTGTTTTTTTTAAAAAAAAAGTTTTTTGCAGTTTTTTCTTTTTAAATGAGAAATCTTGTTGGCTTACTTACAGCTACCTGATGCAAGAGGACAGAAAGACCTTCTTTAAACATGGTGTATTAGCACTTCCTCTTACTACTCATATCCTTTTCCCTCTGTATAATTCTAATATCCCGTGAGTCTAATACTGAGGCATTAGCTTAGCTGCCGAGCAGTTAATAAACAGTGATTTGAGGGAAGCATGGAGAGAGAATAGTAAGATGTTTGCTCCCCTCCCAGATTCCTCCATCTGCTGTTATGGCCACAGTGAGGACAGTGGTTGGAAACTGGAAGAGGGAGCATACAAGCTGAAGGTAATTGAGAACATGGCAGGGAGAAGGAGAAATCCTATGAAGAGATGATGTTCATGGCACACCAGTGACACGGAGGCTTCTTTAGTGGTGACTGCCATAAAGTGCAGTGCTTGCATACTCATCCCCTTGGAGAGCACAAACCACGTCATCTAAGTTGCTTGAGCAGCTGCTGCTGGCAACACTCTTCATGGAATATAGAAGTGGTGATCAAGAAAGGGAACGAAACTTAAGACACTGAATAAGTTATTCATGGATTATTTGTGGAATCTTAGAATAAGATTAGGAAATAGAATCATAGAATTATCTAGGTTGGAAAGGACCTTTAAGATCAGCTAGTCCAACCATCAACCTAACCCTGATAAAAAACCGTCACTGAACCATGTCCCTAAGCACTATGTCAACCCATCTTTTAAATACCACCAGGGATGGTGCCTCAACCACATCCCTGGGAAGAAGAAAGAAGAAATAGAAAGAATAAAAAAAAAAAAAAGAAGCCCCGGGTTCCCGGAGATTTCAGTAAAGTTTTAGTATGTTATTTTTACCTGTGCATAGCTCACAGTGCCCCAGTACTGGCCATTCTCAGGACCTTTCTGTCAGAAGGTGCAAAGTTGACACAGCTACTGGGGACATTGGGGAACCATCACAAGACTGTCAGTGCAGTGCCGTCATACTCAACGGTAGCAACATAACTTGAATAACTCTTCTTAAGCAATGGATAGTACTTCTGAATAACACATTTGTAATTGCTGCTTAAGACAGCTGTGACGATCTGCATTTCTTTGTTGGGTGAATGTATATCAAACTAGTCTTAATGAATCAGTAATTTTTTCTTCTTGCAGGGTAGAATTGGTTTACCTCTTTGATTTTAAGATGTTCTTTTAAAGGAGTTCATTTGTCATCTACTTAAAGCCATCAATTGAACGTTTGTTTTTGAAGAACTTGCAAGTTAAAATAGTGTCTTAATCAGGTTTCTTGGCACAGCACTTAATGATGCTGTCTTTAAAGCCAAAACAAAAAAAACCCATGGATGCATTTTTTGTAATGTAAAGTGAAGAAGAGATTAGACGCTTCATACCATAATGAAGCATGGGTAAGCTTGCATGTTAGCTAAACAGTATCTACCATTTGCTAAGTGAGTTGTTGTCTCTAAACAGAAAAACAAAGCAAGTCCCAAAAATACAAGGTCTGCAGAAGTCATTCTTGAGATATCAATGATCCCTCAGGTGCACCAGGCAGCTAACAAAAATTTTACAAGTGTCATGTTCAATTCAGCGTCAAGCTCTTGAAACCGGTGTAACTGCAATCCAGGCCTCCCCCTTCTCCTCTTTCAATTCTTGTTTATTTAAATATGAGACTGAAGGGAAATGTCTAGAAGAAGTAGGTGTTAAGCACTGTGAAGTTCTTCTTGTAGAATTAGAGAACAGTTTGGGTCAGAAGGGACCTTTAAAGGTCATTTAGTGCAACCCCTATATCTTCTTTATTTTGGTAGAAATTTATGCCTGAGTGTGAATAACAGAGTAGGATGGGAGGGTGTTTGTACTGGCTCCATCCCCCCTTGTTCTTGACCATCCGTGGGGAGGGAGCAGCTCTAGGTTTTAGAGATTTAGAGGTAACTCAAGGGACAACAGCAAGTTGTGGGCTGTTGTTTTTAAGTCTGAACTCAGCAGTGAAAAAGTCTCTCTAAATGCCTGTGAAATCAGTTAGACTGTCTGAATGGGTTTGTTGGTGGGTTGATTTTTTTTTTCCCTAAGCTGATTTCAAGACCATTAGTGGCACTTCCATTTTGATCTGGAAGCCAGATGACTGTGAAAAACAACCCAACGATGGTGGCAGAGGAGATACTGCCTAAAAGTTTGAATTGCAGTTTTAACTATTTTGAAAATCAACTTTAAAATAAAAGCAAAACCAAAACCCAACAAAATCAAACAACTTCCTTGCTAAAACAGATCATTTGGCCGTGGTTTTGCTTTTTACAGCAATGTTGCTGAAGTCATGTTGACCAGCTTTCATGCCAATTTCCCAGGATGCTAGCTCAGCAAAAAATACCTTTCTTTTGCATCTGGATCAGTTATCGGATCTGGTTGCCAGTGTGGGTGTGCAGACAGCCATGCCACCTCTGGTGGGAATGATGTGGGATGTGGACTGCTACCAAGGAAATTCTTAGCAAACCACATTCTCAGTAACTTTTGAACCAGGAACTCACTACTTTAACGGTCTTGGGTCTGGCCATCCTGGTGAGTGGCTTCCTTGGAACGAGGAAGAGAAGCCATTCTTGGCCTGTGGTTATCAACTGGCAGCTTGAGTTAGACCGGTGTCATGGGTTCCTTCTCTGTCTAGGTTTTTGTATGGCATCATAGCACCAAGCCACCAACTAAAACTTGTGTGGCAAGGCACTGACCTGCAAACGAAACTGCCCTCCTTTGTATCCAACCTGCCAGAAGACTCCTCTGGTCTCTGGAAATTGCAAGATGGCTGGGGGCTCAGCAGGTAGATTCAGTGTTATTTGTTAGTCTCCCAACTTAATGCTCTGTTGTAATATTTTTCATTTCTTCAGTCCTGGCTCCCCTAAAATGAATGATGCTTTGCTTAATGGCAATGAACATGAAACCATCTATTTCTCTATGCAGCTGTCTTCAAAGGTGTCAACTTTGGTTGTCATTTTGAATGTTGGTGTATATGCAGCTTAAAAACCTGCTGGTCTCTGCGTGTTACATTACACCATAGTAAAATCTCATTGAGAGACAATGGGAGATATCACCAATGATACCACCAAGGGAGACAACAAAACTGTTCATAAGGACAAATTAAGAGAGCTGAAAGTTGTTTTCAAGCTTCTCCTTTACTTGTCCTGAGTGAGGGGAGGGGGGAGGAAGGACCTGCTTTTTGCAGATGGTAGAATGATTCACCAGTTAATGGGATCTTAATGCCTGGCAAGAAAAGATGTCATTAGCTGTGCTGAATCTCTGTGTGATACGCACATTTGGTCCAGCATATAGCACGCTTCTGTGCGCTCATTCAGCCTGCTGCTCGCTCGCTGAGTTCCTCTCTTACTCCCCTGCAAGCACGTCAAATGTTGCTTTTGATAAGCTCTGATTTATGGGCAAGTGACTTTTTAATGGAAAAGTGCTCTCATCTGCTGGAATGACAAAGAGCTACTCTTTGCTTATTAATAGTGGTTTAAAAGACAAACTGCGGGTCAATCAGTGGTGAGATACGCAATTGGGTTGCATTTTTTCATCTAAATCCTCTTCATTTGAAATACACGGTAACAAGAGACATCATTATGGCAACTACTGTGGTCAGAACTTCTTGAAGTGAGTTACAAAATACCATTTTTGTTAATACCTTCAATATTCATTAGCTTTTCACAGCTAACTAACTTTCAGGCTTCAAGGGTTCCAGGAATACTTGCGCAATGGGGATTATTTCTTAATCTTTCACACTAAAACTGATGTGCAGGGGTCAGGCATCATAGCACTTTAGCAGCAGCTTTTCCCATGACCATAGTTCATGGGATGGGCTTCTACTTTACTCATGGGAAGTTGCACAAAGGGGCAAAAAGGGTTTTAAACTTTAAATGAACCAGGCTGTCACAGAAGGTAACATTTGTTTTCAGGTTACAGGTTGGTTATTGTCCAAGAAGATAGTTTAGCTTCTACGTTACAGCACTTAGACTGCACCATTTTAAAGCTATTGATATTCCTAAGAGGAACAATATGTTTAAAAAAACAAGAAAAAGAAAAAGATAGGAAGACTCTGTTTGTGTTTATAATAAGGAAAGGCTTAAATTCTTTAGCTGGAGAACTCAGTATGTCTGCGTCAGTCAGCTGAGTGACTCAGTGTTGTGATGCTAATGTAGGTCTGACTCTGGATTGGAAGCCTAAATTTATATAACAGAGAAAAACTCAGCACAGTTTAGGTTGAGAGAAGTGACTAATTTTTTGTTTTCTTATACATAGCCAAATTTAAAAGCTATTCTCCTTTATATTTCCCTGCTCTTCTCCTGCTCTTGCATATTTGTTCTGACATGCTACCTTAGAAATAACTGTTCCTCCCTTTTTCATAATAGAATTGTGGGTTTTCTGAAGATTTTTCTGCACAATATTCCATGATAATTTAATGGTTTAGTATTTAATAATAATTTAATATTTTAGAGAAATAATTCCT
>JAOXJM010000002.1:28472072-28497083 GCA_026413425.1 Tringa solitaria
AGGCCCTGGGCAACCTGGTCTAGTTGGGGGTGTCCCTGCCAACTGCAGGGGGGTCAGACTAGAGGACCTTTGGAGGTCCCTTCCAGCCCTGATGATTCTATGATTATATCTGTGGGTGTGATATCTAGGATATCTTTCACAGATATAGCCAGGAGAACTGTGAAAGACTTCTCAATCAGAAGTGTTGGTGGGAACAACGTATGTCCTTGCAGAGTTATGGTCAGAGCATGCAGTACTTGTTGCATGGAAGCTGGAAGTCGGGGGGGCAGAGTGCTGAGGTACCATCAGTGCTAATAGCTGCACAGGTCACTGCTGATGGCAGTGAGATGAAGCCATAAGGCAATTGCAGGACATGAGTAGGTGACAAAATGCTGTTTTCCTGTTGTTATTTCCTGGGCAGGATATCTCTACTCAGGTTGCTGTTGTCGATGATTTGATTTGTCTCTTTTCTATTTCCCTAAATAATGCCTTTTTATCACATCCTACTCTCTTGCTACTCGTTTCATGTCTGTTAAGTACCGCTCTGTTATCCACTCATCTGTCTGGTGTAAAGGAGCTCCTTGTGTTAGCACATTGCTGTTCCTTGAGGCAGAACCTATTGGGTTAGTCTGGTTTCTGGTAACAGCCACGTAAGAATGGGTATTCACGTGATTTCTGTCAAAAACCATGAAACCACCAAAGACAATGACTGGTGCGGGTAGGTTCAGTCAAACATCTCAGTGTAGCTATTTATTGTGTTTTTTGATTAGGTTAATTACCCCTAAAGTCTGCAGCTCTGAGGGGTGAAAGCCACCCTCGGTGACCCTGTCGCAGGAGGGTGCAAGGGCCAGAAATGGTGCGTGCTGTACGTTTGTGCCCTGTTTATGCGCAGGATCTGTGCCACTGTGGTGAGACCCATGTACACGTGGGTGTATCTGCATGGTATGACCCTTCTGGTAACTGGTGCAGCTGAAGGGGAATAGTGGTCCTTATGTCAGTAGGACTTATTCCTGATGTATGCACACCTTCTTAAAGCTTGTGTTTTATAGGCATTTCATAGAGAAGTGGCTCAGTTTTAACCACTGAAGTTAAAGATGTACAAAAATATGCATGGAACAGGACTGAGTGGGAATGTAGCAAATGAACAAATGGTGATTAAGGACCTCCAGCTAAAGAAAGGCTGATATTTTGGGGGAACAAAGGTCTCCTCCGGTTTTGGTGGGGGTTCTGATGAAAAATGTGTCATTGTGGAGTAACCCAGCTGACATGAGATCAGTAGGAAAGCCCTTTATTTTCTGTCACTTCTCCCTTTCAAACCATATCTGTCCATCAGTGTGGAAGGGAAGACACATCATAATGCTGTAAGGCATGAATTAGAAATGACAGGACAGATAATAGTGGACGTCACAAAGATGAGTCAACACTGAAAGAGGTGGATGAACAATATGAATACCAGAAGATTATCTGAATGGCTAATGTGAAAAAAAGATGCATTTTTACACTATGGAAAGAGTCTGAAGCATTGGGAGTGATAAAGTAGGTTGAAATAAAACCTTAAAAAAGGAATGTAAAGACCAGAGTAAGTCAGAAAGTTAAAGGCACGCATGAGAATATTAATCAAACTAAAAAAAGCAAAAAGTAGAAAGATATTGTTAAGTTAGCTTGAGCTAGAAAATCACTTCATAAAGAGAGAAAAATGAAAAGGTTTGCTTGCTGTAAAATCCAATGTCTTCTGTCCCAACAGACATTGTAGACCCCATTTCTATGAAAGAAAAAAAGTATTAGTATCACACTTGTCTTAATTATTTCTATGGACATTTCATAAGAGTATTTTTGTGGAAAAATTAATTTTAAATAGATGTCTAATGTTTCTTTACTAAGATATCAATGTAATGGACCTGCGGTACTGTGGAATCTGTGGAAAAGTGATTGTAACTTTACCCCTTACTGTCATTAATAATGCTACAGAATAGGTCTGTTCTGGTTAATCATAGGTAGGATTTGGTGTAGGAGTTTGTAACACTTCTGTAGTTTTGAAGTACACCTTGGTGGTAATACTAAACAAGTTGTTTGAATTATTTTTCTTTTTTTTTTTTTCTGTCCTGTCTATTGTTTTTTTCTTTCAGGAATATAGTACAGGGTACAAATGAAGAGAACTTTTCAGGCCATCATACTTTAACAGCAATATTCAAAATAGGTGTCAGGGAGGAAATGAAATGAAAGGAAGGACCCAGCTCTGACCTTGTTCTGGGCAGAGAGCAGATTCAGGTTTAGCATAAAGGGAAGAAAATGAAGGCTGTAACTAATACGTGTTGTCTAGCTCATTGAGTCATCTGCAGGGATTCTCCACTGAACAGTGGCAGTGCCTACACCATCAGTGCGGGAAAGGCCCTGGTTAGGACCAAGGTCCTCTCTTCCCCACTCTGTCAGCTTACTGGCACTGCTGGAAGCTTTCCGAAATAAAGACCAGCTTTCAAGTTACTGGTCTTGAAAGTAAGACTGGTACTTTCTGGTCTTACTTTCAAGGGATTCACATGATTTGCTTTTAAGACCCTTTCTGGTTTTGAATACAGTATTTCTCCCTACCTGCACTCTTCTCGAGAAATAAGAGGAGGGAGGGAAAGCAGTTAGTGGTACAAATTTCATTGCGATATTCTGTGGTGTAGTATTTTTCAAGCTCTTCAATCACATTACCTTACTTCATGCCATGTTAGTCTCTGTTATGTTACTCAGTGGTGTGACAAAAAAGAACTGTGAAAGGATGCTAAGCAAAGCTGACATGACAGAAATATGAATCCATTGCTGCATACCCACTATGTGTTAACATTATGGCAGAGACTGAAAATACATCCTGTCGACAGAGTTTTATGTGACCATTTTTTAGAGCAGAGCCTCAATTATCTTCTTGGGATGCAAAGGTTCAGAGACAGTTGGACTCCAAGACCAGCATCCCAAGGGAGCGTGTATAAGGCCCTGGTCTCAGCTCCATGGAGGCTACTCTTGCCCAGAAAATTTTGATAGCCAGTATAGGCCAAGGGCAGCTAATAGAAGATCACAGGCTGAATTGATTGAATCCACTTGTCACCTTCACAGTTTTCAGATTCATATAATCATTAAGGAGGCTTCCCCTGACTGACTGCTGTCCATCCAGAGAGCTTTACGTTTTATCTAAGGTGGCTGTGTTATAGCTGTGCAGTTTAAAGCAATCATCCTGTGTGTCCTGGCTGTTCAGAAAACAGGGCTATCTCTGCAAGCAGTTAGGGAAACCTAAATAAGACAAAGTACCCAATCAATTTCTGTACTTTAGTCTACAGTGTTGGTTTTTTATTGTCTTGTTGTGTCTCTATTCATATATTATTTTTTTATAGCATGCTCTGAGTCTTTTTCTTGTTCTCATGGACATCTGCAGAAAGTATGCTCTTTCTTGGCACTTGCTGTGGTCCTCTTATAAAAGAATAATTGATAAGTCAATGGTGAAACAAGCCCTGAAAACTGAAACTCTGCTCTTAGTGTGGAAGCAGTATCTCTAGGTCAGATGTATAAGCACAGCAGCAGAAGAAATTATTGCTTGAACCTTTTTCTGTTAAATGCATCTGAGAAGTCTCTCTGTGGTGTAGTTTGTTAAGAATTTAGGCATGTAATTATTATGTTGGGTGCCTGTTGTAAATTCAAATCCTTTATGAATCACTAAGAAAACAGAGTTTGGTCTGTCACATGCAACTTCCACTCTGTCATTTAGGAATGTCTATGGGGAACTTATTTCCTGTACAATGCACTTGCCCCTGAGTAGTGTGTTGGGCTCTTCTGGTGCCAAGCTGGAAATTTAAAATGTCCCTCTTCTGTCCGGAGCTAAAAAGATTAAAAAAATACTTTAAAAGCTGATCACAGCAAGATAGGATAGGTTTTGTGACAACCGATGTTGACAAAAGACAATGCAAATTGATTTAGGAGGATTAAAAATCTAGGCAGAAATCAACATTGGGGTTTGGCTGAGGCAGACTTCTAAATCTAGGAAGAAAATAATCCAAAACTCACGTGAAAAAGAAAAATCTAAGAAATGGTACTTGCTAAAGAAAGCCAGGAGGGACAGGGAGATCAAGCTGGCAATGGTAAGAAATAGTAGAAAGATTATGTCAAATTGGAAAGTGTTTGGAAGAATGATGGGTCTGGGTCTTGATGGGGAGAAAAGGTTGAGTCTAGGCCTGGCTATCATGTGGTCACTGCCTTCCTCAGCCAGCACCTGTGGCAATCCAGAGGGGTTTACATGGGCCAAGATTAACGACAGGTCAATGCAAAACATTACACTGCTTTAATTATCAGCAATAAACTGAGTCTTAGCAGAGTAAACCAGCCTGTAGAGGGTTTACTGGTGTGTAGGGAGATTAAGACCTGTGCCCAGGCTATGTGCTTTGTAGCTAACTAAAGAAAATAAAAGAATTAAGCATGAAGAGTCTGTTTCTCATTTCTTTGAAACTTATTCTAGCAAGGATGATGGTGACGTATCTTAACATAATTTCTAGTTATTTTTGAATAGACTGAGTTGTCATTTTTGGTTTTGTCAAAGGCTGGGTAGTTAGTTCTCTTGGCTTTTCTTCAGGTTCTTTAGGTTTGGGGCTTTTTGAGGGGAGGAACATGGGTCTTTGTATTTCCTTCCCATTTCCAATCCTTCAGTGACGTTATGGGCCTGTGTGTGGGAAGCAGTTTCCAATTTTGTTCCTGCAATCAGCTGTGGTTGCAGTGAATGCCCTCTGGAGATCCGGCTACCTGATGCTCTCTGCACATTAGGCAGATAATTAACAATTACCATTTGTGACTTTAGTTATTTATATATGTAAAAGAACATAGCTGCAGTGAGGATTTCTGGGCCCCTTGGAAAAAAATGTGACCCTAAAATTGTTTGCATTCATATTTCTCGTTCATCAAGTGTATTTGAAGTGAATCTGAAGTCAGGAATGAAGATCTAAAATTAGCTCATTGGGTCAATTAAACTCGTTGGTCCCTTGCAGAATGATTAAATGTACTCTCCAGGAGGAGAGGAAATTGCATCTTGCTGAGGACAAGAAAGAAACGGCCCTCAAGTTTTTTTTGAGAGGCACAATCAAGAACACAGCTTCAGTGAAGGGTAATGAATGAAGAGCACTTTGCACAATTATGGCTGCTCCTGCCTCATGCTGGGGACGTTGTGATCACTGTGGTGGCATCCTTTTGTTCAGGAGAGGCTCCTTCCACTGCTGTGCACAGCCCCAGTCACCTTTCTGATGCCTTGATTTCAGCCGGGTGGATTTCCTGCGTGCAGTGCCCACGCAGATGAGTAGCGTGTGGAGTCATTCCACCTCCTGCTGTGCAGTGGAAAAAGCCTCCTCTTGCGTGTGTGCACGTCTCTCCTGTGTTTGGTGCTGCGTTGTAGGTTTATCCTGGAAACTTACCTTAGTTCCCAATCCTGTAACAATTTAGACAAGGAGCCTTTATGCCGGTGAGCACACACTTTTAGCGTGTGTTTTCTTGTCCATCTGGTGAGGCAGATAAGTCCAGGCTGCCTTTGAAGCTGAGCTCTGACCTGCCTGCTTTGCAGTAAGGATATAGATAGAGTTGGGGAAGGGAGATCAGCTGTGCTAACATTCCAGCACAGTCCTACCAGTTTTTGGCCATGGGTTTTCCTCAGGCAGCTCTCTTTTTTTTTCTAAGTGAACATTTTATCCGAGAGGATTTAGAGGACTTTGGATATTTGTTTGGGATTTTGGGCTATCTCACAGCCCTGTTGCAAGTGTGGACTCTGGGTGAACCATAACTATAATATACATAAAATAGAGTTGACCCGTTATGAACATACCTGACTATCCCCTCACATTTGTGTTATCCATCACATACACATCTATTTCTCTCTGAGATGCTCTGGGAAGAAGTGGAAGTTCTTGGGCCTAAAAGCAGCTCTTTCAGTGGGCCTCTGAGAGCTGGACCCTTCAGTGTGTCCTGGCTTAACTTCTTTGGGAAAGAGTGTGGGTGCCTCGAGTCTGTGTTTGTATGGCTGTGAAGCTGGAGACACCAGGATTGCCTGGACAACCTCTGTCCAGACAGATGCTCACCCAAGTGAAAAGCTTCCATGGCGAAGCCTCCCATATTTCTGTAGCATCTTTCAGGACAACCAGGAGAAGCTTTTACAGAGGCATCTGGACTCACACAACTGATGGCACATTCAGAACTCCCCATGCACGTCCAGGTCTCCTTCCCTGGTAAAGTAACTTTCCAAGCTCTTGCTCAGTCCTCCAAAAATTTTGTGACAGCACCGTACCTAGTCTCACAGGACAGATGTTCTGGGAACAACTGTAGCAAAAAGGCTGGGAAACAAAGAATGAGGCTCTTGGAATCTTCTCCAAAGAATGTGAAGAAAATCTTTATCTTCAACAATTTACATTCCTGCTTTTTCCTCGTTCTTTGTTTGACAAATTGTTTTCTATTTACAGCCAGCACTTTTTAATGCCTTCTCCCTCCTCCAGCCTACTGTGTTCCTATTTTCTCTTTCTGACAATGTTACCATATGGTTCTATTATTTAGAGATTCCTAAACATATATTGCAACAGTCCTGAAAAAAAAGTTAGGTGCTGCTGTGGTGTAAAAGCACATCTGTGATCAATGGCTCCCTCTGGAAATTATGGGATGAAACGTTCAAAGATATTTTTCTATCTTTCTACTTTTTCCCTGCCCTTTTCTGTCCCTCCCCACACCCTGAAAAGTATTATAATTGTCCTGGTTTGAGGACAATTCCCTTTATTATAAAGGGAAGAAAGTCTGTGGGAACAGTTATTTTCATTTTCTTTCTTAAAAGCAGTGCACACTGTGACTGGTGGGTTTTTTGAGCTACGACTAGGGAAAGAGATCTCTGGGGAGAAAAAGGTATATATTTAGACTCTGTACATTTAGAATAGAACTTAATTCTATGGTGATAACCAATGATTTACACCCTTTAATCCAAAAGTCCTCCTGTGCCCTGTGGGGAACACAACATATGTCCAGCAAATTGGTAACCATATGCTTCGGTGAACACGCGGTCCCTCAGCCCTTCCCCTGCGCCGTTCCCATTGATGGTTCCCTGCTGAAGTGGCCTGGTCTTGCTATTTATTCTGCCTTCATTGAAGGCTTTGTCATGGGAAGGGTTATTTTCAGATTCCTTTTAATATTGCATGTTCTGTGTTTTTGAAAGGTTTCAGGCAGTTGTTTTTGCTGGAGAATTTCATGAGTGAATTGATGAGTGAAAGTTTTCTCAGCTCCCAATGGAAGAGGCAGGTATATCTCCCACACAACCTTTTCTCCCAGGTGCCCTGGGGAAATAAATGAAAACCAGTGTTATCAAAAACAAGTTTGACAAAGGCTTTTCAAAACTGATCTGCTCCTAAACCCTCTGTTTTACCCTATCATGGTATCAGCCCTCTGGTACTGCTGCTGAAACTGCACAGATGCAGTATTTGTAATGATATTAGCTTTCCTTGGCATATCATGAAATAGAGTCAAAAAGGACATCGATACACATTTTTGCTTCTTTGTGGCCACCTTTAAACAGAAATGCTCTGATAGAGCAGGAGCTCTGGCTAGAAGATAAAAACTAGTTCATGCAAAGGGGGACCAAGCACATTACCCTTCTGCCGCCCTCCTCCAACAGGAAAGATTATCCCAGATAAGCAGCAGCAGGGTAACATTCAGCAAATTAGCCTGACTGATGAACCCTGAACTCTTGTCAATATTAATGCCTGCTAAGTTAAGCAGGCCCAGGCTTTATTACGAGGACTTATCCTCAGAGGCCGATGCAACATAACCTATTTTTTTTCTTACAGATGCCACGTAGGAGTGGCTCTGGGTCTTGTCCAAAGGTCCCAACAGGTTTTTACAGATGGAAATATTTTTTTCCCTAACCTGAACAAGCCAATGTACTGACAGCGACGGGAGGGGAGTGGCTTTGGTGGTGCCATGGGTCGGAGTATCCTCTACTAAGCTCTTTGCATAAGGACGGCTTTTGTTCTGTGTTTGCACCCTTGTTGCTCAGCCCGGGACCAGTGTTTCTGGGCTCTGCTGACACGGTGCTAATCTAGGCAAGCCCTGGACAGTCTTGATTACTCACCTGACAGCATGGTGTCTAACAGTTTGCATGCCTTTTCCACATTTAGAGGCTTTTTTTCCTCCCACTTCGTACCCTCAACCCCTCCCAAATTCAGGCTTGAAAAACCAGTCTGCTGTCAGTGCCCATCAGTCCTATGGCAAAGGGTGCTTCTGGGGGAGCACAGTGTTATTAAGATTCACCAGCCAGGTGCAACTTGGTCATTTCATGGAAGTTTTCTCAGAGGGAAGTGAAAAAAAAATAATCTGCCTGATTCTACCGTGGTGGTGGAGTCAGCCCGGTGCAAGGGCCCCAGTGTAAAGTAGGATTCGTGGACTGTAGTTGATGGTGGGGTTGCCACAGAAGTGTGGAGCCAGCTGTACTGTGGGGATGGTGTGCCTCCCTGGGTTTGAAAGGTGGGAAGTTCCTCTTCTGATCACCTGGCCTTTCTCATGAATGCAGCCTCCTTTTTAGCACCAGCCTGTATTGCAGTGGGGCATGCTGGCTGTGGTGTGAGCAGCAATGAAGGGAAGGTGGCACAGGGAGTCAGTCCGGTGCCACCAGCCAGAGACGATGGGAGAGCCTGGGGAGATGGGTGCCAGCTGCTGGGGTTGGCAGTCTGGGAGACCCGAGGGGACACCGCTGGGCAACTAAAGCCTGGAATTGAGCTTTGCTTTAGTGCACTTCAACATGCTGAAGAATCATTTCACAGTTAAAGTCTTGAAGTGATTTGCGAAGTGAGGTGTGGGAGCAAGCCATACACTCCTTTGACTCCTCTGTTGATTTCCTCTCTTGTCCATTCATTAATCGGCATTTCTTTAAGCTGTAGAGAAAAGTGGTTGCTAAAAAGGAAAAACACACCTTAAATATTTGCCGATACGTATTTGAAAACCATCTGGAGTGCGTGGAGTAATTGGTGTCAGATGTGAACTCTCCCGGGATGTCAGCGAAGGGATGGGAAATGCCGGTGCTCTGGTTTTACGGCTTGTCTGTGGGATCCCAGTGTTTCCGAGGTACAAGAACAAAGATCAGCCTTTTCTTTGAGCTCCAGCATCTGCTGGAAGGGGCCTTACAGATACAGTTCCCATGAGGAAGAGAATATTTGTCCTGTCACAATGTCAAATTCTCTTCCCCTCCTATTCCCAATTTGGCATGGTGCTTGTATATCTCCTTCCCCAGGGTACTTGCTTGGTTTCAGTTGCCCAAGGGGCAGATTAGGAGACAAGAAATCAAGATTTTAATTCTTGTCTCTGCCAGAATATTCTTGTGACCTTGGGCAAACAGATTTCTGTACAAGACTGAAATAATATTTTGTATAATGCAGGCAGTCATTCCCTATTTCAGAGCAGTATGGGGAAGTTTGATTCAGACTTATAAGATTCAAAGCCGAGCTGAATTTGCTTAGACTGGTTGGGGGAATCTGAGGTTGAGACTTGAGATCAATCTGTTCAGTTCATTTTTCAGATTCTTCTGGGGCGGCTGTTCAGACTGAATAGTTTTCCCAGCAGACAGGCTGTAAAATACAACATATCTATGTTTATTCTGGAGGAGTAACACCAATAATGTGTGTGTACATATATATATATATTCATTCTCCAGAAATGTGTGCACTTCCGTGGAAAAGCTATTTTTGCTATTTTTGTTACAGAAAAGGCTCAGAAAGAAAATATCCCTGGAAAGTGCTGCACTGTGTTCATTGAATATTGCTGTGTGTCTTTGCTTCTCATCTGCTAGCTGGAAGGGAGTGCCAAACAAAAGCCTTTTTGTCATGAAAATCACCCACCAACCTCTGCCAACTGTCAGTCAAAGAAACAATAAGTTTGAGAGCCAGATGTGCCACCCACCAAAATGTGTATGTGAGCTTGGGTTAAAGGATGGAGAAAGAAATTTGCTCTCATAATAGTCCAGTACAACAGCGCAAAAGCAGCTCTGCCAGCACTGCTCCTCTCTCCCATCAAGGGAGCTGATGGGACCATCTGGCTTTCTCTGGGTTCAAGTTTTCATGGGCATAGTTCCCATCAACACCACAAAACGGAAATAATTTGTTCCCAGACCTGATTGCAACAGAAGTTGTAATTGAGTCCTTGACTGTTGCAGTCTAGATTGGGCCATGGGCTAATTTGGGATGAATCAAGAATATAGATGGGAACAAATATGACAGAGGAGTGTCATAGGTTGCAACTAAATTTGGCCACAGCTCATAAATGAAAAATTGAAATCACAAATCCCCAGGCAGGCACAAAGGGTTTTACGAGGCTGTTCATGTTCACATGATGCAATCTCAAGGTTTGCACCAGGAGTAATGACTTTTCACCATTTCCTTGCTCCTTCCTGATGTCAGCTGGTTCTTTTGGGAACAAGGAGTCTGTGATGCCACTGCACCCCACGCATGTGTCGGCACACCAGCTTTAAATACGGGAGCTGAAATGATGGCGAGTGCGCTGGGTTGAGTTGAAGGTGCAGTTGAAAGGGACCATCTGAGAAAGCAGATGGTTTCTTTAGGTGTATCCTGGAATCATAGGAATAGTACAATTTGATACTAATGCTGCAGTTATTAGAGATCAGGCTATTCAAATCCATCGTCTGCTCAGCAAGCCCAGCATTACAGTACCACATGCTTAGTTTCCTTGAATGGACAAGCAAAGGGAGTAACTGACTTTAGACCCGGTGATACCACACCAGAGCAGATTTAACAGAGTAGAGCATGTACAGGGGCATCTCCAGTGGCTTTTCAGCATTTACTGGAACAGTGGTAATTTTGAAGCAGGAAAAATATTTCACAATAGAAGTAATTCCCTTTTACTCCTAGGTAAGTATGTACACCACAAATTATGCTATCGGTATTAGGTAATGCTGGGGGATTTTTGTCTCTGGTGGCTGGCATACCTTGAGCTCAGGATTCCTGCCATCCAGTAATTTTCAGATACTTTGTTTGGCACATCAAGTCACAGGCCTCCCTGCAAGGTGCTCATCTGACCCAGCCTGCTGTCCTGGGGCAGGTAGCAGGGGGATGTGGTACCAGCGTAACTACACTGGTTAGGTGTGTGAGCTGCTTCTGTTTTGTTTTTAACCAGGAGGCTTGTAAAGCTTCTTGCAACTATGCTGCTGTTCTAGTAAGAGGCATTTTTTATGTAATACATTGCTTATTCCCTTCCTGCTCTGCAAACTGTGCCTCCGTGCTGGATGCAGGTGGGACTCCCGCAGTGGTACTGGGGGCCCGGTTAACATAAAGTATTATCTCCTTGTGTAGGGGTGCCCTGGGTACTTTTTAGGGTCCTTAGCCATCACAGCATTCAGTTGTACTTTTGCTGTACGTAGCCAGGGAGGAGTTGCTCATAAAATCCCTTTCTCAAGGACTGTGTTTAGAAGCCCTGTGTGTGGGCTGCAGCTTTAAATGCATCTTCTTTGTCTTTCGTTCCATGAGCCATAGATATCAGATATATTCAAATCCTCTTCTACTTTCCAAAAATAGGTTGATCAAAACAGTTCTGTGAGGCTGAGCTGCCCATTGCCAAACAATATTATATGAGCTGTACAGCTACTGACAAAAACAGCAGAGCATCTCCATCAAGCCCCATAACAAGCAACAGACTTACATTTCCCCTCTCTCTCACTCTACAACTCCTCTCAAAAGAAATTTCTCAGTTTTTCCCAATGACGGAGCAATAATATACTACTCTTTACAAAGCCAAAAAACTGCTTGTGTTCGACTAGCACAAAAAGCTGCAAACCAGGCTTTCAAAAGATAATAATGCTTTAGTGCAGCTACATACACGACAAAAAATGTTTGAGGGAAGCAAGATGCCAGAATTAGAAATTCAATGCTGGAAAACAGCATGCATTTCCTGTCACTGTGATGTTATTATATAGAAAAGGCTGCTGCCAGGCCAACTCTTCTGTATCTGTCTTTGCTAAATCTACCCAAATATCAGCCCTTCTCTGAATCAACTCAGTGAACTTCTTAGTAACTTTCAAACAGCTGGCCCTAACAGACTTGCTCTGATGTAGCCTACTTGTAAATAAGTACCTCCTAAATAAACTACCTGATTCATGATGTGACACCAAATAGCTCCTTCATTTGCTGTATTGCTACCTCAAGTGATGATCTGGGGAGGCTGGTAACTAAATGGGTGACCAGGAGAGGTTTCCTGTCTCTCTTGGTATAGCAGACCAGATTGATTCAATATCACAGCAAAATCAGGGGTACAGCATTTCTCCTTCTCCTCCAATGGCATGAACTTGGAGTATTCTCAGAAGCAACCCTATTTGTGTTCCCATTGTCCTGGTTTGTAACACGGCAATGACCCACTACTGTTCAGAGTTGAAATATGCTTAATTTAGAGAGAATTTCATCTTGCTTATCCTCACACTGAGCTCAATAACTTCTGGCTACCTTTTTTTTTTTTTTAAAAAAAAAGGACATCCATTAGAAATGCATCCTTGTTCTCATTTAGAAAGCCCAGAAAGGAGGAGTCCAGCCCTACCATGGTTAATGCAGGTGTGACACAGAAAGGTCTGCAACTCAGCTGTCGCTGCTTTTGTACCTATTGAAGCAGCTGTATCAAAGTTCATATAACATTGGGGAGGGGGGAAGGTTTGTTGTCAGCATTTAGATCTGAAATACTGGGTCCTGTCAGTGGTTTCCTCACCAAATTTTGTCCTGGAGATAGGCCTGGACTTGAAGCTTTGACCCTTTTGCTTTTCCAGTGTTTGGGAAAGCACAGATTCCAAATTGCACTAAAATCCTTTCAAATGAAAATAAAAAAATATTTACAAATCAAAACGCCAAATTCTTAAATGTGTGGTGGGTTGTAACCTAAGTAGGTAATATCATGCCGATGCTTTCTACCAGTCCAGTGAGTCTTCAGGCCATGGTGAGTTGGTCAACGGGTGAAAGTTGACCTGTTACCTTGTCTCGGGAGAGAGGTTTGGCAAAAGCAGTCTCGTCCACATCCTGCAGTGAGGAAATTGTGGCCCTAGGGACAAGCGAAGCTGGCCATTTCTAGTCACTCTCCCATGACTTGGCAGTTGAGAGCTGCGTTTCCACACTGCCAGAAACCGCCTGTGCCCTTTGCACTGACAGGCTTCTATGTTAGAGGCTTGGGGGGAAATGTCTGAACGGCTCCTGCCTCAGCTGAGTCTCTGCTGGGAGAGACCATCCCATTGAGATATTTGCTAAAAGACACCTCACGTTCAACTGGTGTGTATGCTGCTGGACTGGGAAGCCCAGAGGTGGAAGGCATCAGGCTCAAGCCTCTGAACTAAGTGCTTGCAGTATTTCTTTATGGTTTCAAAAGGCAGGAGAAAGTAACTCTTGTGTTTCCCTTGCAGCTTTCTTTCCCTTCTAAAGAGGATGAACTGCTGATTTGAGAGGCAAATGCATGTCTCATTTCAACACTCGTGACTGGACAGTTTCTGGTGACCAGTGAACCAAGATGGACCAACTTGAGAATGATAATTCTTTTCAGAATTACAGAATGCTCATAAGATTTTTTTTTTATGTTGCTCAGGTGAGTGAAGTAGGGGTACCACTCCCACATTCTCTGCAATTAGGCATTCATAAGTCTGTAATCTCAGAAACTCATTACTGGGATTTTTGGTGCTTCACTTCAGCCCAGCTTTACAGGACTGCCTGATATCTGCCAGAGTGTTTGCTACAAAGGAAAAATCTGCTGTTACAAAACTTCTTCCACTAAAATTTAGTGGCCTTTACCCACATAAGGCCATAAGAAATTGCGCAGTGTACGGATTTGCTTATTTTTATGTATGTTTATATATATATACGTGTGTGTGTATATATAATTAATCCCCAAATAGTATTGGCTTAGATAATTTTTTAGAAGTAAACCATTCCACCTTGGAATTTTTTTTAACTTGTATCATATCAATGCTTGTGATCCTCAGTACACACAAAGCAGGTTGGTTTGCCATTGATGAAACAAATATCTATTTTTATTAGTCTGTGTGACAGATGCAGAATGAAACTTTGAGTATAAAAGGTCAGCATTCAGACATGCCTCCTTACAGGTGGTACTATTTTGTTGCGACTGCAGTTCAGTTTCTGGTTTCCTCTGCGTCATCTAATGTTTCACATGAAAGTTCACCTCTGAGGTAACTGTAGTCAGTGGGGACACTGAGTGTGTACTCTAGCTAGCTGTTACAAATCAAATTATTTCTCGAAAGTGCTAGGAGTGAGGATTTAAGGATTTTTGCAGTGTGGCCAAAAGAAGCCTTGTGTCCTTCCCTGAACATCTGACTGCATCTTCCTGCCACCTCCCTTATAGGTGCTGGCACTTGGGCTGGGGAGAAGGATTAGTTTCTACATGTCTGGAGACTTTTCCTTTTCAGGATTTTGGTTTTCAGCTGGATCAACAGACCAGTCTGGCACTGCATCTAACCCTTGATGACTGGTACCCACACAAGAGAGCTGATGACAAGGTATGGCAGGGAGGAAGCCTACTCAGATTGGTTTAAGTTGATCATGGAAACAAATCCTTTAATGAAATCTGCTAGTCTGTGTTAGCACCAGTTCTCCTTCTGTGCTTGTCACAGCCATCCTACCTCCAAGGGCTGGCTGGGTTTCCCGCTTGGAGTTGTTTGCAAATCTTCCCTCTCACTAAGGTCCAGCTTTGGTGTAGGTCAAGCCACGTTACGGAGCTGAACAGAGACTCTAGTTTTCATCTAATGAGATCTGTCTGGGGATTTACACTGCACCCTCACCCTAAGGTTTCGCTTCTTGCTTCTCATTCAAAGGAACTACAAAACCTGAAATGAAAGTTATCTGATACCACGATAGCTCTCTTGTTACCTTCTTTCTTTTGGTAGCAAAGGCATATGAAACTCAATCTCTGGGCAGCACTGAACTCACTGGCCAACATAGTTCAAGAGGCCTTTAGCAAACTGAGCAAGCCAAGGTGTACTTTGGGACCAGAGCTGGCAGTGCCACGTTTGGTGCTGGGTTTGGCGGTGAGAGGTTTGTGCCTTTAGGGACAACTTCTCCACTGGGTTTCCTGCTTCAGGTGCTGCTGTGTGTTTCTAAGGCAAGTTGGCTAGATGGCGCTGGAACATACTTGTGTCCTGACAGGAATGGGGCTGGTTTAGGATCAGGTCAAAGGATTGTTTTAGGCTGAACTAAGGGGGGAAAAAAAGCAGCCGACGCTGCTTTTCAGTGCAGCCATGGCTTCATGTGTCTCCTGTGCAGAGGTGAAGGGAATCTCTGCCGTTTGCTGTATCCTCTAAGCACTTAGACTTGGGACGAGGCCCCTGTGGGGTTCATGATCACTCAAGGGGTCTGTTGAGCTGAGGTAGGCGTCTGTTAGCTTGTCTGTACAGGATGTCCCTTACAGGGTCACCTGTTGGGAATGGCTCTGCTTTCCTTCTGCGTAAGAAGTTTCAATGACAATGAGCAATATGTCGTTAGTGAAACTGCTGTTTCCTTTGACGAACCAGGAGGCATGATTTAGGGGAATTAGTACTTACTCTTGACATCCAGGGTGCCTCATAAGCAAAGTCTGAGCTCTGTGATAGCTGAGATGGGAAATATTTCTTCTGTGGTTGCTTTCATGAGAAGATGCCTTTTAAGGTTTTCTTACCATCTGGAGCTGTACAAAGCTGTAATAACTGTGTAGAGAAGAGTCTTCACCTCTGTTCTGAGGGTGTTAAATGATTATTTTAAAAGATGCTCATGTTTTTGTGACCTTTGATTGTCTGATGCAAGTCCCAATGCCATCTGGCAGTTGAGCTCCAGCACAGGTTACCTACACTGGTCTCAGCAGCACAGTGAGACCCCATGTAGTTTCTGTGTGCTACAGCTGGTCTCCTCCATCAGACAGCATCACGTAAGGCAACGTGCTACATTCAGGATCCTGTAGAAGCAGGCAAAATGTGAGAGGGCCTCTAAAGAATGGTCCTTGAAAGGCATCTCAGTTTCTTTACTTGTCACCAATCATCCCTTCTGGATGTTCTTTCCTGACGTGATGCTTGTCCCCAGACACAGACGTCTTGGTTGCACAGCACTTCATGACGAAAGGACTTCGTTTCCTTCTGGAGAGCTGGGTGATGCCTGTAGCCTGCTGTGAGACTCTCTAGTGACTCATTTCTCTCCTGAAGGGTTTTCACTGATAAATTCATAACATTTTGTTCAAAGTGACTATGACTAGTATTATATCATAGGTCTCTCTCACTCACTGTGTCCTGCCCCACTCTGTTTTCCAACAGCAATGAGCAGACAGCAGAGCTGCTCCCAACTCCCTTCACCAGAAGCCCTTCCTTATACCTATCCGACATCTCCAAGGTTCCTTCAGGCAGACACAGCTCTGAGCACAGATTAAATCAACATCTGAAGAACTTTGAGTCTTGGGCAGCTGCTTCTATCTGTTAGAGAGTTGACCGAGCGAGGAACTGAAGGCAGTCAATGAGCAGAACTGACTCTGGTCTGTATCCAGGCCATGACGGCTCTGCTGTGTTTCAAAAGGCCTCTGCTACAAATAAGTAGTGGAGAGTCTCGAGGGCAAAAGACGGAATTTCTTCCATTGCTGTTAATAGTTGCTAGTGGGTTTGGTGCAACACGCTTGGGACTTGACGGCCTGCAGCAATTAAATGTTTGTGTCCTAACGCCAGACTCCTTCTAGGAGCGCTTTCTGGCACCTGCCCCTCTTAGGGGCTGTGTGTCTTCAAAGGCTGAGTAAGTTGGACAGGAGAATAGCTATTTGGGCATGACTAGAAATAGCATGAAAAGCTTAGCAAAGGGAAATGGCATTCCTTGTGGGGATATCTATGAGGCAGCATTGCGAAGGAAGTGGTTGAAACCCATGAAACTTGTGTCACTGCAGGCTGAGTTGAGCAAAGTGCTGAGGCAGGGAATGGTCATGGACTGCTCACAGATGACCTTCAGGATTAGAGCGCCTAAGCCCAGCGGCTGAGATCTTCCTTTTCAGAAGAAAAATGGGTGGAAAATCCTGCAGCTGCCCAGCCCCATGAAATCCCCACCTTTTTGGTGGCCTGAGCAAGATTGGCATGCAGGGACATTCTTCAGAGTTTGCGTAGAGCTTAAGTCTAGGGTCACTAGGTGACCCTTCTGCACCCGTCAGCAGGAATTTCTACTGCCTCTGCCTCAATTCAACCCACTCCCAGGCAGAAGGGTTAGGGTCAATCGCTAACCTCTGCGGGCCCATGCTCCTCCAGAAGGCTGAGGCACAGGCTGCTTTGTATATGAAATGTTCAGTCTCTGAGGGAAAGGCACTGCCCAGACCAACCATTGCAGTTCTCCCACCCCCAGTTATCCCACAGCTTCGTTCCCACGTTGTAGCAGTGAAGAGGAAACAGTGAGCTAGACCAAAGGCACTGCTGATACTTAGTCACTTCGGCCACCAACCTCCTCCTTCCAGACTTTTGTGGAAAGGTGGATTTTTCTGTAAGTCTCAGCATTTTGGTTGCAGCCTGGCAGACAGAGAAGCACACAGACTGTGGGACCTGTCTTTTGGGTGGGGGTGTTTCTTTCGCCTGTGGGTCGCAGATTGCTTCTAAAATCAGTGCAATGAAACAGACAAGACTTCTTTTTTCCTTAGGGTTTGTCTGCACAGGGGAGTTTACCAGAATAATTATACCTTATGTTACACCAGTATTTCCACCCTATATGAATGTTCTTATTTTGAAATAAGTGTGTCCACACAGAGCTATACTGGTGTTTTTAGCAGTGTAATTATGCCAGTAAATTCTGAGTGGAGACCAGCCTTTAGACACCGATATTGTTTTACAGGATGAAAAGCATTGTAACGGACAACCATTATCTTTTGATCGTTATCAGTCCTGGGTAGACTTTTGCTGTTACTTATTTTCAGAATCTCATTTTTCAAACTCTGTCAGAGTCATTTTTATTTATTTCAGGACCCGAGATCCTTTTTTCCTGCCTCTCCCTCACGTCTGAAATGCACAGCTTTCTTTTACAAGCTGAATTTGATGACAATCACAAGTGCAATTTGAAAACCTGGCAGTTCTGAAAATCAAGTGCAGAATTTCATTCCGCACAAGCCCCTTCAGACAGGGCTTGTACAACATGTGGCTCCCCCCACAAGGCCAGCAGCAACGCGCTTAACAATTTAGGCTCAGCATTATTGTCAATATCTTTTTGCGGATGGCAACAGCTTGTGCCACGTGAGAGGGAAGGGAAATTTCCTAGCAGACTGCCCTTATGTACAAGCTTAATAGAGACACCTTTAGAAGGACTCTGTCGTTAATTAGAATCACGGTTCTCCCCGGGATATTGATGCAGGCTGTGCTTGCAATGTGTGCAAAACCACGACTCTCGGAAATATGTTTGGCAGAGCAAACAAGAGACACGCGGCATCCTGAAATCCTCCACCTGAGGAAAAATCAATGCTGCTTTCCTTGAAGCGCTTATGAACATCAGCACCCAGCAGCCAGGAAACCTTAAAAAAGGAAAGAGCAATAATTTAACAGATCATTATCTGTATTCCATTATGGACATAAGGCCCGTTTAGCTGGGCAACGTATGCACGAATTAGTACCTAGTGTCCCTGGTCAAGGGTACGTCTGCTCAGTCACGTTCTCTTGCCAAGCCTTAAGTGATAGTGAGATGGCCCTTGCTAATGCATCTAAATGGCTTCAGGAACCCAGCAGCCCCCAGCTCTCCGGCGAGGCTGAGCTGCCATATGACTCTCTGCATCTGACCACGTAGACGCTTCCTGCAATACGGGATGGGTTGTGCTGGCATCTGTGTGCATGCACAGGCTGTAATGACTGCAGCCAGAAACGACAAGCAAAGGATCTTTTTTTTTTGTTTTTCTTCTGGGAGAGAGACGAAGGCTTACCCGTCGTCTCGCAGTTGTCTCGTTTCCCATCCATTCCCCTCAGCAAATGCTGAGCCCTGGGCTGGGGGCCCGGGCTGCACATCCAACTGGTTCCCAGTACCGTGCTCATGCAACCATAGCATCCTCAGCATATTTTTAGTGAGAGGAGAGGCAGGTCATAGAAAACCTGTAGGGTCAGTTGTCTGCTGCTAAAAATCTTGTGAAACAGAGATCTAAAAAAATCTTCGGTTACCTAAAGCTTGTCTGCTTTTTTTCCAGCTACATTAATTGCCCCCAACAAAAGCTTGTTACTTCTCTCCAAAATCTGACTTCCCAAGGGACAGAGGAAGAGCTCCACTCCTCTAAAAGGCATCCACCAAAGACTACATCAAAGAAAGGAGATTTTTAAAGGAGCCAGTAGGAAACACTGAGCAGAATTATTTCGATCTTACCCCACTCTGTGGTCCCTGTGGCCTGGGAGGGGGCTATTGGGATTCACAACACTTGAAGGTCAGTGCCGGTGCATTATTTTTTTTCAAACGCTGAGCAAGAAGCATTGCTCTCCAGCAGAAGTCTGGAGAAGTGACTCCAGTAAGAAGCTGTTGCACACCAGGCTCTTCTCAAGAAGGAAGACGCCTTTCTAAATCCCTGCTTTATCTGCCTGAGGGTTGTCCTGACCAGTAGGCTAGAGTCTGCTTTGTGGAAGAAGGGGATGTGCAAGATGATCGCTTGATCCATCTTGCTGGGAGTGTGTCACACTGTATAAACTAACTCTCTGCTGAGCCAGAGATGTGCCTCTGCAGCCTGGTGGCTCAGAGTCTCACATGAGGGACAGAGGTGTCTGTTTCAGTGACTGTTTTGAGGTCCTGAGACAGGGCTGGGAGGAGTGGTGGAGGAAAAAGAAATTGCATTTTAGCCCAAGTCCATACTGCGAATCCCAGGGTTCTTGTATTTGGTGGAGTTACGTCTCAGCTAAAGTAGAGATGGGCTCAAAACGAAAGGCAAGAAGAGTTGTGAGGGGAGCTCACCACCTCAGCAACAGAAATGACAATAAACAATGGTTATTTCTTCCCTGTTACAGGTTTTGCAGGATGTCCTAATTACCTTGACATTATTAGTACGGAAGTTGTGCTCTATCCACCCACTAAGTACAGGAAACATGCCCAGTATGTAATTCTATCCTTCACCTCGCATGCCTCCGATGGGCTGGAGTCTGAAAGGAAACTGAATAGCCTGGAAAGGTTAACCAGAGACAGAGAGAAATTAACCCTTTCATTTTCACTCACAGCCCATTATTTTTGGAAAGTAGAGTTGGTGGGTGGAGCACAGGGTGGTGCCACAGAGAGATTGTTTACTTTCAGGCTTGAAGAAGTATTGGAGTGTTAGATCCGCCAGTTTCAAGCAATCTCCAGGGATGCTGTTGTGCAGACTGTATCCTTCAGATGTGCTCAGTAAACGTGTGGAAATTTATTATGGTTTGTTACTGGTTATTTATTATCATGTCACTCAGACTGAAATCAAGGTTGGAGACTTGTGATGTCAAACTACAAAGCTGGGAACAGAGACATTGCAGAGAGCAAAGAGTTTGCAATCTAATACATGGCATGTAGTGCATTAAAGAGGAAGAGCTGCAGAAGAGAGGGCCATGATCAAGCTTCAGGCTTGTCTTTATTTCCTAAATACACAAATTTTCAAGAAATATGAACAGTCCAAAGAGGTCTTGCCTTGGACCGATTGTTTGCTCTTCGTGCCCTGGTTGGAATGGGTGTCCAGCAGAGCAGCTACTTGTGGGGCAGGGATGCTCTTCTGGTTATACTGAAGGGACAAATACAAACCCAGTTGGGATTCAGTTTGCAAGATGCTCAGAGGTATTTTCACAGAGAAAGGGTGGTGGAGTCTGGGTAGCTGGTAGAAGAACAGACACAGATGGAGAAGGGAATATGAAGGGGCACAGTACAAGAATAGATGAATTCTATAAGTGACGATCTATGTTATGTTTGAGTTTTGGAAAGGGAAGTAACAGGAAGATACTCATTAAGGCAAGGGAGGCCACAGACTCCTCAACAAGCAAAGAAACTGTAAGTTTAACACAAAGGTTGAGTTGGCTTGTGTGCATTTCAAATGCTGCTCTAATTTGTATCTATAGGACAACAAGGATTAATAGAGATAATCCCTTTACAGTGGTTTAATCAGTGCAGGTGAGTCAGTCAGCATCGGGCTGGCATAAGTGTAGGAATAATTGTTTAAGTCATAGCAAAGGGATGGGAAGAAATTCTGGAGAGTGGAGCAAGATGTACTTTTAGAAATGCTTATTCTCTATTATAGCCATTTGGTAACAGGTAAAGACCGAATCAGAATAACACTGCACTCTCTTATTTGCACACCAGAGTCTCTGCACAAGAAAAGAATTGGCCTCATTTATATTAATAGAGTGAAAAAGAGTTTTGTCTTTCACTGGTCATCCATCCTAGATTATCTGTGAAGGAAAATATAGGTTTATAAATTTGGAGCATATAGCTATGAAGTGTCTTTTAAAAAGGCATTGCAGTGCTCTGAAGCTTTCCATCTCTGGGGAGCCTGCAGGGGCAGGGAGGCTTTTCATGTTTCATTCTAAGGACTGCCATAGGAGGGACCTGCTACACAGGAGGATTGGCTTTTGCTCTCATTTGTTCTGTGTTTCCCATTCAGACTTAAAAATCATTCTGCTTGAAATTACCCGTCTGGTCTTTGTGATTCAGGACAAAGCCACAAAAAAGTCAAGATAGATTCTCCTCCCCTCCCTATTCAATATTGAAAATTATAGTCGGCACTGAAAGCAGATTTTTTACTTGCATTTAAACAGTTTGCTGAAATATTTGCTGTAGCAAAGTAGGAACTGAGAGAGGGGGGAAATACAAATGCCCCAAAGCAGTATGAATCCCGAGAACCTCAGGTCTGAAAATGTTATAATTGAGTTATTTTAGCTGAGAGCTTTTCTCAGGAGCAATTTCACAAAACTAGATGTTAGGTTTACATGAAATGCTCACTTTGAAACCATGACTTGGATGGCTTGTGGCGTTATGCTTTGTGGGTGGCTTCTTTGTTTATTTGTTTCTTAAGAAAAAAATAGAAATTTCTCTTCCTCCCACTTGAAAAGACTCATGTTGCAAAATTCAGAACTTGATAGAAAAAAAGGTAGTATTTCTGAGCTTCTTGAATTCCTTCTGTTATGTTTTCTCTGCCTCTGCTGATAATGCAAGTAAGTATGTTTAGAAAAAAGGAAGAAGAGGGGGCCAACTTAGTTGTATGCCTCTTCTCCACCTTGTAAAAATCTCATCCTTCATCATTGTTTCAAGAAACCAGCAGAATAAGCACCTCCAGGTGATTCATTCTGTTTCCAAACTTGTCACTAAGGAAAGAAAAAAAATGCAGTTTTCTAGTTGCAAACATTTTTAAGGACAACTGACTCTTACTTGTTTCATAACATTTATATTTGCATTTAGGATCAATTGCTTCTGTCGTCAGGTGACCGGCAGAACTGGAATAACAGGCTTCTTTCTGCCAGTTCCTTTTACTAATTTGACAGAAAGAGCTGCTGCGACTATGTCCTGGAGAAGCACAGGTCACATTTGTTTTCCTGCTCCTCCCTTCCAGCAAAATGGGAATCGCAGGAACAAGTGCTGAGGAAGTGGTGTGAGGAGGTGACACGGCGGCTTTTTGATGGCATCATATGAGTGCCCTGGGATCATCCTCTCATTGACACCTCTGGGCTGGTGGAGGATGATGTGATGCAGGAACAGGAGGATGAAGGAGGAATGCAGGAGGTTTGAAGGCTGATAATGCTTCCATGAAGCCTGGAAAACAAGCATAATAGGTTTCAACCGGAGACCAGGGAAATAATATTTTAAAGCCATGCAAACAAACAAACAACCCAGGAAGGATAATTAGCAAAGCTTTTCAAGAGCAAGGTGCAGTAGTATGTTTTGACAGAGACTGTCTTACATTTCTCTTCTTCAGTGCGTGTTTTTGTTCTTTGCCCTTGGCCCTGTTTATTGTGGGGTCTGTTTGAGATACCAGATCTGAACACGATCTAGTTAGGACATTTTAGCACAGATCAAATGAAATTCCCCACTTCCCTCCTGTGAGCATCACTGTGACGTTTATAGCATTTAAGTAAATTGTTATTTTGTTTGAGCTTCCTCTGTATTTCCCTGGAACTCAGCAAGGGGGGTGGGAGCCTCTTTATGCTGGGTGCAAAAAAAAAAAAAAAGGAAAAACAATAGGTTAACTTTCCAGTAAAGCCACAGCTTGTCAAATCAGTCCAAAATATTATTAGTCACCTCAGGATCAGATCAGCTGGTGGCTGTTTTGGGAATCCACGAGGGGGTTTTTTCCAACTTGCTCTCCCTGCAGTGGTTAAGTCACAGCTTGCTCGTGGCCTGACAATGGCTGTGCACAGCCCAGGCTCAGCACTGGCTCCTCAAAGCCTGACACAGAAACAAGAACTGCGAGATTTCACTCATTCCTTACTAAAACTAGGTCCTCCCATCTCTCTTCACAGCTGCCAAGTGCTTGAAAAGGTTGGGAAAAACAAACCAAGCCTTGACATATGTGTTGATTTGTTTACTAGCAATCTACTTCCCAGGAAGAAGCACTTATGGGCACGCGGAGAGGCTGTGTTGCTTCTCCTGGTGGGGTGGGGGGAGGATTCCCCATGACTGTATTTTCTCTCTTGCTGCAAAGTGCTCCCTTATGTCATGGCCTAACCCTGTGGATCTCTGAAGGACCAGATCCTGAAAAAGGTGGAGAATCCTGTTAAATCAGCACTCATGTAAAAGCCTGGCCCCGGCCATCATGCAGGGTTTTGGGGCAGAAAGTGGTACATGGTGGTGAGAAAGCTGTTTTCTCTCTCTGTGCTGTGGTCTGGACCCCAGAGCATCAGTTGCTCTGCTTTGCAGCCCAGGAGTTGCTGGTTCTGTGGGGCTGTGCCGTTTTGGGCTGGTTTGGATTAAACTAGGCAGTATAGAAACAAAAGCCATTGTCTCCCATCAAACTGGGGTCCCTCACCTGACACTTGTCACCTCCATGGTGATGAACACCCTGTACCTCCTGCAGCCAGGCTGTCACCTTGGCCAGCCTGCCCACTTATGTCCTTCCCCTGCATATGAACAGCTGGTAGTGGAGCTAACTACGTGCTCCTAATTTTCTCATATTAATCAATTCCTGCCATGAGCTTTTCCTTTGTCGTCATCGCTTTCCCCCCTCACTAGTCCACCCTAGTCCCAGCCCCCCATTTATCAATATTCTGCTATTATTAGGTGGCCCAGAAATGCATATGTGTTATAGCACTGGTACCATGAGAGCTGCAGAGTGCATTTTTCTGTATTATTGACGTCCTTTCCCTCTCTGCTGTGAAAACATACCGAGCTATCACCTTCCCATTCTCTGGTGCTTTCAATCTGTGGTGTTGGCAGGGCAGAAAGATCCTTTTTCACCTTGCTTTTGATCATTCCCTTTTCTCTGCCATTAGGAGAAATGGTGCTGGCTTGACAGTGATGGTGGTGAAAGCAGAAGTGGATTCTCACTCCTGATTTACAGTGGCGTCGGGCAGATTGGACTCATAGCAGTTATTGAATATACTGGCCTCCAAGCAGGCAACTAGAAATGATTGTGCTTGTGCTCACATGGCATGTTACACGGGCTGCCTTAAAGGTGGTCGAATCCCATAGGGCTCGTGAGTGTGGAGGGGAATTGAGAAGCTTTGATTAAATTGTCACTGAGGTGTGAGTATTTTTAGTAGTAGAAGTAGTAGTACTCTTTTTTTCTTTTTTTTTTTTTTATAAAAAGATATAATAACATAACTGGTTTCCTTACTAGTGCTATTAAGAACAGCTGAGATCAGAGTAATTATTTTTAAGTAGAACATATGGTCACTTTTATGTCTGAGTGTGGTTCTATCACCGCTTCTGTTTCACCCTCTGCTGAATTTGCTCGACTTCTCTCACAGTTTGGGCTAGCAGTGCTGGGGCTGTTGTTTAGGCAACTTTATTGTCAAAAAATCCCCTTCCAGCCTTATCTTGGAGTTCTGTGTCCAGCTCTGTTGTCCTCAACACAGGAAGGACATGGACCTGTTGGAACGGGTCCAGCAGAGGGCCACGA
>JAOXJM010000002.1:28505680-28516614 GCA_026413425.1 Tringa solitaria
AGGGAAGGGAAGGGAAGGGAAGGGAAGGGAAGGGAAGGGAAGGGAAGGGAAGGGCTGGGCTTTTGGATGCAATTCAAGATAAGATGGCTGGATAGAGGCACCATGGGTATTTCAGAGAAGAGGCAGAGCAGGGCTGGTGAGAGACCAGTAACGCTGTGACAGGAAACCAGTGCTGTTTGTGAGCTTGAGGAAGGAAGTCTAAGGGGTGTAAGTCTTGAACCCAATGCTTTTTCCTTGTGGAAGAGAGTTCCCCTTCCGTAGTGATACAACACCCTCCTTCCCCCCAGTCCCCAGACTTTAGGCAGTGCCTGTGCAAACAAGTGATCTTCTCAGGGAGAATTATGGATGGTCTCATCTGATACATGCAAAGCAAGAGCGAGACATGTCTGAAAGATAAGGAGCTGGCTGGCCACATTGGGGGTCGACATCTCCTGTGAACCCAGACACTTCCTGATGAAGTGAAATGGGAATTCACGAATGGGTCGCTGCGAGAGAGGGGAGAGAGGAAGCACTGGTGTCTGCTCTGGGAGGGAAGGGTCCAGGTAAGCCCATGAGTGCTGAGCGTGGGGAGTTGGCAGAGTGGTGTGATGCTCCATACCACCTGCTGTGAAGTCAGAAAACCCCAGAGGATTGCCAGCTGCTGGGAAACACACTGGCAATGACACTGGACTCAGCCAGCCTGCGAGTAACATCTCCAGTTAATCATGCCTCACTGTCAGATCTCGGGATGCATGTTGTTGGGGGATTCCTGCTTTCATAGATCATCTCAGTTGCTTAATCATGTTTGATTTCCTGGGCTGAGGCACAACTTAATTTCTTGGAGTATGTTCCTGACTATATTATGCAGGTAGCTATTCTTGATGTGCTTTGCTCCCTTGATTTTTTCTGATGGGATGCTTTAGAGTAGGGAGAAAGAGAAACCAGATTCTGTTCTGTTGACACCTGCTTTTGTTTTAAACAGCAACAAATTTAATTTAAATCTAATTTAAATTTGCTGTTATGGAAAAAATACCCCCCAAATATGGGAGAACTAAATATTTTAATAACTGGAAACATGAAGAGATCAATCACAGTAAAACTATATCAATGCAGGACAAAAGTTTTAAAATTAAGAGAAATTTAATCTAAATAAGAATGTTAATACTTAATACTTAAGCTCCACTGATACTGTGTTTTGAGGGGGAATTTTTTTCCCCCACAATAAATAATTTGGCGGGTTTCAAAGTAAGTGTTCTCCCTTATTTAAGAAAGTCAGGAAGGGGTGAAAGGGGTTCAGAGGCCTTGAATCAGCAGCAGCAGTTCTTCATTCCACTGTCACTGTTGGCCCCTGCATCCGTATCCCGGATTGAACCAAAATCCCAGTTATTTGTAGTGGAGGTTCTTGTGGGAGGCAGACCAGGATTTATCCTTCCCAGCATGAACCTATTCTAAAATTACACTGAAACCTGAGGAGAGGAAACAATCTCTGGTTTCGGCAAGGGTCTCTCTTTGCAGGGCAGAGAGAAGAGGTAATGAGCAAGGGCGTTCAGCCAAGGCTCTGAAACAGGCTGGTGTAGGTGAGAGAAGGGCCTCTTTGTGTCTCACATGGACTTGAGCTCCTCTGAAAATCTGTGTGCATCTTCAATGGGAGCTGCCAGCTGCTGAAGTCATTGTTGAAGAGCCATCCTAAGGTGCCAAAACTACATTTTAACAACTCTAATAGAAGTGACTCCTTCTCACATGTGCTGATTTTGCATGATGAGCAAAGCCATGGGTGGCCATTGCCTGGGCTTCTGTAGTGATGGGGCATGTCCTTAGATCAGCAGATTTGTCACAGGACAGAGCAGGGCATGAGCAGTGAAGCTGCTCAGGGTCTGGGTGAAGAATAGCAGTCAAAGGGTTTGCCATGGCCTCTTTGAGAGCCATGGCCTGTTTGAGAGCCATTGCCTTGTCAGGGCCTGTGTGTCTAATGGAGACATGGGGTGGCTGACTAGGCTGGAAGCCTAAGGAGACAACAGCCAAAGGGCAAGGCCTGGCTTACAAACAAGCCTCCAAATGATTCTGAAGAGGGAACGTGTCCTTTCTTCCTCTCTCTTTCTCCAAGCAGGCTCCTTGCTTTAACAGCCCCATGCAGCAGCAGCTCAGCCAGAGCCACACACCCTCAGAGAGGGTCCATCCTGAGATGCTGAGGATGCTTCCACATGTGTACAGACAAGACACTGAGCAATTTGGTCTCCTCTGCAAGCTGTGCTCCAGAGGCAAGAGAGAAATCATATCTTGGATGGAGAACCAAGCACTACAGCCTGTGCCATGAGATGGATGTCACCACTTGCTAGAGGTTCGCAATGTGGTCATGGATCCATGACTCATTCTCTGTGTTATATCTTCTCTGTCTGTTGCAACTTCACTTCTCTCATAAAGCTCAACCCTGTACATGTGGGTACTTTTGTCTGCTGCCACAACAGTACGAGCATGGGGAGCAAGTCAGATCCTTCGTGCTAGTGCAAGCAGAAGCCCTGTTCTTCTGGGTCTAGATGATTCAGCTGATGATGTGTCCCTCAGCTGTGTGGAGTGGGAGAGAGAGCAGCTAAGTCAGTCTCTGGCGAGCTGAGATTGACAGCATACTCTGCCTCCTCATAGCAATACTGGAAGGAAAACATTTAATTTAAGAAAAAGTCCACCGTCTAAATAACAGCTGCTCTGGGCCAGTTTGATTTTTGTTGGAGCTGTGTGCTACAGCACTCACTGCGCATGGCTATTGCCACAGCAACAGCAGTAGCACATGTCACATTTTCTACCTTCTAAAATGCAAAGCCTTGTCTCACAGAAGCTCAGACATGCCCTGGCTGATGGGAACCACATCCTTTTGCACGATGATTAAAAAATAACACTTGCATACTCAGAGTGGGCTCAGCAACAAGACACGCTTTCCCCTGTTTCTGCAGTTTCCTGAGAGCACAGCCAGATGTTTTTAGCCCATGTTAGGGATGTCCCAGGGAAAGGAGCCGTGGAAGGGGTAGCAGAGGTGGGGCTGATCACAGGAGGTGGAGGGAGAAATGACTAAGCAGCTATCAATTGTAGGAGGCAGCTCCAGTATCAATTTATTATTGCACATTTGACCGTCTGCTGCAGATTTCTGTGTCATCCTTCTGGTGCTGAGTGATTGTATCTTCACTCACTAAAAAAAGACGGAGAGAGGTTAAGCCAATTTGAAACCTGACTCAATGTTTTTAAGGCCTGACCAAAGTCAGAAGAAGCAAACGATGGTTACCTGCATCTGAATCATATATTGACGTGGTTACAACAGGCAGGACTCTCTTCTTGTGGGAGATGATTGGGGTCACCTATAATTTCAGACATTGGTGACTTGATCTGACACTTTCAATCATAATGGTAGAAAATTGGTAGTTCCTTTTAGAGCCTGACCTTCATGAGCATCACTACCAGAGACCTCATTTGCAGACATCATAGACAAATACGTTCAGTATTCAGTGATAATGCAGAATTTGTTGTGCACAGCCTTAGCAAAAACTGGTTTGAGAAGCATTGATCTATAGTGTAGATCTTTGTGCGCCTGGTACCGGCCACAGTCCTCCCTTAACTTCCTTCGGGGTGTTCTCTTCCACAGTCTCCTTCACAGATTTGAGAACACAAAAGGACAAAGAAGCATTTCTCCTGGTCCATGTTCTTGCCACTTTCTGTGTTGAAGTCCAATTTTCTTGTAAGGCTGGTTAGGACCATCCTGGCTCATAACACAACCAAAGCAGCCCTGGGGAGCCACTGTCTTCTTGGACCCAAGTCATTCCTGGAGCCGTCTCTCACTTTGCTGCTGAGATACACTACGTGGCTCTTGGCTGTGTGTAGGTTGTGGTGTGTCACTTGTTGGCTTATAGCAGAACTGACAAAGGTAAGGAGAGTGCTCAGAGCAGCTTCTGTACAAAGGGCCAAGTAGACAAGGTCTGACCGCCTAGAATGGGGTTCCAGGACCTGCCACATCTGGCATGACACAGGGATGGTGATGCGGGAGCAGTCGTTATGCTAAGGGAGAATGAGATTAATATATCAGGTAGCAGTTTTTAGAACAATTTGAGATGCTTTTTGACACAATTTGTCTTGCACACAGTGAATGAAAAATCCACTGAGAGATATTAGGTACAGAGATAGTATCTTTGATCCAGGAAATCTCTGGTATTTCTGGGGAAGTGCAACTTCAGGCTTTCCTGGCATTTATATCTTCCCTAGGCATCTGTTTTAGGCTGCTGTCAGAGACAGGATGCCTGGCTACAACGTCCAGACAGGTTGGCTACCCTGAGAACAGCCTGTCCCTGACACAGGTATAATACCCCACTTCAAAGATCACTGTCTTCCCATAGCTGGTTTGCAGCTGAGTTTTGCTCAGTGGTGGCAAGGAAGCCCAAAATCCCTCACTGAAATCTTCATGTTATTTGAGTAGGATGGTTGGAAGTCGGGGAAATCTTGCTGGACCACGGTGTGGACTATTTCTGCATGACCTGGTCCTGAGTAGGTACTATCCAACTAGCCTGGCCCCTCATGTGTGAGTGGAGCAACATTTTGCTAATGTGTCTCTTTTCATATGTTCATATAGTCCTGGAATCTTCAGACAATGTAAGAAAAGGCTCTGCCTGTTTGTCAAGGGCTGCACAAGAGTCTCCAGGACAGTGTTGGGAAATTTGCTAGATTAACCAGCAAAACGTGTAGGTTGCCCAAAATGGCAACTTGTCACTTGCATCATCAGTGCTACATGTTACCCATACAGACTGGTTTTCAAAATGAGACTGGTGAAGGAAGTTAGAGAACTTCAAATAGATCTTAGCTGTCCTCCAACTTTTCTGTCCTTAAGTTATGGAAAGGAGTGTACAGGATGGGGGGAGAGGTGTAAGAGAAAGCAACGTGCCAGGTTTTGATGGTTCTCCATATCAAACTTGTGTCCAAGATATGATACTCCTCAGCTGCTGTTGTCCATGTCTGGCACTCTAGAAGCACTGTTGGATCGAGCTCCAGCCTTTCACCACCAACCTTCAGAGTCAGCTCTTTGGAAGATGCAGGAAAAGGGTTTTCTTGCTGGACAAGAAAAGATTTCCTTTTTCATTAAAGGAACAGGTATTTGTATGGGCAGGAGGTTGTGATAGTGCCACAACAGAGTTAGAGGGGATTTCCCATGGGGAATTCTGTTCCCTAAAGAGTCCTTGAAATTTGTGGTAGTACCTGTGGGCTAAGGACCATGAAGTCTCCATGTGCCCTCCTTGGTGCCTCGATGTAGGAGGTGTAAAACATCACAGCTTGTGCAGAGACGCTGTGGAGCTCTCTCACCTGCTCAGGACTTCATTGCTCTGCTGTGGCCGTGATCTCAGAGGCAAATCCTGACCAGTAGCACAAAAAATAACCAACTGCTTTGGAAATGTCTGGAATGAACTCTCATTCTGGGGAGGGGAGAGTATTATTTCTACTCTCTCCCACCCTATAGGCATCTGAGGTGAGTCAACTTCACAGAAGATGAGTTGTGCAGCCATAAAAATGTAAGCAAGATGGTTTTCATTACAGATGAATACACTTCCCCAGGGAGCAACATTAGTGCTTTAAAGAACTGAGAACTCTTCTTGATGATATTTTATTTTGATTTCTGCTCCAGGCTCTCAGAGCTGCCGCTCAGGACTGTTGCTTCCTTCATGGAAATTTTATTTCTGGAGCAGCAACAGGAAAATAACTAATTCCGTAGGTAATCTAGAAGTAATTTTCCTTTTACAAGAAGACAAATTGCAACCAGGAAAGACTCAGTCACTTGGGAAACTGTGTGCCCTATGGTATAAACCCAAACTCTCCTGTGCCATCATGGTTTTGGATTCAGAGGGGACAGTTTGGTGCACGCAAACAGAAATTTGGCACCAGTACCACATCCCTTCTGACATGATCATTTCTCCTGGACTTCCCTGGCATCTCCGTTCTTCATAGACCCTCAAGATTTAATTGACACTCCCAGCCTCTCTCACTAATCCCCTGCATTTTGGGACTTCTGAAATAGGGACTTTTGAAGAGGAAACGAGCTGCTCCTCTGCCAACAGCAGCCTCTGGTATGGCCCAAGGAGCAGCAGCAGGGGAAGAGCTAGCACTGATGAACCACCACTGCTTTTAGACCAGCATCTACACAAGGTCCTGCGTACGTTACTCTGCCACTCACAAAACCGCAGTGGTGTCAGTAAAGCAGTGGATGTTTAAGACAAGTGACATGATAATCCATGAGCCAAGGCAATATTCTGCTGACAGCTGTAACTGGTGGCCAGGCTGCATCTCAAGTCGTTGATATCTGATTTCCTGGCAGGGTGGAAAAGGTAAATTTTGTTTTCCTTAAAGTGAAAAGGTTTATTTTTTTATTTTTTTTTTTAATTTAATTTGGCAAGGGGAAGGAAGCTCTACATAGCCAGTGGAAAACCTGCTTTAAATGTCAAAGCATCTACAAACATGAAGTGAACACTTAAAAGCCAAAATGTGCTGATGATCTTTTTCCAGTACACTTGGCCATCAAGCTGAACAGCATCAATTTGTCGACATCCAGCATTCCCAGGTATCTCAAAGCTGTTCATGAATGCACACGGATGTCCGTTTGATTGACTAGTGAATGGCAGCCAAGCCAGAGAAACTCTGAACTGTTCCTCTCTCCTGCTCAGAGACTCCTCACAGGAGAATTAGTCTTTAAAATGTTCCCTTTCGAACAACACAGGGTAGGAGGAGAGGGATTTGGGGGGCAGCGAATGAACAAGAAAGCCAGTGTCAGTCATTTCTGTGCAGCATTGATTGAACCTTTCACCATGGAGGGGATTTCTGGGTGGGCTGAGCACAGATGAGCTGATGGATCGTTAATGATGAATGCCTTGTGTGCAGGTGATGACTGGTGAGCACAGGGGGGTGTGAGCCAAGGAGGGAGCTGAGAGGGGGCTGCCTTGGACAGTCGAGTGCTCCCTTCCCCACAACTTCTGCAAGGGTTTGGGAAATGAGCAGAGTTAAGGTGAGCATGGCACGGAGCGGGGGGCATCAGCAGAGGCGTGGGTTTGTGTTGGTGGCAGCAGCATAACCCATACTGGTGCAGTGGGGATGGTTCCTCTGACCAGTGAACCGTGGTGGGCTGTCCAGGCACACGTGCTGCAGCCCAGTTTGTGCTGCCAGGCTCATCACACCTGGCCTCCTTACCTCCATGGGTACCTGGTACATCACCACGAGCCACAGCCCTGTCCCTTCACAGCCCACCTGGGTGGTGATGGAGCGTAGAGAGGAACAGGTCTCCTTCCCCTTCCTCCCTGTAAGTGGAATGCTTTCTGAATGTGCTGCTGCAACAGGAAACCTGGCTTGGTCTTTGCAGATGCTGTTGTGCTAAATGATGCCTCCGAGCCCTCCTGCTCTCCATGCCCTGAGTGCTCCGGGGTGGGAACACAGGAAAAGTTCCAGCTGCAGCCACGAGCAGCCCAGTGAGACCTCAGCAAACTCCCCCTAATTATTTACAGAGGAAATAAGAGGCTCCTTAGGCCTCTGTGCATAAGATGAACTTAAAGTCATTTAATATACGCCTGCTGCTGTGTTTAATGCTGCTTTGAGAGTCCTTATCCTCCACGAAAATGGAAATGAGCACTCAGCTCCTCACAGCAGCTCCTGCGTGGAGTCAGCTCTCCTCCAGCACCGGGAGTGCAGGTTGGGAATGATGAGGAGCCAAGCTGCCTTCCCAGCAGGGATGGGGAGGGAGAGGAGGACCAGGTGAGGAAGGGATGAAGAAGGGCAGGCTAAGAGTCCTGCCAACACAGCAGGAGTCAGTCTGGCTGGGACGAGACTTGTGCTCCCTGGGAAGATTTTGGCCTGACAGTGCAATTTGTTGCAGAAATACGATGAATTTTCCTTGCTGAGGAAAGAAATGGGTTTGCTCATGTCCCTTCTGCCCCTGATTCTCCCACTCTCAGTGGCACCAGAAAAGATGAAGCGGTTGGCTACTGAAAAGGTCACCAGGTTATTTCAGTCTCTGGTGGGTTGTCTGTTGGCTCTCCCACACTGCATAAGTTCCCTGGGAACACCAGGAACCCCCATCAAAGTAAGAAAACATACAAAGCTGGTTGAAAATTCTGCTACTGCCTGGTCTGGGGTCAAAGCCCGTTGCTTTGGTCTTCTCTATGACTCCTTCCCGTGCTGCTTTCTTTACCACATTGAACATAGACTGCTCAGGCTCATGTCTGAGGTTCACCCCCACCCTCCCTCATCTCTCCTACCTTCCTTGGCTGGTGATCCCATTACTCAGTTGCTAAATCCTTAAACTAGCAGCACATGACTTCTCTCGCAAGGTACCTCTAATGCCCTACAACTAGTCTAGTGATTCTTACTGCCTCCTGGTATTTCCTCAGGTGTCTGTCTGTCTGCATCCACCTGTTTTCTTTTTGTCCTAAATCATAAGCCTATAGAGACAGAGCTTTCCATTTCTTCTGCACCTGGAAAGCCTGAGGACAGAGGGTTCCCAGCTGGATTCAGGCCTTACATCTGGTAACAGGTGATTTGTATTTCACAGCAGCAGAGCTGGTTGGCTCCTTGGGGAAGTCTCCTCCCTGCAGTAAGGGCCAAGACAGACCTTGTTATCTCACAGCAAATTAATTAGCTGAGTAAAGGAGTCTGAAATTTCAGCTTCTTATCAGGAGATTTCCTGAGGGAGGGTAGCCCTGGTTTCCCATGGCCAGAGGTTTCCATCTCTCTATCCTAAAAAAGAGACAAAAATATTGTCTCAAAGGTGGGTGGCTTATACAATAGTGACAAAAAAAAATAATCTTGTGTGTTATTTCTCCAATGAATATGGAGCAAGAAGGGGAATCCCTTGGAAAGAGCCGGTGTGAAGAGTGAGGACAAGAGCCCCCTGGCATCGCTGTCAGAGGGCTCAGGGAGCCACCTGAACTCAGGGCACGAGTCTCCAGCCCCATGGCAGGGGTTTCGGTCCCACCAGGCCAGAGCAAGCCCAGCAGCAGGGCCACAGCATTGACCTCCTCTGCTCCCCGTTTTTGGCTGCCCGGGCTGCTCCCTGTTGGCCAACACTCAACCCAAGGCACAGCACCCCAACCTCTCCCTGCTCCTGGCGTGGCACTGTGTCACCCTCTGGCACATCAGGCACATCCTCATGCTCAGGTGAGTCACCCCCGTCGCGGCTGCCATCCTATGGGTCCCAGTGGGGACAGCAGGTGGGGGTAACATTGTTAGAAGGGCGCCAGCCTGGTTTCAGTGTCCTGGTTTTATTTGGTCGTCTAGTGGTTCCGCCCTGCGCTCCACCCCGACAGCGGTTAAGCGTTAGGTGTTAATTACCAGCCCTCCCGGTGGGGATTGCGTTAGGCTGGGTGGGTTAGGCTGGTGTGGGTCACTCTGCCAGGGCAGGTGAGCCGTGGTTAGTAGGACGCGGTGACACACTGCCCCGAGCAGTGGCCGGCAGAATTCGGCACGGTGGTGGGTGCCGAGCTGTGCCAGGGGCAGCGCTGGCAGAGCCGGGGACGTGTGCCCTGCTGCAACAAGCAGTGCCAGGGCAGGCTGCTGTAAAATACCTCCCTGGGATCTGCTTGTCTAAACAAGCCTCAAGGGCACAGCTTGCTTAGAACCTTCTGAAGAATAAACCCATTTCCCCTTGCCAAGGCAACCTAACTATGTAACGGTGATGTTTTTGTGGCTAAAGCCCAGGACGTGGGTTCATGTGATGGAGGATATGGTCCCTGCCACCACTGTCTTCTGCACAACCTCAGGCAAAGCCCTTAGCCCCATCACCCTCCCTGTGGGTCTGGGTATGAGGGGTCAGGAGGCTGGGGAGCCTCTGGGGTTCCCCAAGGGGAAGGTGCCCCATGTATACTCAGAAGGGGTAGCTTGTAGGTTGTCTTTATCTGTTTCTTGGCTTAATTTCTTCTTCAAAATATTGCAGTTGGATGTAGCACTGTGTGAGCTGTGCATCACTTTCGGGGGGCTTGCCAGCCCCCAGCCCTTCCCCTGACCCAGAGAGTGGCTCTGGCTTCTACAGCCCGGCACAGGGCAACTGCACAGCCCTTTCTGTTCTTTCAAAAGCTAACGTAAAAAATGATAATAAGCTAAATCTAGCTCTCTGCAGCAATTACGTGGGGTTCCAGACCTCGCACCTGTAGTATAATACATAACAGAGCCAGATAACTACCTCATCTAATGATTGCTCTGAACAGCGTACAAATCACATTACGCAGGGTGAGCTGAAAGCCATTTTTCAGTCAAAGCTGATGAGCTTGCAAAGACTTTCTTTGCCCGGCTCTCTCTGACTACAGGTTTGTCCTCTTCTCCTTGGAATCCTTCCTGTTATTTTTCTACCTTCCTGTCGCAGGATGCAACATTCATTACAATAATAGATCAAACTTTGAGTGGAAAAACTCTGCTTTACAGTTGTCTTCAAGATTTCCCAGTTTTTTTCCTGTTTACTGATCTCCAGCCCTGACCTCTCAGCTCACCCTGCCAGGTATGACATGGCAGTAACACGGCAAAAACTAACCCAGCGGGCCCCTGTGCATGCCCAGAATTAGCAGGTAGAGTGGTTTCACAGGATGCTTTGATGGGCAAAAAGATGGAACATGAAGCTTTTCATCTGCCCAGAACTTTTCAATCGTTATGTGTCTACACCTTAACACAATTAGGTTTTTTATACAGAGGGATACGAAAGGATCTTATTCAGCAAGGTCATGGTGGCTAAGAATAACCGAGGCAGACCCCCCAGCCATCAGGGCAGCCACCTCAGGCAGATGTAGGTGTTTTATGCAGCATTAGTGGTCAGACACAGATGATGAGGGGCCTGGAGCACCTCTCTTATGAGGAAAAGCCGAGGGACTTGGGTTTTTTAGTCTAGAGAAGAGAAGACTGAGGGGGCATCTGATCAATGCTTATAAATACTTAAAGGGTGGGTGTCAAGAGGACAGGGCTGG
>JAOXJM010000002.1:28516714-28527431 GCA_026413425.1 Tringa solitaria
GGACTAGATGATCTCCAGAGGTCCCTTCCAACCCCATGTGATTCTGTGACACTGGGACAGGGGCCTGGAGAGGCTGAGCATTTGTCATAATTAGTTAAAACTTACCTGGAGAAGACCCCAAAATGCAAAATTGTCCCTGCTTTGAGTGGGGTTTGAGACTTCATGAGACCTCCTGAAGTGTCCTGAGATGCTGCGTGCTCTGTCAGGGCTCTTGCAGCATCACCAGCAGTTGCAACAGGACTCCCAGCAGAAACCCTTCCTGGGGAGAACTTGCCACCCTGACAGTGACCAAGCTGGAGAGAGGAAGCTCAGTGCTGCATGAGGACGTACACAAGGCATTGAGTGTTTGTGCTGTTTGCTGAAACACACACACACCTCTCCTGGGCAGAACTGGGGAGGGGACATTGCCCTGCTGCTTCACATCCCTCATTGCAGTCATGGTTAATACATATTTAGAGGACTATTTCCAAAAGCATCTTAAAACTAAAGTCCTGTTACCTGGAAGCAGACCTGATGTCCTCAGTACTTCAGTCCCATCTAAAATGCAAATGTTGGCACCTAGGAATGAAATTACATTTCTATGAAAAGATTCTATGATTCTGAGTTCTTCTCACCTAGTATTAATCACCCAAACACAAGGTGTAAACTAGTTGTGTAATTCCTCCTACAGTTAAAGGAGAGAAGTGCCTGTAAAAGTCAGTTGCCCTTATCCTCTTAGCTGCTGTCTTAAGCTGGGATAAGTCATTCTCTGGAGGTACCTGGGAAAGGCCAAACTCCTAAATCTCAAACAGGCACAGGCAGAAGAGGAATCCCACCCTAGTGAAGTAAACTTAAAATTTCTGTATTAATTTCTTACCCTGAAAAAGTCAAGTGCTTTAGAAACCCTGATCAGACAGCCTGCTCTGGCTCTCTGTGCCTGAATGCTTTTGAAATCTGATCAGAGATGGTCCCAGTGAGGGCTCCAGACTCTGTACTCAGACATACGGGAGGAAGTTCTGAGGCAGAAGGGCACCATCAGTGCAAATTTGCTTGGAGAGGGTTTTTGTTGACTGGAGCTCTGCGGGTTTTTTACTTGTTTGTTTCCTGTTACTCTTATGTTATCGGCATGGAAATATTAAATGGTGTGACCAATGTAGCCAGTGAGACTGGCCACAACTATTATATAACGTCTGGTTGCAGTAAACATCTCAATGATTATTTCTTTGATTGCAGTGCAAACATATCCTGTGTGCAAAATGTGGGTTACCGGGTAGAGTTATGTCATGACTCAGGGTGAGCCAATATCATTAGCAACTGTTAATGAAGGGTGGGATTTTCATTAGTTTCTCTCTCTTGACCTATTTCAGTTCCCACCGAAGGTCGTGGCTGGAGAGGGAGGCCCTCGGGAAGGGAAGTCATGGATGATTTATGGTTATTGGGCCCTTGGTTGTGTGAGAGGGGTGTCCGTCACCGCAGAGGCTGAGCAGCATCTCGCGGAGGGGAGGAGTGGTCCTGCCCTCGCAGGAAAGGTTCCCCCTCCTGCATCCCGCATGGCACCAGCCCAGGGCCTGCAGGGATGTGGGTGCAGGACAAAAATAAAGCCTATCAAGGGTGGTTAGAGACAAGCACGGTGTCTCTGACTGGAGAAAGCCTTTGGCCACAGAAGGGGAGAGCGTGGTGGGGAAGCTTCACCACCTCCTCCACCTCACACTTTTCACCTAGGCATCTGCTGTGGGCAACCGCTGGAGACAGGGATCTTTGGTCTTTCCCAGGGTGGGTGGCTGTTTTCACGTTGCATTCTGTTAGATAGTCCGAGGCTCCGTCTGTATTAAAAATAAAAACCTTGAACTCGCATGTTTCCTTATGGAAAAAATAGCTATCTTGGGATCCTGCTTATATAACTGGAATAACTTTTGTTCTCTGCCCCACCAAAAGAAAAGCAAAAGGCTTTTATGTCATATAAGATATTAATGAACAGGGTTTCCTCTGAACAGAGGATGTTTTGGAGCGTTGCTAAAATCTCCACTCGGGAGAGGTTTGGTCCCTCGCTCTGAGGCGGAGTGATTTTACGCTGCCTTTCTGAGCCATTACCAAACCACTGAATCCCCCTGATTTTAGTAACAACTTTTACTGACTTATCCTCTCACTATTTTATGATATGAAAATAGCACCCGGCTCTAAAAGAAGGAGAATTAAGAGGCTTTATGGCACTTTTAAAATGTCATAGGGAGGGACGTTAAATTGTGCTCCCAGTTCCACCTTCCATTTGAAAAAGGAAAGCAGCAAAGTAGTTTCCAGGAACCACAACTCAACCCCATTACGGAGGCGATAGCAGGAGACGATTTAACCCATCTAAAAAGAAAAATTAGGGAAAGGTGACAGAAATGGAGAGGTAAAAAGTGACTTGCTGACAGGGAGATAAAAATTATACCAAGTCACAAGCAGACTCAGGAACAAAGCAGTGGTCTCCTGACAGCCAGTCCACCCTCCCTGCAAATACTGTTCGTCAGGTAAAAGAATTACGCTCCTGAATCATTGCCTTGTAAGAAATTTTAGAAAGCTCACAGCAGAGACGGAGTGACTGACTGGGTTTTGGTCTTGCCTGCTCAATCCTGAGAAAGCCCCATGCAACAGAAGGAGAGGGAATCAGTACCCCAACACCTGAAATGCCCTGCGAGCAAACCGAGAGCATGAGGGGTGTACCCTGGTTCCGGAGGGGTTTTTTATAGTCTGAGAGATTTTTCAAGAGTTCCTCTGCAACTGAGAAGCGGTTTTTCAGTTCCTATTTTCCTCTTTTGAAGCCTTCCTGTCTATAGTCTAATTTAGGATGTAATTAAGGGACTCTTAAAGAGATTACAGAAAAAAAACCAACCTAACAACAACCGATCTCTGGTGTGTCTGATGCTGGAACAACCCCAGACGATGCTGCAGCTGAAATAGGAGTTTTCCATCTGTACTAGTTTTGCTGCTGTACATGTTTCTTTCTGGTAGGTAGCTGCCTGGTTTACCAGCGTGGCTCACGTACTGCTGGCGTGAACAGGAGCTGGCAGGGCCACCTAGGGCTCATCTTTGTCCATCTGCTTCGGTGTGTGGGCTAAGAGGAGCTCGGTTCACTCTGTTCCGCTGTGCAGGGGATGGCTCTGTACATCTGCTGGGCTGGGGCTGGGGGAGGAGCAGAGAGCTGTTAAATCAGCACAGCTGCAAAACTGCCCCCCCGAGGTGTCCATCTCCTGCATCAGTAGCCTCCTGGGCAGGAAGGAGGGCTCCCTGCTGAGCTCGGGGCTGGCTGAGAGGGCAGGTCGCCTGGCTGAGCGTGTTCTGCAAGAGGAAGATGTTTAAATAGAGTTTAGTGAAGGGTGAACTAGAGCTATTCTGAATAGTCTGGGAATCCTGGAGTGCACAGCCGCACTCCTGGGGAGGATGCTGGATCCATCCTACGCAGGCGTTACAAAGTACCAGTAGCTTTATCACCCCCAAATTCTTCACCACAGTATGCAAAGTTGGCTTGGCAATAGCCCTGTATATTTGCCACATTCACATGTAACTACTACACCTTCCCCTCTTTGGATTCTCCCCTGCTGCACATAAGATTCCTGTTAAGCATCTTAGGGCATAAGTGCCTTGAGACAGAAATGGTCGTTTGGGTCTGTGTTTATCCAGTATCTGGCCTCCTGCCAGTCTGGCCAAAGGCTAGAGTCCCTTAGTACCTCCGGATCACAGAGAAAGATTAATCATAACAATCCTCAGCCTCTTGCGTGTCTGGGTGATGAATCCTTCCCACACCTCTGTAGGACCAGTGCATACAGGAGACCCGTCGGCAGGGTGTGACTTTACAGTGCCCTGGTACAAAAAGTCCACAGACATTTTTCGTGCACGTTAAGGATCGAGTATCGTGTGCCCCTTTCGAAGTGCAGTAAGCTGAGGCCTGTGTGGTGCTCAAGCTTTCCACAAGAAGCACTTTGTCAACGCAGAGTGGTTTGTGCTCTGAGCATCACTGGCCCCTTTATACAGATGGGGAAACTGAAATGCAGGGTAGGGAGAAGACTACAGTCAGCAAACGAAAGGACAAAAAAAAAAAATCACTGTTCAGACCTTTATGCTCCATTCAGATCACGCTGGCTGCCCTGCAGCTCCCTATCATGGTCTCCTAAGTCCTGGAAGCCTCCCAAGTGTAGTTTTGCAAGCTGCCTTGAGCTGAGTGTAAGGTAGCACTTATCTGCATCTGGAAGTGAGCAGGATGTGTCCTTCTGGAGGTGTCGGGATTTGCCTCCCCTGCAGCTGCATTGCCCCAGCTGATAAGACCCCGTTGGCCTTGCTGGCAGCAGAGGTGTCAGCGGTGAATTTGAGGGCTCAAGGAATGAGAAAGGAGGCCGGGTTGTTGGAAAGGCCTTACAGACGGACTGACATTCTTGTAGGAGGGAGTCCTTGATGTGGGTGTTGCAGAGGAGCCGGCTCTGTTTTGTGTTGCTTGAGTCACGAGGGATCGGTGCTTGCAGGAATAAACGTGCCAGTAGTAGCGTGAGTGGGTGGGAGGGAGAGGAAAAATAGTTGGGGTTGGTGCCTTCCACCTCCTGCTCTGTCCCAGCCCCGTCGCCTCCCCCCATTCCTCCCAGCCACACCAAAGGCTGCTTGGCTGCTGCCAAGGGGGAACAGTTGGAGTCTTCACCTCAACACGTTGCTCATGTGCAAATGAAGCAGCAGCATAAGCAGGGAGGCGGCAGTAAATGTGCTTTATCTTCCAGGATAGAGTTCCCACCAAATGGAGTGGGAGACGGGTGATAAATGCTCGGTCCTTTGGCCGTCTGGCAACTCCTGCCAAGGGACTCACAGCCTGGAATGTGCAACTTGCCAGTTTGGGTTAATGGGGTTGGTGTAATATCAGCCTTAATGCCTGGTTATGGTCCTACCACTTGCTATTTCCTACACCTCCTTCTGGGGTGTGTCTGGACCAGGACAAGCAGCACTGACCACTGTAAGGACTTTGCTGGCTCAACAGAGATGCTGATGCATGAAGCCTTTGGTCATCTTGCAGGTCCAATGAATTCATGGGCCTTTTTATTTTATTTTTTTATTGGCACTTTGCACAGTTCTGCTCTAGTTCATCTACATCCACCTCTCTCTTCCAGGATCTGGGGACTTCTGTAGTGTGGGAAGCAGGGTCCATCGGGGAAGTCACCAGGCACTGTGTTATGGGATGTGGGTAGGAGCGGTGGCCAAACCAGTGTGTCTGCAGCAGCTCCCTGTCCACCCCGAGAGGAGCGGCTCCTGCCTTCATGTAAGGATGTGGGTGTTGCTGGGAAATCAAAGTTCATCCCCTATTTTAGCAGGTGGAGGCTTGAATGGAGGAAGGAGCAGCTTACAGCCAACACCTGACTCTGCGTTTAATTATCTCATGTGTCAAGGCACAAATATCAGCTCTGCCAACCTCAAACATGCAAAAATCCTGAGTCAACCCACTTCCCCTTGTCCCCTAGTGTGAGATTTCCATGCAAAGAGAATACTCTGGGGTTCTTATTTCCTTCTTATGTCGAAGCCTGCAGGGGACATGGTTTGCATTTGTCTTTAATCAAAGCAGCTCCCTTGAGGTAACCTGTAGGACCACAGGAGCTGGGCTTGGAGAACACCTCACAAGCTAACCAAAACCCCTGGGTCAGGCATTGCCAGATGGATCACTGGGATTTAGTGGTTAAATGCAGGGTCCTGGAACCCCACAGCAACAAGAGGACTGGGAGTAAAGCACTGCGCACACACATGGAGATGTGATGATGAGGGGGTTGGGCAGGGGTATTTAGTAAGGCTCCAGACAACTCACTGATAAGGCTGCAGCCTCTTCCATTTCGTGGTCTGGCCACTGCTCTCCTGAGGAGAATGGATGAGATAATACCCACGGGTACGATGGCAGGAAAGCATCTGGATTTGGATGTGTTGGGCCTTTTTTCTAAGCAAGGATTCCTAGTGCTTAGGAATGGCTGGTCCTGGTCAGAAACTTACCTCAAAAGATCTGAGAACCCCTTTGATAAATGACCCGCAGAAGTTTACTGTAGTGTGGAGCAATTCTCAATAGAGCAGTCACCCTCACAGGGAGCACCTTAAATATTTAAATCAGATGTCATGTGCTTTACAGAGACTCCAGACAGATGGGTCTTAGCTGAGAGGTTGCAGTGCATGTGATGCCCCATGGTTCAGGTGGCAGAGAGTCTTGGGTTTGCCCCAGGGTGCTGTCATGGTCACTGAGGGTTTCCAGCCATACTCTACTGCAGGGATTTCTCTTATGGGCTTTTTTTTTATAAGCATAACTTTATTTTTTTGCATTTCTTTTTGTAGGACTGGTGAAATTCTATTTTTACTCATACCAATATTATCTGATGTGGCTCCCCTGCAGTTAACATTTGCTCTTTGGGACTTTTAAAATAAATATTGCATTACTTTATCCTCCAGCCCCTCAACATAACCATCTCTATTAGCACCTCCAGGCTGGTGTAACAACGTGTTTTATCTGCAAATTCCAGTTTAGTTTGAATTTTGCAGCTGACACTAAGCCACGTTCCTGGCAATTTCAGAAAGAACCTTGAGCAGTTTGAATGAGAGGGAACCTGTCAAGATACAGTCTTTGTGCTCCCTGCTTTTACGGCTCTGCTCTGTGTTAACCTGTCTGCACTTGGTCTCCAAGCCTCTTTGTTCCCTGCACCCTTTCGTTGCGGGATCACTGCTAATTCTGAGGGATCAATAGGGTCTTTGTACCCTTCCACCTTCCCCAGGTGCTCCCTTTTATTTAAAGCCAGCTAAAATGTTCTGAACAAGGCACAGCAACTCAGCCCACTTGTACTGGTTGGGTAGGTGCTATGAATTAGTTGGCAGGTTTTAATCCAGTAAAGCCTAGTTAACACTGTCCTTGTGCAGTAAGCTGATTATGATAAATAGGCATGCTGTGTCTTAGCAGATGCCTGAAATCAGATCAACCAAATGCAGTTAGACTGGCCAGGCGACTTTGGGTTTTTTTCTTTCTTTCTTTCTTTCTTTCTTTTATTTGGTTGGGTTTTGTTTGGTTTTGGGTTTTTTTTTCCCCCTTTTAACTTCCCCAGTGGTAACACTGCCTTGGCTTTGCAGTGAGGTCTGCTTAGGATGCAGTGATGGCAATTGGCTGCCGTCCACCCGCCGAGGTCACCGGGATTAGAGGAGCTTCTGGAGGAATGCTGTGAGCTCACGTGAACCCTTGGCAGCTGCTGGCTCCCTCGCCCTTCGAGAGCAGGGGCTGCACATCCCTGGCCCAGAGGAGGCCTGGGGACAGTGGCACAAGGTGCATGAAACTGGGAGGAGGTAGCTGCAGCAAACCCAGATTCATTCCTGCTGCCACCGCTGGCAATGTGCTCTCCGCCCCGTGGATGAGACAGGGGACAAGCGGGGTTCTCTGCCTTCCACCTTCCTGGCTTGCAAGTGGAGGGAAGCCTCTGGCTTCCTAGAAAGCAAAAGGTCCTGGTGCACCAAGGGTCATGCTCTTGGGTTTCACCACCTGTGCAGAATGTCCCTGTGCCACTGCCCCACTGCGTCAGGACACAAAAGCTGCCTCCGTGAACGGGGAGACTCAGTGCCGTTTGGGAGTCCAGGGCTCAAGGGGGATCTCTGAATCCAGCAAGGAATTTTCTGGTTTGGGGTGTTCTGTCCCTTCTGGCCTTTGCAGCTCATAGGAGTTTTTTCTGCAGTTCCCTGGGGGTCACCCGGGACACCCCAGGTCCGTGGGGAAGGTTTCCAGTCCCAAGTGGGGCTCCCGAGTGAGTATTTCAGCATTTCATGTCTGAATACACGCTCTGTTGAGTGGTGTGGGGAATAAAGCTCCCATTTAGGATATTGCTGCTGCCTAAGAGGCTTTAAGGATTGTTAAAACTCTTGTCTCTCAGGAAATAGTCTGGCTTCATCTGTTGCCAATTAGAGCCATGGGGCAGTGAGGAGGCCTGGGGTGAGTGTTTGCAGCTCGCCGATCTCTCTGCTGGCCTTCAGGGCCATGTGTGGGGGTAACACAGGAGCACAGAGAGGGGTGAAGCCCTCGCCGTAAGGAGAAGCCGCTCAAAGGCCACCAGTGGCCATGGAGCAATTGGCGTGTGGAGGAAGGAGCGGGCATCGTTAGCTCAGCGTTGGCCTGAATTAGGGCTTCCTATGCACGCACAGAAGGGGGGCTGAAACATCATCCCACTTTTTAGATCTGTTTGTCTCAGGGGTATGAAAACAGCCTTGAAGTAAGAATCAAGACATCGGCTGGCCAGCGGGAGAAAGCAGACCGTGTCCCTTCTGTGGTACCTGGTCTGCAGGAGGCGGGGGGGTCTGCCTCCCAAGTGCTCCCTCCATCAGCATTCAGAAGAATGGGGCCCTTGGGGTAGTTTGGGCATAAATGAGCCCAGTTTGTGTCTGGGTTTGGGGCTGCCGGCAGCTCTGCGGTGAGAGGGTGGCCATAACCTCTCAGCAGGAAAGAACGCCGAGGACTCACCAAACAGGAAACATGTAATAAATTCAATCTTCTGCCAGTCTCCAGGGGAAACCTCCTCTGAAGTGGCTGTAATCCTGCTCTGGGTTATTGCACAGCGCGTTGCTGGCTCTGCTCCTGCTGAGGGTGAGGAGGGAGCCGGGCGGCCACGTGCTGCTCGGCTGGATGCGCAACCGCGGGACGGCTCTGGGAGCCAGGGCTGCGTGGAAAACAGAATATCCTCAGGTGCTGGGCAGGGTTTGGTGGAGAACCACCGCTCTGTGTCACCCATCCACCCTGCCCAGGCACCCCGGAGGACAGCGTGGGGTGCCCCTCCAAGCCCTGCGCTCGGCAGATCCAGAGCTGCAGCTGTGGCTTCGCTTCCTCCCACTGTAAAGCAAATGGTGGGGGTTTGGTTTCCGGAGCCTTTCGCTGCCCAGACCCTGTGGTGTTTGCACAGCTCTGACCTAAATTAGTGCCCAGCCCTCCCTGGAGTGCTTCTTGGCGTGTTGGGAGTTTGTAGACCCAACTGCCTAGAAACCAGGTACCCCCTTGTTGACTTTGCTTTGTTGTTCATTTTGGATGCCGAGTTTGAAAGGCAACCCGTGGGTTTGTACTTATTTATTTCCGGCTTCTATTGACCTCCCACGTTATTCCAGCTCCAGGAGCCCCTGTTTCATTCATATCAGTGTGCCAGTCTCCAGGTGACAGACTTGTCCCCTGGCAGGCTGCCTGTGCTCTGGAAGGCAGCCCTTCCTCTGCAGCCACTCGTTTGCCCCGTCATATCTGCTTTCAAGGTCAAGCCTCCAGTTCACCTCCCCTGGGTCCTATTCAGTTAGTAAGCCTTGACTCATCTGTGGTTTTGCTCCCCTAATTTCATTCTTTACGAAATCGGGGCACGCAGAACGCTAGACCACCCAGGAGATGGGTGGGCTGCCCTTGCTGGTCCCAGTGCCGCCCTGGAGAGCTATCAGTGCAGTGCAAAGGGGCCCAAAACATCTCATCTCTGCACACAGCTGTGTGAAGAAATGCTCCTTGGAGGGACATGGCTTTTACGGTGTAGCCTCTGCCCCATCCTCTGTGCTTTACTGAGGAGGGGGAAGAACAGGGAGAGATCCTACAGGTCAGGGAAGGTCCAGAGGTGTCAGAGACAGACGCGCGCTAAACTTTGTAGAACCTGAGCTGTGCTGTCGAGTGGCAGCATTAGGTCTCGATGAGTAGGGAAAGACAGTCTTTGCAAGACATTTCTCTTGAGTTCAAACACCCTTGGGCAGGCAGGTCATAGGCCAGCAGAAGTGTGGGGGTCCCTTGGTAGATAGGTCATGCCAGATGCCAAGGCTCTGCTTCACCTAAGACCTCTCACCCCATGCACCCAGTGAAGTCCATGTGGGGTTTCATGAGGCCTTGAATGGAAGAGGACTCAGAAAGTTTTCACAGACGATCTAGCCTAAAGCAGCATCACTTCTTGCCCTTGTTCTGAGGTATGTCCATGGAGAGCCAGTGGGCAGGGGAGGGAAAAAGCACTGGAGAATGATACGCTCAATGGAAAACCAGTAATCTCAGCAAAGCCTGATTCAGGAATTACTGAAAGGGAACGTAAAGCCTGCTTGGGTTTTGGGTTCTTCCGAGCTGTGTTTCTCCAGCTAATTAATTGCCCTAATGAGGGTGAGGCTCTTATCAGATCCAGGAGGGAGTCTGCCTCCAGGAGAGTGGGAGAGAAAAAGAAGGGTAGATTAACATATAGAGAATGGCAGCGAGAGGTAAAGTTTGCTGTTGACCACGAGGAAGTTCAGTCAGGCTATGTCCTTGCCTCCTCACTGTGATGTTGAGGGGCAAACCCTGAGAGCTGTTTGGTTGCCGCAGAGTGGCTGGGAACACGGCTCAAAGCTGGGGAGGGGAGCAGCCTGTGCAGCTCCCTCCCACAGGAACACCACGTCTTCACCGGTGGGATGTGACCACGTCTCTTCTCATCGGAAACAGGAGTGAAATCCCGGGAGCTGAGGGGCTGTCAGTCCCTGTTAATATAAAAAAGGCGTGAGGAATGTGCCTCACTGTGCCTCACACTGTTGCCAGCCTTGTGCCCAGATGGCCAAGAAGGCCAACAGCATCCTGGCCTGTGTTAGGAACAGTGTGGGGAGTAGGACTCAGGAGGTGTTCATCCCCCTGTACTGGGCACTGGTTAGGCCTCACCTCGAGTGCTATATCCAGTTTTGGGCCCCTCACCACAGAAAAGACATCGAGGTGCTGGAGCGGGTCCAGAGAAGAGCAACAAGGCTGGTGAGG
>JAOXJM010000002.1:28543984-28620980 GCA_026413425.1 Tringa solitaria
GGGGAAGGTGGGTGCTGTTCCCCAGGCAGCCCACGCTTACCCCTCCGTTACGAGGCCCAGGCGGGGGACCCAGCTCTGCCCGAGGGAGTGCGGGAGTGGGCACCCCCGGGCTCCTGAGCAGCAGTGCTCTCGTAGGGCACATCCGCCTGCGCTGGGGCTTTGCGGGGGCTGAAGACACGCACAGTTGGGGGGCGATAAGGGGAACTGAAACCCCACTTTGCGACCTGGTGTGAGAAACCTGCCCCAGCGCTGCCTTTCCTCCTCCTCAACATCATCATCATCATCATCCTCCTCCTCCTCCTCCTCATCATCATCATCATCGTCCTCCTCCCCCCCCCCGCCCCCGGCACGCTTCCCGGCTCTCCCGGTGATGCGGGGATGAGCCTCGGGCCGATGACTGGAGGATTTTTGCGGCGTTTTTCAGCTTCCTCTGCCTCCCGGCCTGACTAACGCCGCCCTGCGCGGCCCCCGCCCGCCGCCGCGGAGGGAGGGGAGGGGAGGGAGGGGATCCCCGCCAGGGGGCGGGGCGGCGCGGGGCGGGGGATGCCCATATTTGGAAGTTGGGCGCGTCACTCCCCTTATATGGGCAGTGTCGTCAGGGCCCGGCCTCCCATTCATATATAAATGGCCGGTGGCGGGCGGCCGGGATTCCCTGCCCGGGCTCGGCGCGGTGCCTCCGTCCGTCCGTCCTTCCTTCCTTCCCTCCCCTCCCGTCCCGCCGCCGGCCGGGCTACCTCCCCCCCTCAGCCCCGGGGACTCGCCACCAGAGCCGCCCCTCTCTCTCCGCTTACGGGGAGGGGTGAGGGTGGGCGACCAAGGGGCCAGCATGAAAGTCACGTCCCTCGACTGCCGCCAGCTGAGGAAGCTGCTGAGGAAGGAGCCCTCCCGCTGCCTGGTGCTGGACTGCCGGCCATACCTCTCCTACTCGGCCTCCTGCCTCCGCGGCTCCCTCAACGTCAACCTCAACTCGGTGGTGATGCGGAGGGCCCGCGGCGGGGCCGTCCCCCTCCACTTCGTGGTACCCGACGCCGCCGCCCGTTCCCGGTTGCTGCTGGGCGGGGAGGGGGGGACGGCGGCGGCGGCGGCGGGGGGGAGCGCCCGTTTGGCCGCCGTGGTGGTGCTGGACCAGGGCACCGGGCACTGGCAGAAGCTGAAGAAGGACAGCACGGCCCAGATCGTCCTCAACGCCCTGCTCTCCAGCCTCCCGGAGGCCGGGGCCAGGGTCTGCTTCCTGAAAGGTGAGGGGGGGTGGGGAGGACAAAAAAGGCGGGGTAAGGGCTGGGGAGAGCGGCGGGGGTCCACCCTCAAAGCCCCCCCCTACCCGCGCGGTGCTCCCGTCCCCTCTCTTCCCCAAGTTAACCTGATTATTGGTGGAGGGCAGGGAGGTAACGCCGGGATTTCGTTCCTTTTCCACCCACTAGAACTAAATCCCGGATAGACTCCGCGGGCTGAGCCCAAATGCCTTTCCGCTCACCCCCGCCGAGCCTTTGAGAGGCTGATGGAAAGCAGAGAATATTAGGGGAAGACGGGCAAAAATGGCAGATTATGAAGGGGAGAGGGCTACCAGAGAGAGAGCGGGGCTGGGGGGAAAATGAAATCAGCCCCGAGGCCAGCGCTGCCCGCTCTCCCCCCGCGGAAACGGGGCACCGAAACTCGGGGCTCGGTGCCCGCTCCCTCCCGCCCCGGGCAGAGAGGTTTATCTCTCTCTCGGGCATATCGAAAGGTGGCAGGGGAAACCCACAGCCGAAACTCCAGGGTTTGTCGAGGGACAGAAATACCTCCTCCCCCCCCACACGTGTGTTATAGCCCTTTGATTGCGGTTCTTTGTTTTCCTTCCGTGTAACCCGGGGATAATAAAACGATAAACACACACATACACACAAAAAAAAGCCGCCTGCCCTTTCTCTGCCCTCTCATCCCTGCCTCCCCTCCGTTTCTCCCGGCAGCGCCTTTGTCCTTTTGCCCTCTCTGTTTTCTCAGCCCCCTTCCCTCCCCCGTGTGTCCCCTCCGAGGGGGGCACTGCCTGGCCGGAGAAGTTCTTTAACAACCCCCCTTGCCATATCCTGAGGCCATAAATGGAGGAGATAAATCAGGCAATGTTTCTTGAGTAAACTCTGCCCCTGTGTCCTCACCGGCCGGGGTTAATTCACTTTTATTAAGCCTTTTATCACGCTAGTTTTTTTTGTCCTGATGTGCTCAGTTTGTGCATCTCATAAACGAAGGGTGCCCAGAGGACATCCCTGCTGGGACAGAGGCTCCTCTAGCCCTGTGTATTGCCAGGGGAATCTCCCAGGGCAATCTCCCAGGGTTTTGCCACCACCCTGGCTCCGTCCAGGCACCACCAGCCTGCTCTGGGGTCTGACAGTCACCCCAAAAGCACCAGTTCTGCTCCTGCGGGGCAGGGATACTTGCACTGTGCTGGGCCACTCAAATCCTTAGGGACCTCATTAAACTAGAGATGAAGAAACATCTCCAGGGTCATGCCGGGAAGCCTGTGGCAAAGCAGGGGCTGAATTAAGCTCTGCTGACTCTCAGCCTGCTCGTTTGGCCACAAGCTCGTCCTTCCCTCCTCGCGTACCGGCCCCGCGCTTTGAAGTGGTGACTGTGGCTGTGGGCAGTTTATCTGGGGTGGGGTTTTGATATAGGCTCTGCTTCGTCCCTTTTGTGCATTGCAAAGTATGTTGTCTTGAAATCCTCTCGATTTGAGGCTGAAAAGATTCCCCCTTAGTGGGTGAGTAAGTTTCCTCCTTTTCCTGTTGCTGTTCCCCTTTGCTGGAAGTGCTCTGGGTTGCAGGATCAGGCTGGTGAAGTCCACAGCTCCGTTTCAGATCCGGTGTGGCCCGAGGAGCCAGTGACTCAGTGGGCAGCACTGCTGATTCACTGGGGCCACGGACCCCCAGGAAGCTCTTGTGGTCTGGGGGAAGATCTCTGGGACAGTGGAGATATAAATAATCCTGAAGCAACAGAAGAAATGATCTTTTGGGGGGGAGGTTGTAGCACCGACTTTGCAAATAATGGGCTGTAAAACCACCAGGAAAAAAAAAACCAACTCCTTGAGGTTCCTGCTTATATTCCTAGGTGTGGGGGAGCTGGGAGGAGGTGTTGGCTACTTAAGGGCCAAGGTGGTCTTGCCTCAGAAGTTGCAGTGATAAGATATGAGCAGGTCACCAAGCATCCTGGGGATCTGGCCCCAGGCAGGGCAGCCAGCGCAGAGCAATTACACACCAAGTTTTGTGCCAGGTCCCGTTCCTTCCCTGGCTTTCTGGCTTCCCCAGGCTGAGTGTGGTGGTACATCTTCTAAGTGCAGTCCCATTCTGGGTGAGCTCAGCCCCAGCAGAGTGAGAGGGGTTGTGTGGCAGGGGAAGAGCTGGAAGAAAGATAAAATAACGGATCCTCCCTTGGTGCTGACAAAGATTCTATTATTTATCGATTAAAAGCGAAGCGCAGCCCAGCTCTCTGTGATGAGCAAGCCAGTATTTGCAGAAATGACCTCAGGGAAGCCAGGTTGAGTGGGGAGGGGGAAGAGAGGAGATTGCTGGAGGATGGGATGAGAAGATGACTCACTGTAAGAATGGCCTGCAAATATCCTGATCCCCGGGGCTTGTAATTAACCATTCACCAGCTGCATGTGCTAGCTGCCCCAGAGACATGAGACACGCATGTCTCTTCCAACACACACGCTGATTTGGCTTGGGTTGATTTCTGCGTTCATTCAAGAGTAAAAACCACAGCACGGGGCATAAATGGGAATAATAGCTATTTGTATAAACTGGACATATTTTTCCTATGTGATGGCAGTGGGTAGGAGGTAGAGGGGAGGTAAGGTCAGCTATGCAAAACGAGGATTTAAAAGTCCACTCCATGAAGGGCAGTTGGGGAACAGGAGAGCAGGGGACTCTGGAGAGCTGCTTGTGTTTGTTGTTTTTCTCACACTGCCAGTTGTTAAGGATATCATTTTATCAACCCAGTTGTTGTGGATATCGTTTTATCAACTCCCCCTCCCCTTCCCCCCCCTTATGGTCACCACGGTCACTTGGCTGCTTGACCCACTGCCTCATGCTGGGAGCTCTGGGGCGAGCTGGCTGAAGGTGGCTGGGGAGTAGGAGGAAAGGTGCAGGTGCTGAGTGCCGGTTGACTCCAAAGTCACCTTCCCCGTCCTCCGTCATGGAAAACAGTCTCTTTCATCACATCCAGTGGGCCGTGGATCGTGCTGTCCGCTTGCAACACGGGGACCCCCACGGCGGGACTGAGCGGGCAACGGCAGCGCGTCCTGAATTTGAGCACACATCTGCTCAAACATTGCAAACGGATGAGGCACCGGGGCTGAAATGTCAGAGGTGGCCGTACCGGGCAGCCCTGGCAGCGAGGGCGGCGGGGGCCCTGCTCAGATCTTCCTGGCGTCCTTTGTTTCGAAACCCTTCCTCGCGCTGGGGGCGCCCCCAGGCCGGCTCCGCTTATCGGGGCCAAGCAGTGGCGGATGAATGAACCCCGGTGGAGGGTTTGCTTTCCGAGCCTTGTTTACTCCAGGGCCGTGCCGGGGAGGATTATTGAATCGAGCTGTTCCAGGGCTTTCACCGCTCCTTTCCGCTCTGAGAAAGCGGTGTGCCACGTGTCTGCCACCTGCCCTGACATTTCCAAGCTGCTCTGGCTACCTGACTTACCTTCATTCTGGGGATCCCTGTCCTTCCCTGCGAGGTTTTCCCAGCAGCCATTCAGCTGAGGACAAACTTTGAGTAACGATGTAATAATAGGATTAATTCCTTTTCATTAGCGGGGCACTGAATGAAACGAAGGCAGTACTTAACCATGCAGAATAGCTCACGTGGGGGCTATTCAGTTGTCAAATGCTGTCACGGGATTTCATTAAGTTTTATAGCTGTTATTTAATAGATTGGTTTCAGTGGGACTGTCTTCATTACCTCGCTGTCTTGTGCATTGTGGTGATTAACGACACAGTTGTAAGCATCCCCCTCTTGCACTTATGTCCATTCAAAATTGGAAATAAAACATTTCTTATGTTGTCACAGCATATATAGTAATAACAGATTTAGAGAGGATGACTACTCAGGACAAAAATCTCCATCTCAGGCTCTGGTGGGAATAGCACTCATATATAAAACCTGGGGGAGGGAGTTTAGTCCCAGCTGAACTGGAGTTAATGGTTGCTAGACTCAACAGAATTACATTTGCTAACAGTTTTAATCTGGGTCCACAGGCTTTCAGCGAGTTAATAATTGTTAGTAGGTAGGAAGCCTTTAAAAAAAAAAAAAAGGAAATAACATTTCCCCAGGGAAGAGCCATCCCTCATTAATCCCCCAGTGCCCATCACTGTGTGGGCCTGTCCCACTGCATTGCAAGTGCCTGAGCTTCATTTCTCCTCCGCTTTAATTAAACCAGGTTTTGGAAGCACAAAAGTTCACGGGGTTTTGTTTTGTGGTTGTTTTTTTTTTCCCTAGGGGGATATGAAACCTTTAACTCGCAATATCCTGAGTGCTGCGTGGATGGAAAACTCCTTTCCCCGGAGAGGACCGAGGCGGAGAGAAACCTCGCCAGCCACTGTGAGAAGCAGAGTGCCAACCACAAACCTGCTTACGACCAGGTGTGTGTCACGGCCGGGGCAGGGGACATTCCTCCTGAGTATTCTCCTTTCTGCTGGAGGCTGGTAGGGTGCTGGTGGCCCTCCTGCTGGCACGGGCTGTCAAGAAGTTGTCACAGCCCAGGTTGGCAGCCCGGGTGTCAAATAAAATGCCCCGTGTCTGCTGTTGGTCAGCATTGCCTCCTCCTGGCTTTGAAATTTGGGCAGCAGGATGGGAAAAAAACCCCACAACCTTATCTAGCCCCAAAACTGTATTTGCCACCCATATTTATCACACAGCCTGGCAGCACGAGCTGGGAGCAGCTCACATCTCCCCGGGGGACTTAAAACAGGCAGGGGACAGGCTGCCAGGAGCGGCGTTTCTCCAGCAGATGAGGGAGCAGGCTTTGCCCACGCTACCTCTGAGGGCCCAGGAGGGATGTGGGGCTGGCGGATGGGGCCCTGGGGCCACTTCTGAGAAGAGGCAGCAGCTTTCGAGAGCCTTCCTCAGCTGGGGAGAGCGGGGTTTCCACCAGGGGGGGGGGAAGTCGTCACGCCCCCGCGCTCCCCCAGCCCGGGGAATGCGTGTGCTCTGAGATGTCACCCTGCGGTCGCACCGCTTCCGCCGGGGCACACGTTCCCTGGCGCTGGGGGACCCCCCAGGCAATGCCCCTCCACTTCCCCAGGAGCTCCAGGTTCCGTCCCACCACCCCAGGTTCCCAGGTTCCGTCCCACCACCCCGGGTGGCTCTGTGTCCCCAGTGTGTGGGACCTGCCGGGTGGGCAGCTCGGGGGGGGAGAGGGGGTGTGTGAAAAGCCAGTGTCTCGCAGCTGGAGGCCGGCAGCAGCTCTTGTGCATCATGGAAAGTTACCTGCCTCCTCTGAAACCCTCGTGTCAGGCAGTGGCTTTTTTTTTTTTCTTCTTTTTGCGGTCTCGTCACCCAGCCTTTGCTTGCGCTGAGGAAGGAGGAACCGAGATGACATCTCAGGGTGGGTGACGCAGGTGGTGCTGTGCCCCAGGGAGGTGCAGGGGGACGGGGCTGCCCCTCCCTGGGGACTCCCCTACTTGTAGATGAGGAGCCTTGCTCAGATTTTTTTTTTATTATATTTTTTTTGCTTTGCTTCAGCTTTGGAGGTGTCAGCGGAGGGGCTGAGCCCTGGGCTGAGCTAGAGCAGCCTCCTCCTCCATCCTCCTCTTCCTCCCTGTTGGGATGCAGCTCCCCACCTCACCCATGTTTCTGTAGAGCCTCAGTGGGAACAGCCTTCACATGTGACAGCTCTTCGGGTGCTTCCCAAGGGGCAGAGCATTTAAAGAATGCAGGAAACGTCCTGCACACGAGTGGGCTGGATCTGACTTTGTACCTCGCAGATGTGGACAAGAAAATTAAAACCTTTTTCCTGTGTGGGCTTTGCCACCGCAGTGATTCACTAGCCAGCAGCACCGGGGTCCAAAACCACCCAGGAGGCAGGGAGCAGGCACCCACGCAGGCTGCCTTGCCTTTCTCCCTCTGGCATCAAGGCTTAAATACCCTTGAAAAAGAGTTACATGTTCCTACTCCTTCTCTTCCAGGGCGGTCCAGTCGAAATCCTGCCTTTTCTCTACCTTGGTAGTGCCTATCACGCTTCCAAGTGTGAGTTTCTCGCCAACCTGCACATCACGGCCCTGCTCAACGTCTCCAGGAAGAGCTCGGAGTCCTTCAAAGACCAGTATTGCTACAAGTGGATCCCAGTGGAGGACAGTCACACGGCGGACATCAGCTCTCACTTCCAGGAAGCCATCGACTTCATCGGTAGGTCCAAATTAACAAATTTGCAGACCCTCAGATATTTTAAATTCATTTATCTGAAAACACTTATTGGTGGGAAGGACACATCATTTTCTGTACGCTTCTAGATGTCTCAGCAAAAGTTTAAGCTCCCTCCCTTCCCCAGCATCTGTCCTGGCAGAGGGATTTCAGTGAGGAATGAAGGAACAGGGACATCCAGAGCAAGGCTTCTGTCCTCTCCTGCTCTCCAGGCTGGGAGGGCGAGGAAGGAAAATGATTTCTCTTGACTGCTGTGAGGGGAGTGAGCTGGTTGGCTTAACTCTCTGTCCAAAGCAAGCGTAGGTGTAACTTCAGCACGACAGGAAGTAAAGAAGTGTGGTCGGACAACACCAAAGTCTATTGATTTTTGTAAAGGACAAATCCATATTGGCTCCTTGGACTCGCAGGCTGGACCCTGCAAAAGCCAGATGAAGCAGGGTCAGCTTACTGCCTTGCTGTGCCAGGTCTTAGAAATTCAGCACCTCCCCTTATCACAGAGCTGTTTCCATTTCTCCTTTTGATTATGTTGGTGTTTCACCCTTTCATCAAATACCCCAATGAAAAAATAAAAAGTGGAAAAAAAAAAAAAGAGGTCTTTAGAAAACTTTGGGCCACCCCTTCCCGACCCTTCCTGCGTTAGTTAGGCTGGGTAGGAGAGCAGCACATGGGCTGCACCAGGTAGCACAAAGGAGAGGCTCCTTTCTGAGAGGCACAGGGTGGTTTAGTGGGGTGGAGCAGCCTCAGCCTGGGTGAAGATGGTGTTGAAATCCGTGCTGTTGCTCTCCAGGAACATTTGAGAGAGGCAACAGAATAAAACCTCAGTTACAGACTTGCTGGATTCATTGCTCAGCTGAGTTTGGGTCCTTCAACAAACAGTGCAGGCAGAATTACAAAAACCTGATCTGAGGGTGCCCTCTCAGCCCTTCTCCTTCCTGGAAAGGGACCTCTCACACCTTTTCAGGGAAATACTGATTTGTGGCACTCTTCTGTCCCATCCCCAACTCCTGATAGTTGTTGAGTCACTTGGAAACTTCCCAGATTTTGAGGATGACTTCAGTTTTCACTTTCTTTTAAAATTGGGTGTGTGGTGTAGATGCTAGGGATGACTCAAATCCATGTCTTCCTTATTTTGTGCAGCAGTTAAATATAACTGGTCGTGGTAGCAGACAATCGAAGACAGGCAAATGATAACTTGCTCAGCCCTGCCTTGTTTCAGTGCCATGCACTGAGCGCTACACTCAGCGCTGTCCTCCATACACTGGAGCTTGAACACGTTGCTCAAGGCAATAGAGAAGAGAACTTCTATTTTTGAACTGTATTTTTGTGTGGAAAGGGCTTATTTTAAGAACATTCTCTTTAATCTAATAACAATCATTGTGTTGTGTGAGTAACCACAGCGGCTCCTGTTGTGTAAAATGGGTGCTTTGCATAAGCCTTTTATATCCTGACTTAAGTCCAAGCATCCTTTAACCAGGCTGTAATTAGCAACTGCCTACCAGTCCTCGTGTGCTTTGTGGTGAGGCCCCAGGGAGTGAGCTCAGGCTCTCCACCCAAGGGTACCCACCAAGGGCTCAGCTCCTGGTACCACCAGGAGCTAACCAGCCAAGCAGGGGGTTAGCTTTGGACTTTAAAAAGTCCTGTTTTTCTAGCAAAGCTGATGAGAGGAAGGAAGTCCTGCAGTTCTCACCTTTGAAAGACCTGATGTGGGAGGGCTGGCCAGGCTGGGCTTGGGTTGGCCCTTGGAGCCACAGGCAGAGAAACGTGGGTACAGCAAACACAAGCATTGCCCAGATACCTGGTCTCTGTCTCACAATGCTCTGCAAAGTGAGTTGTTCCAAAAGAGAAATAGGCACATGGGAAGGAGACAGGGAAGGACTTTTCTCAAAAAAATGCAGAAAGATCCAAATCAGGATCCACAGATCCTGAAATCAAGTGTTCATCTGCAGCTCGGGTCCACCTCAGGCTGGGTTTTGCCCCCTTTCTCTTTTAATCTCCATGTTAGTAGCCAAGAGAAGAGCAAGCCTCTCTTTGCTGGTGGACTGGCTGTGTGCCACGCTCCACCTCCAGCGCTGGGTGCATGTCGCAGTGTCCTCTCCATCCCCAATGACAACTGACATCTGCAATGACATTTTTTCCCCCCCTAGATTATGTCAGACGAGCCGGGGGCAAGATCCTGGTGCACTGTGAAGCAGGGATTTCACGCTCTCCCACCATCTGCATGGCGTATCTCATGAAGACAAAGAAGTTCCGCTTGGAGGAAGCCTTCGATTACATCAAGCAGCGCCGGAGCCTGATCTCACCAAACTTTGGTTTCATGGGCCAGTTGCTCCAATACGAGTCGGAGATCTTGTCTTCCACTCCCAGCCCCCCTGTCACCTCATGCAAAAGAGAAGCTGCGTCTTTCTTTGCAGAAGAACTGACGTTAGGCAAAAACTTCGAAGGCTCGTGTTTTGCCTTTCCTACCTCAGTGTTGAGTTCTGTGCCCATCCACTCTCCTGTCCACCAGCTGAAACTCAGCCCGATGACAGCATCTTCGTCCTGCTGAACGCCCCGGGGAGCCTGGAGCTGGCGTGGTCCTCCCCATCCGGACTGTAACCCCAACAAGAACATTTCATGAACGTGCAATAGAAAAACCTCATTGACTTAGTCTGAGACGCAGCAGTTGGCGTGGGTCATACTTCCCGAATGCTGTGACTGTGAGACGCAAATGCTCTAAGTGTGGCAGGTTTTCTGAGCTTTTATTGTCCTTTTTTAAAAAAAAAAAAAGAAAAAGTGCTTTTTTAGGTTTTTATCCACAGAGTGTGCACCCGCTACTGTATTTTGAGATTCCTGGGGAGCAATGAGAAATCCATTTAGTATGTGCTCAGTTTCCATCTCCTTCCCTTCTTATTTTTGAAAAGACCCTTATTTAAAGTTTCGAGCAATAAGCAGCAGCAGCGGGGCAGAAAGCAAAATGAAAAGCACCACCTTTGCAAGGGCAGAGGTGGTGGGAGTGAATATTCGTTCCTGCTTTTTCCCTGGCTTTCCTCCTCCCCTCTCTTGTGTCACGTTTCAGGGAGCAAAGGGCTGGGGTGCTGGAGGGAGCTCCTTTCCCAGGGCACTGTTGCACAACCAGGTGAAAATCCCCTCTCCTGCCCCAGCCTCTGAAGTGTCAGGTATTGACCGCAGAGTAACTGGATACCAAACCAGACCCGTGGATCCATTCAGGTGTGGCATTTCCTGTACTTCTGCATTTGCCTTTGTACTGGATGTGCTTTTAACTAAAGCAGGGGACTTAAGGCTATCAGGCTACCCTGCTGAGCTATTATCCTCCCATCTGTTATTTAAGAACAGCCCTAGAATACTTGAATGTCTCCACAATCCTCATCCGAGTTACTTCCCATCAGATGACACTGTAACTGCTGGGTTTTACACCAAAAAAACCTACCCTGACAAGCTCTACTCCAAGCCACCTCTTCCTCCATCCCTCCCAATTGTTCTCAACGTGTATTGTGTGTGCTCAATGGTCTTGTTCGGTGTTACGTGGCTTGCTTAGTGTGTGTGGTCACCTTCTAGCCAGGCTTCCTCCGTGAAAACTGGTCACATTGGCTTCTGTGTTTGCAGGGAGTTCAAAACTAGCAGCTCTCTTTGTCCGTTGACCTTTTTATTTTATTTTTTAATATGTAATATGTATGGGTAATGGCAATAATTTCCAGGAGATCTCGTGAATGTGAAAGAAAACCTGCAGTGGTTTTTATGGAGTGTAAAAAAACAATAAAGGAAAAAAAAATATGTCAGGAAAAGAAAGCTGTTTGTTGTACTTTGAGCTGCAAAAGTGCTTTGGCAGAACTTGGAGGCAGGAGAGGTCACCTAAGAAACTCCATGGCCCAAAAGTGGTGTAAGGAGGTAGAAGAGGAAGGTGAGAATCAGTGGATTCTTTGCCGAAAGCCTCCAAGGTGCCTCTCTCCAGAGGGGAGAAGGTGAGGGGGAGGATTGTTTTAAACAGAATGACATGAGTCATGGTGGCGTCACTTCCCAGCAGCCGGGCAGGCGCTTCTGTTTTGATTCATGCGTGTTTTATATAAGATTTGCCGTCTTGCTGAAGATGAAAATCTGAAGTAGGCAAGGCCCCCACTTCCTTCCCGAGCACATGCCACAGGATGCTGCACGCTTTGGTCCCTAGCGTGTCACTTGTGGGTGGCCCATGGGTGCCACAGGCCACCCACGAACGTCACGCTAGAGACCAGGGCATGTGGGTAATGCTCATCTTCTCACTTTTTTTTTTTTTTAATGAAAAAAAATTACTTTGAAGTGTCAGCATCTCTGAGGCATTTCATACCCCTTTTTAGCTGGAAGTTCTTAGGCTCTTTCTGGCTCATCGCTGCACCGTATCTATAATCTGCATTTCCAAGCTATTGAGTTGAAAAACTTATGGTAGATGCCTGGGTTACAAAGCGCCTATGCCCTGTGGGATTCGTCTATTTGTAGCTGTTTAGCCCCAGGGAAGCAAATCTCACAGGTGAGAAGCTCTCATTGGTGATAAGCCTTGGATTTCTTCCCTCTGTCAAGGGGATATGGCAGCAGCCCTCTCTAGGCTCTGGGAAACCTGAACGTGGGAACCAGCAGCCAGGGAGGTGAGGCAGGTAGTCTAATAAGAGCAGATAAATTAATTTGCTAAGAAATCTGATCGGTTTGGAAAGTGGGCTCTGGAAACCCATGGCCGGTTGCAGTGAAAATGCTTCTCAGCATTCTCCCCACAAGCTCCTCCAGAGCAGAAGGGCTTAGTGAGAGGGGACACATGGAGACCTACAGCCTTGACAGAAACAGATCAGCCAACAGCTCTCATTAAAACAGCATAAAACCCCTTCTGGGGGAATGAGCAGCTCTGTTCCTCGAGGATGAGGAAGCTGAACCCCTCTGCGGAGCCGATGATGTTTGCCATGGGAAGGTGCAGAGCAGGAGGCAGCAGGCTGAAGGGGTTACTGGAAGGACCGCTGGCCTTGGCAGATGTGACCACAGCAGCTGGAAAAGATCACAGCCCAGACGGAGGAGCCAGGTATTTAGCAGAGAGGGAAGGCAGCTGCTCTGGTTCTGGAGAGAAGCTCTGACCATGGGCTGAGCACAGCGTGTTGGTGGATGGTGCTGGCAGAGGGAGATGCTGGGCTGGGATTCAGCAAGGATGGAGGGCCAGAGCCCTGCAGGAGCCTGAAGAGGGGCTGCCGTCGTGCCTGGGCACAGGAGCCTGAGGTTTGTGCTCCTGCCCGTGGCACAGTTCCTTTCGGCTTGGCTAGTCCCATCTCATGTCTCTTCCCTGCAGGCCCCAGCAATCCAGGGCTCAGTGGGATGCAACTGCTGCCTCCCAGAGGGACGTGCTTCCAGCGCTCCCGTCCTTGTACTGGTGTTTGTGTTGCTGTTTCAGCGCCAATGCAAGATCTCAGCCCCCAGCTCAGCTCTTCCCTCGTCCTGTTTGGCAGATCCCACCTCTCTGAGGGGACATCACAGACGGCAAGGCTCTGGGGTGAGAGTACACGCTCTCCTCCATGGCAGGGAGGAGCTGAGGCCACCAGCACCAGCATGTGAAGGTGAGTGTGAGAAATCAGTATGGCATCTACCTGGGAGACGGGATGTGTCACTTTGAACCCATGTGGGCAGGAACCCTGCTTCTCTGCTTCCAGAGAACAAGCACACGACAGCTACCTCCATCCTTAGGGAAAGGAAAAGCTCTGACTCTTTTGTCGTTTGTGTGCTGAGCAAATTCACCAGATTGGGTAGGATGGAAGACCTAGGGGGCTCTTATAGCCCAGATGGGCTTGAGTTTGGGTAGTTCACTCCTAGAGATGGAAGTTCTGATTGGGCAGGTGTGCGAGGAATGTCAGAGCTGAAGGATGGGGTCTGACAGGGATGGGGGCTGAACCGGCTGGTTCAATGTGCCTGTCTCCATCTGCCAGCTCAGCCTGGCAGAGGAATAGGGATCTCAACCCCAAAGTTCTGACGGAAAGCAGAGACCCATGCAGCTCTACCAGCAAGAGGAAGGCTATAGCAGGATTCTTTGAGCCATCAGAAAATGCAAATGCGGGAAAGAAGCAAGGAATGCTGTACCCTTAGGCAAAGCTTTGATTAGAGCTTATCCCTTATGATACCTGAATCCAAAGGAGATGAGAGGAAATGTCACAGAAAAGGGGATTTTTGTAAGTTCTGCTGCGCATAGAAGTACTGGTTTATGGCTGCCCTAGGACGTGAGCACCTCTCTCCATTGACACTCCTGGTGTGTACTCTTATGTCCTGGAGTCTTTGGTGTCGCTTGGGAGCTGTTTCAGATCCCAGGGTGGGACTGAGGAGGGCCTGTGCCATGTAGCTTTTGGTCCCCTGCTTTTAGGCTTGCAAAGAGCAGTCATGTTGCAAGCGTGAGTGCTGTTGCTCAGCCCCTGTCTCTGCTTTGCACAGGCTGCCTTTCTTTTCTGCCTCCAAGAAAAACAAACTCTTCAAAAAACCACCACAGAAAGTACACATCTTTATGTGGTTGCAAATGAAATGGTGAAGAGATCTGGGGTGGGAATGGGTGGGTTTTGTCATTAAGTGTCCCTACGTGTCCTTTTAGTCCGTACATTTGTTGGTGTGATTTGCAGCCTATGCTGGTTACAAAGGGTTCTCCTGCATCTCTGGTCGAAGGACTTTTAGAAAGGCAGAAATTACACCCTGACCAGTAAAACCCAGGTAAAATTCACCTGCTCCATGCGGAGTTATACTGAGGAGTATCCCTGAGCAGAGCAAGGCAGGTAGATCTTCTTAGCTTCTTGCCTTCTGGTGGCGAGCTGCTTTTCTCAGGAGACAAAGCCTGAATGAAGAAGGTATTCTGCAGGCGTTGTTATTTGTCTGCTAAAAACAACACTTGCCTTGCTGGGAAGTCAAAGATCCGAATGTGCCTGTAACATGGCAAAAATAAGTGAGGCTCCAGGCATGGTGAATTTGACCCTCCATCTCCACTTTTCACGGCTTCATGCTAATTGGAGAGGAGACACGCTGCCAGCTCACTCTCTGGGGAGAAAAAGGCAGGAACCAATTTGCAGAGCCACATAAATATGGAAGTAGGATTTTTTTTGGCGTGGGAGGTGTTACCAGTACCACACATTATGGTTCCTTGGCTTTATCACATCGTAGGCTTTTACCGAGACATGAGTAAGTTCTCTAAATAAGGAATATGAAAATAGCTTGTGAAATAGGTTGAGTCATCAGAGAAAAATCAAAAGAAGTTCTGACACCAGGTCCTCAGTTGTAAAGTCCTACTTTGTTTTACCACTACATTATAAACTACGGGGTCATTTCAATCTGTTTATTTCAGCTTCAAAATTCAAAGTACTCTGACATTGAAGTAAGGCTTGCCAAATGGGTTCATCTTTCTATTAGTGTTGCACCCCTATGCATCCCACCTATGAACACTTGCAAGGAATGCAAAGGTTACCAAGAGAAATGGCTTCTGTGGTTATAGTTGAAATGCTCAGCACTTCTTCCAGCTTTGTCTAGTTATTAAAGAGGATTTATGGCCCCTAGATATCCCTTTCAAGTAGTAGCCTATCCCATGGCTGTTATTCGTAGCTCCTGGGAACCCCACCAGGATTTGTTGTGCTAGGAACTATACAAATCCCAGCCAACCCAGAAAGCCAGTGGCTCAAGACCAGGAGTGACCATGATGGACAGAAAGGCAGAAAGCAGCAAGAAGTCCCGAAGCGTTGCCCTAGGACTCATATTTCCATCAGGGGTTTTTTGCCTCTCCCAGATTAGGACCCGTGCTGGGAAGACCACAGGTGGAAAGGATCTCTAGGAGAGAAGGATGCACAGGATCCGTGGGACCCATTGGACATGAGTAGAGGTGGGAAACACCCGTAGGGTAAATCTTATGGCTACATTGCACAGGGGTCCCTGCCCCAGCCCAAGCTCACTACAGTCATACCCGGGATTTCAGAAAAGGCAGTACATAGAGGTGTCTGATCTGCTGGGATTGTTAGACGCTCAGAAATGACAGGTAAACTGATAAAGGCCTCAAAGCCCTTTGGCATAACAATTTTTCCAGACTTGGTTTTACTGAGCTACTCGCGTTAGTAAAGTTACTCACGGAAGTGTTCATCAGACAAGGCTTAAGTCTCCCAAGTGAAGAAATAATGTAGTTTTTCATGGACTGTCTTTTGTGTGTGTGCATTAATAGTGGTTTATTTCTGTCACACAGATACTCCATTTCTGAGATTCCTTTGTAAAGCGGGTGGCATTTGATAGTGAGTCATCCCTTGTTACTAAATTGCCCATACATTGGAAGCTGCCTCCAGGCCCTGATCCAAAGCCTATTGCCTTCAGCGGGGAGGGAGCTCCTGAACACAATGGGCTTTGGATCAGGCCCTGGGTGAACCTTTACATTAAATTTTTATTTTAAGGAACGGATTGTTCTAATTGGAACTAAACTTGATGCTGCATCGCAATGGAACATGAGGTCTGCAGGACTGAAACTGGAACAATGGGTATATCCTCTCTGCTCTAATGCCTCCAATCATGTTAAGTCAAGTTAACTGGAAAATCGATTGACACGAATTCCAGCATGACCATTAACTGCCATCCGGCTGGGCCCCGAGAGGCTGGCCAACACGAAGCAGGTTTCATGAGAGGGATGGAGCAGAACTGCGCGTGTTCATCTCCTAGAGATGTTTTCAACCCCCGGTCTCCCTAGCAATGCCAACGTTGCTCCGAGTAATTACTGTGGCTAAACGAGAGCCTGGGGGTCAGGCAGTCTGGGATGGATTGTGGGCTCTGCCCTCGGCTTTCCGGGAGGATCGATGCAGCTGCTCCGTACGCTCCTGCTGGCACAGCCACGTTTCTCAAAAGCTTAAAGGAAGTGAGTGAGACCCAGACTGACCGAGCTGACCGACGGACCCCTTGAGTATATAGAAAAGGATTGTAGCAGCAAAACTGAGTTTTCCACAGCACAGCTCATTTCTCCTGCAGAGGATGTTTCTGCTCTGTTGGTACAAAGCAGAGCTCTGCTGATGTGGCTTTGCTCACGCAAGAAGCATTTTGCTGCTAGAGTGGACCTGAATTTATCCCTAAATGTTTCTCGCAGACTTACACACGTCTCTGCATCCTGCATTGTATCAAGGATAATGACATCAATCTCATTCTGAGAAAGGCATAAAGCTTTTTTCATATGTTTGCAGTGCACATTAATTAGACCCGTGGACAAAAGCTATCCTAAGCACAAAATCTCGTTACTGTGATGTATGTATGTACTGTGTTTGTGAGGCCATATGTTCCATATTACAAGAGAGAGGTTGTTCTTTTTTTTTTTCTGTTTTTTTCTTTCTTTTCCCCCCAGGATATAACATTTTACTTGGTTAAAAACAAACCAAATGAAGCAGCGCTTTCAGACAACCACTGTGGCGTAGAGCAGCCGCTCTGCCAGGGAGCAGGCGATGGGAGCCCTGGGTGGGTGGCAAGAAATCTCCGTGCTACCGAGAGCTAAAGCATTGCCATGGTTCAGTTTACTAAATCCAGCTGTGAAGAGCAGCTGGTTTTCTGGCAGTCAGTGTGACCTACGCAGGCGGATATGCTCGAGAGAATTGATCAGGGGCTAGTGGTGGGGAGAAGGGAGAAGAGGGAGGGTGGGCTGTTCCCCGTGCTACTTAGTGCTAAAGTGGCTCCTGGCGGTTCTGATTACCAAACCCAGCTGCGAGGAGATTTTTCTGGACTTGAATGTGACATCTGATGGGGATACACCTCAGCCGTGTGCGCGGGGAGGAGGAAGGGGGAAGCACAAGGCTGCTGCATAACTGGCTACTGGCTCTGCTCTGTGCTCTGGCTTGTGGGGTCCTGGGGAGAGGTCATCGGGACAAGTGGAGAATGTCTGCAGACAGCAGGAGAGGCTGCCAAGAGGATTCAGTGTTCCCATCTGGGTTTCTCCTCCCATTTACTTCTCTGCAGCCCCCTTCCAGGAGGGAGCTGAGGACGCCAGGGGAGAAAACGGGAACAGCGGGCCAGGGCAAGGGGAGATCACGTAGAATAAACAGCAAGATGCTTTGCTGGAGGGCTAGAAAAGATAAAAAAGATGCCCATTATCTGGACCCAACTGTGAAAAGCTTCACTGGTGAAGCCTGCCAGCTTTGGGTGTGATAGAAGGATGTCCTGCTGCCCCTGGGCTCAGCCTGGGAAGAGCCTGAGAAATGCTAAGCAGGAGGGAGGTCCAAGATAATCCCTGGGGTGGTGGTTTTAGTTTCCATGATAAAGCTGGAAGTTATCTTTTCTGTCCTTTGATCTTCAAAGGACAGGAGGAAATTTCACACATAGGAGAGGCCACCCGGTGTCAGGTGAAGTTGCTGCAGCTTGTGAAAGTCGGTCAGATGCCATAAGGCCAGCAACTCACCTGCCTTAGTGTGAAAATGCCTTGCAGAAGGGACTCTGCCTTTTCCTGGGGCTGTTTTTTGTGCCCCGGTTAAAAAAATCACATTTTTTTGTGGATCTGGAGGCTGCAGATGGATGGCTCAAAGAGGGACTAAAATCCAGGCAATGCGATTCTGATATGATTTGACAGTTTGTATGGGTGTTACTTTGTTGGGTGGATGTGGTCAGCCAAAATCATCATTTTTGTCCTAATCTATTGTAATTGTAATTGTAATTACAATTTTACCAATCGCCTCCTTCTGGGTTGCTAATGAGGAGCAGAGGCAGAAGGAAGGGAACTTTTTTGGTATTTCAGGGTGCTCTGTGAAAGTTAGATGTCCAGTTTGGCATCTCTGCCAATGTAATTTTGTTTGTACTGGCCCCAAAACTGAAAAAGCTGTCCCAAAAGGAGGGGGCACGGGTGGCAGACCTACGCGAGCTCCCTCTGCCCCTTGCCCCCCAGCCTGTCTCACCACACATGCTGAGCACAGACCTTCAGCCACTTCTCCACGGCCACCCGCCAGTTCCCCCGGGGAGTCTCCTGGGCCCTCGGTTAGTCTGAGTCCTGGCACTGCTGGGAACGGGTTGCAAAATATCCCTTTGGTCAATGATATCATCCAACCAGCAACACCTCCGGGGCTGGGACAGGCACCGCCGCTTCCCCTCGGTCCCTCTCCCACTCTTTCACAACAGCAAATAATCAGTCTTTCTGCGGACGCAGCTTCAGAGCAAGCAGCCAGTCCCGCAGATGGGATGCATACATTTATGTCTGCGTGGCTCTCTTGCTGCCAAGAGACTGCGTTTACTGCTCGCTTGAACACGAGGAGATTCTTTGGAAGTAAAATTGGCTGTTGTTAATTCACCTCCTGATCTCCCAGGCTCGGGGCTGCTGTCTGAGCTGGCGATCTTTCAGCTGGTGTCTGGGATCAGCCAGGTCTCCAGGCATCACGCTCTCTTATGAATTATTTTGATGAGAACCAGTCGATCCTGTCCTCCCAGGGCTGTCCCCGAGCCCTGCTGGTGGATGGGCAGGTGTCCTCCTTGCCCTGGGAATGTCATGCAGCCCCCCAAAAGCACCACCCCGCTGCTCTCGATGCCGGTGAGCTAGTGCTGATCCAGGGCAACCCCCACTGAAGCCAAGGGGTGCTGTGGGCTACTACCCTTGCTGCTGGGGCAACCACCAGATTCAGTGGCTCTGCGGGGTCCAGCATCCCTGATTCACTTCTCCTTCACACCTGACCCACCTGAAAACAGGTCTGGGGGTGCATCATCTGGGGGTGCCCTCCAGCACAGCTGACTCCACAAACAGCCCACCGGGGGCTCTTCCCTTGACTGGGGATTAAAAAAAAAGAGTTTTGTTGCATCAGAGCAAAGGAAAACAGAGATGGTTTCCACCCTTTGGCAGGATATGGCCCCTCTCGCCCCTGCCCCACTCCGCCTCTCGGCAGCGCTCCCGGCACAGCATCCACCCGTGTAATTTGTTTTGTGTGTGTGTGTGTGATGGCTGGCTTTACAAAATTAGCGAGCCAAGTGAAATTAAGTCAGCCACAACCACGTTGTATTCACAGAGAGGCTCGGCTGAAAGATGATGAGCAGAACAACTGCTTTCCCTTAATAAACTTGTGGCAAGTTCATTCATAATAGAATACATCTTTTTTTAAAAGGGACCTTTTTCTATTGTTCGTTTTACGCCGCTGTTTTACCCTGCCACTCTCTTCCTGACAAGAATGTTAGCTTTCTTAAAATGTTGTTGGATTAATGGGTTTGTGGGTGAATACTTAACAGTCAATAATAATTATTTACTTTTACATATTCAAAGGATCATAAAGACGACGCAAACCTTTTTTTGTTGTTTTTAAAAAAGAAACTGCCTGACAGTTTGGAGTTGTTTAAAGTGAATAGAAACAGAGTCGGAAAAGAAAATGCAAAAAAAAAAAAGACTCGTGCTTTTCATGGTCGGGAGAGATTGGCAGGTCCCCTGGGACCCAGCAGGGTGACTGCCCTTCCAGCTCCCAGCAGCTTACAAAATGCACGGCAGCCGCCTTGTGGAGAAGAGCTAATGATCTGGACGCGGTACCAACTAATGATGTGATGCCGTTACCCCACTGCCCGGCTGCCTCCCGGCACTGAGCAGCTCCAGCTCTGCTCTCCTCTTCTGGAAGGAGCTTGGGCCAGCAGCACCGGATCGCACCCAAGTCACAGGAGCAAGCGCCAGAACCACCACTAATTGCATTTTTGCACTTTGTGTACAGGTAGGTAGATGCCTTATGGCACTGCAGGGAGCAGGGGTGTCCCCTGCCTGCTACAACATCAGCACCAGAGAGCAAAAAGAGTGAGAAAAGGGTTTGCAGGTGGTAGGAACGGGTGCCCACCTTGCAACACAGATATCCTTAACGCCGGGCAGCACGTTTCTGAACCTGTAATTACACCCACCCGTTGTCAAACAGAGCTTCTTAAGAGTTTTAGGGCTTCCTCTTCTCAGTTTTTTTGACAGGCAGTTGCTCACTGGCAAAGATCGAGGCATTTCTGCAGGTTTTGGTGAGGGGTCAGACTCCTGCATTGCCAGGCATGGGGGCCACTACGGAGATTGAGAGCAAAAGAGCTTGATAACTTTGCTCAGGAGAAAAGAAATTCTTGGAAAGGCGACCTACACGTGGCAGGCTTGTCTGTATTTCAGAATAAGTGCTTTTTGTTCCTCAAAAGCCTTGTTGAGTGCACCGAGACCGATGTGTGTGCCCAGGGCTGTGGAGAAAGGGCTGGTTTCTCTCACTTCACCTGCTAGAATCTCCCCGAATTCTAAGGTGAGAGAAAGATGCCCCATTTTTCCTCTGTCTTTCCTATTCTTTCCTGCTGCTGCAGGATCTGGGCTTGAGCTGGGTAGTTTAGGAGGAGAGATGTTCTCAGCTGGCCCACAGTTACCTTGCTTGACCTCGGGCAAGATACTTTCTCACTGCCTTTGTTTCGCAAGCTGAAATTAGAATATCAGACTATTTGGTCATGTGTTGAGTGCCATTAAACACCTGTTTCTTCTAACCAAAGCCCAGGTGCCCGGTTTGCTCCCGGGATTCTGCTGTGACACCTATTTAAAGGAAAGTCCCCAGCAGGGCTCTGCCTGCCCTGCCACTTACTGCCCACTTCAAGTGATGAAGCCCAAGTGATTGATGTTGATGAGCCTGCTGACTCCTTCACTCATCAGAAATGGCAGTAAATACCTCGGTGAGTACAGCCATTCATTAGTGAAAGGAGTCTATACACGTGTTGGTTCACAACTGAAAGCGGTGATAGAAGAGGTTAATAATACACTTAAAGCACTTCCCCCCCCCAATGTGTTTAGCTTGTTTTTTCTAAGAGAAATTTTACTGAGAAAAAAAAGTACTACAGACTTGAAGTCCCATCTGTATATTCCCATTAAGCTTGATGAAAGAAATGCCTGACGTATTTTTATGCCAACGAAGCTTAGATGAATTAAAGCAGCATTCCCACTCTCTCTTTTCTAACCCTACGGTTTAATTCTGGCGTATTTATAGAAAAACACTGCTTATAAAGCAAGGCCGCAGAAAAAAAGCTCTGCAGCACCTGCTGAAGCGAGGTGAACTCCACGCACAGCAAGCACTGATTATATGTTTGCAGGTTCTGCATAGAGCGTGCTGTTTTACTCGCTGCCAGCTCTCTGCACTTGCAACTCCTACAGCCACGGCAGCTTGACGGAATAAAAATGACACGCATCACCCTGGGCTGGGTGCATATTTTCGGCATGGACTACAAACCCAAAAGAATAACAAAAAAAATTTTAAAAAATCACACCTACCCCACCCCAACCCTCCACTCCCTCCAACACAGATCTCTAAATGTGATGTGACAAAACCTGTATGCAGGGGCCTACCAACGTGTTTGAAACGCTCTTTGAACCAGACAATCACTTGCCACTTAATCCTGAATGAATACAGTTGCTATTTTTGCAAACACGTCACACTGGTGGGAGTGTTTGTTGATGAAATATCAGTGAGATATGATGTTATTCCTATGAATAAATATAACCTGGTGTCTGTGCACATCTGTACACACACGTAAGTCATCTCCAAACTGCAGGAGTATGCTGTATATCCAAAGTCCTCAAGGGGGAATGAACACCTGGGGATAAAAAGGATCTCAGGTCCTTATTTGTTCATAAATCAGAGGGTGATGCACTTCTTGGTACACCACAATGACAGCAAGCTGCCTGGGGCACCAGACGTGGACCAGCAGGTTGTACGATCTCAGCTCTTAGAGCTTTGACTCAAGGCAGGGTTTTCAAGAGGACTTGGTGCATCTTGGCACAATAATGTCAGCGCAGTCAAGAGAAAAGGCAAAATCTTTCCTCGGGTCACGGTCACCCTGGTGACTCTGAACCCCCCTCTTTAGGGTAGGAAGATTCAATCCTTGCTCTGGGAGTCTATAATTAAGTGAAAATAAGTTTTTGAGCTACAAAAACATGACTCAAAGCATCCTGTACCTCTAAAAGCAGAGGACAAAGAGGAATGAACTTTAAAACCTGTCAATTTAAAAATGTTGGAACAGGGATGAGTAACACAGAGTGGTCCTTCTACCCTTGGTCTTTAGTGGGAGGAGAAGGCTGTGAGTAAGGAGATATCCCAGCTGCTTGTTGCCACCAAACCTTGGCTGCTGCGTTTCAGCAGAGGTCAGACTGTGCTGCTGGCTGTGTGGTGCCAATGGAGTCTCAAATGCATAAGACATATTTTTGTTTTCTGCTGCCTGAGTGCTTCATGGGGTGATTTTGAAAATTGCAAGTTTATCCACAATGTGTAAATCTTGTGTGGTTTATTTACATGCAAATATTAACACAAAACATGGATGTAACTAATACTTTTAAACAGGTATAGGTTTGGTTCAGTGTATTGAGAGCAAAAGTGGGGGATTCTACTTCCCTTTTTTTACTAAAATCTCTTCTGCCAGTGAGTCCCTTAGATTGGCCAACCCAAAGCACTGGCATCTATAATTCACTTCACCCTGGAAAAAGTGAAGAGTAAATTCCATTACAAAGACCAACCCCAGAAAGATGTTGTGAAACTCATTTAAGGATTTAAAATTCCCCAAAAGGAAAGTGATTTTGAAAATGCAAATGGAGGAAATATTTTTTCCCCCAAGTGCTGTTAAACTTTAAAGGTGCAGGCAAAATCCGCTTCGATAGCCTCCTGATGGGCCTTTTCATTACCTGGCTGTTAAGAATGGTTGGGACTGGGGAGATTTTCCCCGTTAAACAAGAAAGTAATTCATCCACCTATAATTCTAGGAAAGGCAGGAACTAGACTGTTCTGTTTAAATCTAATTTTTATTAGTGTTAAGAGGATCGGTAAAAGAATTCTATCGCATGTATATATTGTCTACAGCTGCATTTTTGAAGGAACACTGTCAAATTGAAAATTGGATTTTCTCTCAGAAGTTGTGTCCCCTACTGTTGTCACAACACCACCTGAAATTACTATAACTGAAAGCGATTAGAAGAAAATTAATGTGGTTTGCTTTATTTTGCGTGATTGGCAGCCCCTCTGGGGAGCTGAGCCGTGGCTCCCTGGGGGATAAAGGAGCATGTACAGACTCAGGCCAATCTTCCCTTTTTTTCTGGGAATTTTTTGACCATTCCTGTGTCTCACTGCACCTGAGCTTTGCCTAGGCTTTTGGTGGCAGCCGCAGGGCTGGGCCCAGGCCCGCCATGGCACCTGAGCCCTGCAGCCGCCCCTGTCTGACGGCACTTTGTGTCACCTCGCTGGAGGGACCGGAGTGGGCAGACTGGGAACAAAGAGAAAAAAAAAAAAAAGGTGAAAATACACTAAAAAATTGGAGAAGGGACTGAAATCGAGGGCTTACAGCCCTGCACCCCCAGCTCTGTGCTGGGACTGGGGCAGGCCGGCCTGCAGGGATGGCGCACTGGGAGCGAGGGGGCCCTAATGCTCCTAATTCCGCTTTTTTTATTTTCAGCCCGTTTTTTTTTTTCCCAGATCCTCGAATAAAAGACAAGATTTAAGATCAAGGTTTTATTTTACGTTCTGTGTAAGCACTTTCTCCCTGTGGACAAACCACCGCCATGGCCCCCGGCCCGACAGCGCCCCCTGCAGGCGCGCCGCGCCATCTCCTTCTCTCCCCGCCGCTCGCCTCACACTTGCCTTTGGCGCCCAATCCGCCCCTCAGGGGGAGAAACCACTTTTCCCAACTCTCTGGGGAGACCCCTACTGCGAGGCGAGGGGTGTCGCCCCTCTTCTCCGCCACGGAGAACCTTCAAAAAGGCCACTGAGGCACTTTAAAAGCTAAAAGAAATGGGAATCCCTGCTCTCCTTTGTGGTGTCTCTTCTTCGGCGGAGCGGGGGCGCGCTCCCTGTCTCGCATCTCCCCCTCCACCCGGTGCTGAATGGTTGGCGCCGGGTCAGGCTGGGGGAGGCTCTGCCGCCATTTTGTTTGCGTGAGGGGTGAGCGGGGTGCTGTGCTGGGAGGTCTGGGGAGACTGAAGGGGCGGGAGGAGGCGGCGGCGGAGACGTGCGGTCGCACCGAGCACTCGTGCCGGGAAGAGACGGTGAGGGCGGGCTGAGCGACGGCGGGAGGCACCGGGGCGGCCGCCTCCCCCATCCTTCGCAGACATGTACATCAAGCAGGTAAGCCGGCGAGGTCTAAGCCGTCCGCCGTGTGCGGTGCGGCCTGGGCCTGGCTGGGTCGGTTTGTCTCGGCCTGCGCTCTCCCGGCGCTAGCGGGGTCTTTAACCTCCAGGAGAGCGGCAGAGTCAGGTCCCGGCCCGCAACGAGAGGCCCGCTGGCTGGGGGCGGGTCTGAAGGCCTTTGCTTGTTTCACCGCTCTCCCGGGGGGTAGAGAGTGGCCCTTGCTGAGGGGGGAGCGTCCCCGGCCCAGCCACAGAGCGAGTCCGCCGCGGGGGCTGGCGGGTGCTTTTCCTCCCGCGGTTCCTGCGGCCGGTTTCATTCATTGCAGGTGTGAAGTGGGGCCAGGGGAGGCCCTCTTGGACGCGGGACTTGTTGGCGAGCCTTGTGGGCACCCTTTGGATGGGGCAGTCTTGGTGTCCCGCCCCTTTAGGCGGCGGCCGACTCAAGGCCGGGAGGCTTGTACCCACGCGGGGTCCCTACAGAAACAGGGGGCTCTCCTCAGCTGTTAGGCGGCATCTTTCATCTGTTAAAGTTGTGGGTTCTCTTCTTTTTTACCTTTTTTTTTTTTTTTTTTTTTTTCAATCTACCTGTGGTTTCAGTGGGGAAATGTGACTGTATTTGAGGTTTCAATTCAGGCTAGTTCTCTCTGCCCCTTCCCTCGGGAGAGACAACAGATACATGTTTGTGTCGGGGTGATGCCTTATGCCTCCGGGCATGAACCATTTAACTTATTATACTGCATCCTTGACAAGCAATCTGCCGCTAACGTTTAGTTAAAAAGAAGGACCTTGTATGGGCCTTTTCCAGACAGTTTTTAAAATTGAGGCGACCATTAATGTTAGTTTTGTAATGTATCCCTGCAATCGTATTGCATAGTATATTGCACAGTACAGTTGAATTCTTATGGCTGCTTTCATACAAAGCCTGTTAGGATTCTCATTTCTCAGTGGACAGAAAATTTACATGGCTTTCTGACACCCTATGGGTGTCTTGATTAAGAAGAATACTTTATCGTGTTTAAAAGTGCATGTTCCACATAGAAATCAGGTTGTCAGTGGCCAAGAGGGGAGTGTTTCAAGTGCCTTTTGATCGTGTTTTAGTAAATCGTTATCATTGCAGGTGTGCACATTGCTTTGAAATCTCTCAAGAAAAATTGCTCTTCTTCTGTGTTTGAATTGCACAAAAGTAAACAGTAGTGAAGATACATAGAATCAGAATAAGAAGTCCAGATTAAGTTGGAACAGGGGAAATGAATTTCAACTGGAAAAAAAGAAATTTAGATGGTCAATAACCAATACTGCTCTAGGAGCTATAGAAGAGAGCGTAACATGATGGGGTGAACATGAGAATAAAATGGATGAGGGTGAACATCCTTTATTTTGTTGCTTCTCAGAAATCATTCCTGGAGTTTGAAGATTAAAACTATTAAAATCTTAATCCAAGGCTATACAAGGCAATAAAGAAGTTACGATGTTTCAGAATATACAGGATGGATGAAGTGAGAAGCCATCTAGGAAAAAAAACTTTTTGAGAGTGAGGGAAATGGCATTCAGAGTCTCCCTGTATTGTACTCTTGTGGTGCCTGAGTATGTGGGCAGTAAAAGTTTGTGCTTTTGTAGTAATATCAAAAAAGTAATGGTTGATTGTTTTTACCATTTTGTAGGGGCTTTCAGGTTCTTATGAGAATGAAGTAGATGAATTATTCCAATCGTTATTTTTTTAGCCTATTGTAGGTAAAAAGTAAAAGTACTAGATTTTTTTTCCCCATTCTCTTCCCTTTTTCCTTGAAATCTAGTGAGTTGGAAAGCAGCATTTTTTGCCAAATTTCATTTGTTTGGTTTTTAAATTTTTATTTATTTTTCAAAATCAGAATGAGTGAACTTACCTGCTGTGGCCTAGAGTTGGTGGCAAGACCTGAGTAAAATTTGTTGTTCAAAAAAGGTTTAGATAGGCAAAGTGTTGGAGGAGGTGGCAGACTCTTAGTTTTCCAAAATAGCTGCTGTTGCTTAGATCTGATGTTTGATGGTCAAGGATTAGTAACTTTCTTTGTACGGGTACTCTTAGCTTTAGATTCCAGAAATGAACTACTTTTGTAAAGAGGGTTTGACAATAAAGATGTAGTGCCTGGGAAGAGAATGACTGATTTCTGACTGCAAGTTAGTTAAAGGTTTTTCAATTTTGTTTCATTTCAGTTTTTATAAACTCAAGTGTTTGATTTGCTGTCTGGCATGGAATTTTCATTCACCATTAGTGAGACGGTTTTAATCCAAGAGGACTTTCCTGTGATAATCCTTGATAATGGGCTGTCACATAGTGGGAGAAAGACTTTTAAGACCAAACTTGATGTGAATAAATCAGGGCACTTTCTTTTCCCGGTCTTTTGGCCAGTAAATTTTATGGGCAGGATTTCTTCCCCGCTGTTTGTATAGCGTGTTACCAGAATATTACAGTATATGAATGTGTTTCTGAAAGTAATTGTTTCTTGAGTTGCTTAGGTGTACAGTTAATGTAGGATTTTGTCATAGAGGGAGAAGGCTTGCTTTAATGTTTATAGTACTGCTTCTAGGCTTTTTGCTGCAGTTTGCTGTGCTTCTTGGATACCAGGTGTTAAGCTCATCATCTGGAACATGGGCTGTTTTAATACTTGAAGATGTGAGAGAAGGGATGACATGTTCAGAATACAAGAAGATGGTTTAGGGACCATAGACCTTACAAACAAAACAGTCTAAATAATTTCATATTCTAGACTCCAGCAGTAATAATATTGACAATTATCTTTTAAGATGTTTTACTATCTTCCTATACGAGTAATTTTTAGTTTATGATAGTTATCTTAGTGAAATATTGGCATTATTTTAACAGTATCTTGCTTCTGCTGGGGCTGAGCTGGGTGAAGGACATAACGATTAAATGTCAACTCTAGTTCTTTTATAAATGTTCTTGCTGAAAGATCTGCAAACATCAAAACTTTTCATGGGGCTGCTGTCTTTCTGATGTCTTACTAAGCAGAGCAAAGCTGCTGTATAGTCTTTCAGCACAGGTTTAATGTTTGGCAAAGGTTGCTTAATGCTGGAATGTGCATGTTGGAAGTTGGATCAGTTTTGCTGCTGTGCAGAACTTCTGAAGTATTGGGATATTGTCTCTGTAACTTGTATGTTCCTTGGCCTGGCAAACCACAAATCACTGCTGAAACTGACTAGTTGAAATCTGACATGCTACTGCTTAGATGACTCTTCGCTCTGTGGCTTCTGAAGGTGATTGTGTAGGTTTGTATTTGTCTGTTTAGGAAGTGAATTAACTAGAGCTGAGATAGCTTGCTTTTTTACTTCTCCCTTTAAGTAAAACAAAGTAAAAGTGTATTGCTTGTAAAATAGGTAAGAGTCTGGTATAGTTTTTGCAGTCTGCAATTGCTCTACTTGGAGAATTTGCAAATGGAATTCTTACGCGGTATGTGAATTGCATTATAAAAACTTAATGTAAGTCTGGCCCTACTAGGATGGCTGCTTGTTCCATTGGAGTTTTCTTTCCTGTGTGTAGTATTTGATCCAAATACATCTTTTTGTGTAGTTTGTTACAAAAAGACTCTCAGAGTTCTTTTGTTCACTGTGCTTTGGCCTCGATAAGCACCAGCATCTCCTGTGATGTGGGGAGAAAAATGTGTCTCTAAAGTGAGGGGCAAGTTTTATGATGCAAGTTGCTGATATTGAGCTGCAAGGCTAAAGTGTGTGTAAGAAGGGTGGGGGTAATCAAGTATATTGTAATTGATGTAAATATTCTGTAAAATCTTACAGTTCAAAAACTGTCCAAGAACAGAGAGAACTTTGTTAAAATATCTCACTCTTTTTGGTAGGTAATCATTCAGGGCTTTCGAAGCTACAGGGACCAAACCATTGTGGACCCATTCAGCTCAAAACACAATGTCATTGGTAAGTTCTGATACTTGTCTTTTAACATTAACTAGAGTTGCAGGGTTGTTTTTGGATGATGTTCACATTGAAGTCTGTGACAGTTTTTAACATGCTGCCTACATTTGACTATATTTTCTATTTCGGAAACTTTTTTACAGTTTTCTATAACATATCACAAGATATATTCCACTTAGGGCAAATAATGCTAGTATTCAGTTTTACTGTGACAACAGTAAGTCCAAGTCTTTAGAAACTGAGCAAGGTTTGTAAACTCCTTCATATGTGCAGGTCTCTGTATCAGCCAGACCCCTGTTAACAGCTGTCCTTGCAGGAACAACAGCAGAGAATTTGTATGGGATTTTTTTTCTTGGGGGTATGCGAATGGGATCATTTTTGATAAGTAGGCATGCTAGCTACAACAAACTGCTGCAGAGAAGATGGTCCTCTTTCTTCCAGCTTCGGAGGAATGAATTTCTAGAATGTGAACTGTCAAAATGTATAGTATGTTTCAAGGTGTAGTTTCATAAATAACACCTAATCTAATAGTGTGTTGTTGTGCACTGTTCTTACACCTCTTCCTGGTTTTGCCCATGCCTGGTCTTGCCTTTTTATTTGCATTGATTTTAGTAATTGTGCAGCAACTTTGAGACTGCTGGCCTAACAGAAAATGGTCTGTTTTGGATATAAAAACATAGTAGCCAAGATTTATTCTGAGACCGGAAAAAACACACATATGACTTGAGTAGTGTGTCCTATTATGTAATGTTTCTTCAGTGGATGCTAAAACTTTATCCAGGTATTAGTGTTGTTAAAAGGACAATAATTAAAAGGATTATTTAATCCACCTTTACTGTTTTTTGCCTTTTTAAACATCTCATAGCGATCTCCAGTAGTTTTGGGGATGAGATGAATCTGGAGTGCAAGTAGGCAGGAAAGGATGAGAAGCCTGGGATGCTTATTGCTGCTGAAAGGCAAGCAGTTTGAAATGAATATAGTAGGTGCTGATAATACACTGAGCCTTGCTGAAACACAACAGAATGAACAGAGATTACTGTATGTTAGCATAGCCCAGTGTTCTTACACCTTTATTTTTAAATAGAAATAGTGCTACTTCCAGTGTTTTTTAAAAAAAACATTGCTGAATTAGCAAGTGGAGTATTAAGAAGTTCATACTGTACCTGAAGTTCATACAGTCAACCTGCATGTGGAGGCAAAGTGGTGTCCTTTGGTTAAATAGGAAACTTTGATGCTAGGGCCAGAAGAATTGGATTTAGGTTTACTGGTTATATCCCACCAGGAGATCAGTATTAGAAAGAAGAGGATGGAAATAAATAGGATTGGTTTAATCATTATTCTCATTGTGGAATAGTATTGAAGTTCACAAGTTGCTGTAATGTGTTTGAGTGGGGAAAAGACTGCTCTCTTGTTCTCAGACAATGACTAAGTGATCCACCTACTAAGTCTGCCTCGTTACCTTGAGATTTTGGTTGGTTGTGTTATATTTGGGTTCTATTCTTGAATATTTATATGTAAAATTTAATGTACATTGTAATGTTAACTCATGTGAACTTGACGTGCGTAAAACTTTGTGTTTGAATTTCAGTGGGAAGAAATGGATCTGGAAAAAGCAACTTTTTCTATGGTAAGTATGGATTTCTTAATATAATAGCATGGGGATGCTGATGATACCAGGTTTCTTTGGGTTTGACAGAAGTTGATTTACCAAATGTTCTTCAACAAGGCATGGCAGATCGGTCTTTACTTGGCAATGATGAAAGGCAGATCTCAATGCACTTGAATACTTATCTTCAGTTTTTTTGCTGGTATTTGGCTTCTCTTACTAATGCCTTCTAAGATTTTTAAATGGCAAAAAAGTATTTACAGGAGGAAACTGATTCTAAAAGTCACCCACCTTGAAAGCTGCTAGTGATATTTGCAGTTGTTCTAGATATTCCTAGTGGCTAAATTCTAAGCTGATGCCATAGCAGTATGGTGCAGCTTATACAACATTTTTAACATGTAGTTACAAGGGAGATTTTGTGGAGTGGGAGCATCAGTGGAGGAATGAAGATGCTGGTCAAGGGTGTTAGTGGCCGTTGTGTTGGTAGACTTTATAAGTCACCACGTGTTAAGTATTTTAGCGATTAACCTGGCTATGTACTTGTAGAGGAAAGCTCATGAATCCCTACTTGTGCAGCATTGTTAATGCCTATGTAGTGAACTGGGAAGGTGGTGACGATAAGAATTCTTCAGAGAAATTGTAGTCTACAGCAGGCTGAGGGATAATTATCAAGCAGATTGACATTTTTAATGATGAAACACTGTAAAATATTATCAGCGGCATAACTGTAGGATACAACAGTAAAACAGTATATTTTGAGTTGAAGAAACTGCTGCAGATCTCCCTAAAGGAAAGAATAAATCTTCTGTTTCTTTACAATTTTATTACAGCAATTCAGTTTGTTCTCAGTGATGAGTTTAGTCATCTTCGCCCAGAGCAGAGACTGGCTTTGTTACACGTAAGTGAAGATGTATAACAGCAATACTAAAGAATAAGCTAATGCATTTGAATGTTGCTACAAAAAATGGTAAATTGCTGGGCTGTTGATATTTTAAGCCAATTATTTTGGAAGCATCCTTAAAGTTTTTTTGTTTCCCTTCGGCAAAAGGGAATTTTTTACAAAGTAATACAATATGCTGACAGTGCACATTGGTGAATGAGTATCCAAGATTTTCAGAAATAAAAGTACACGTAGTGGATCTTACATAGATGCTTTTGGCTCTCAAATCCTTTCCCTGACAATGGGGTTGTCAGGGAAAATGGGAGATGAATGAGCTCAAAATCCTCCTAAGGTGGGAATTATCTAACCAAAATATTTTCTTTCTTAGGAAGGTACAGGTCCTCGTGTTATTTCAGCATTTGTGGAAATTATTTTTGACAATTCAGACAACAGGTTACCGGTAAGTTGTAAACACTACTTCAGAATTAGATGGTCACTTCAGACTGTAGTATCTCAGTATCATAGAATGCTTCAGTACTTCTGAAGAACAGAAGACTGCTTTTGAGTCAGTTCTGGTTAAAAGTGCTGTAAACATTCTGGATTAGTTATACATACATAGTGCAAACAGTTTAATTTACTGGGTTTTCTTTTTTTAAGATTGATAAAGAGGAAGTCTCACTTCGCAGAGTCATTGGAGCCAAGAAGGACCAATATTTCTTAGACAAGAAAATGGTGACGTAGGTACTTCTTTTCCTTAGCTGAATGAGACTAGTAGTATTGCTGTAAAATTCTCTAGTCGCAAAGAACACGTGCATCGCTAGCCTGAAATAAATTAATTCTCATGAGTTCCATGAGCAATTCTAATTTAATTTTGTAGTACTGAGTACCGGTAGTTTGACAGCGAGGACCGCAGGCTATGTTCAAAAGGCTTTGAATTTACAGTTTAATCCATTCATTACCATGATGTGTAACTGCTTATATAATATTTCTTTCAGGGCTTTTTTTTTTTTTTAAATAGAGGAGTTACCAGACTTTAGGTTGTTTCATGTCCTTCCTTGTGATTTCTTTAACTGTATTTGCCTCCTCTTTGCTTTAAGAGGCTTCCTTCTTAATCTTTTTCCAACACTATCGTATTTTAGCTATTTTCCATTTTTATTCATTCATTTCAAAAAAGAAGGTTCTTCAGACAGTGCATGCATTGCACACAGTGATTATAGTATGTGTTGTATAGTTGTGATGCTTTACTGAATTTTTACAGCTGTCACTTTTAAGTGTTTTTAATACATTCACAATAACATTTCAGGAAAAATGATGTAATGAATCTTCTTGAAAGTGCTGGATTTTCTCGCAGTAATCCCTACTATATTGTCAAACAAGGAAAGGTAAGATTATTTTCACAAAGTAGAAGAAATCACTATCAACAATAGCACGTTTCCTAGATGCCAAACTTAGTTTCAATTATTGCAGAAGTAAACCAAAATCTTTTTAGTTTGAAACAGTTCTTCTAGATGCTGCTCTTGCAAATATTATGTCAATTATAAGAAATAAAAGTTGTAATATCTGTAATGTTGATAACTATTTTTCTGTGGTAATCTTTGCAACCATATGCTTTTCTGTATACTTAAATGCAAATCGAACTTAATTCCTGTGACTATCTCAGTGCAGATTCATAGATTTCTGGACCTTAAGATGATGCAGTAAAGTAATTGTAGAGAATTTTAGGATGCTAAAAATACTGTCAATAGAGGATGAATAGGAACTTGGAAGCACCAAAAGTGAACACATATCAGGGAAAGGGCTCAACAGCATGGCCTGTATTAACTGAAAGGCATACTTAAAAGGGGAATGCAGGAGACTTGAGGAGCACTTGATGGTAAAAATGCTGACCCAGAAGTACAGTCTCTCAGATGTTTATCAGGATAAATTTTCCTATACAGCTGAGTGTGTGTATTTGGAGAAAACATCTTCAGTTGGAAAGTCACTTGTGTTTTGTCTTGGGGACTGATGCACATGACTTTTACAGCCAAAATGTACATACTGGTTTTAATATAATACAAATTAGAAACAGTAACCTTATAAAAGGATGCAACCACTGGAATTCTATTGAAGGAAAGTGAGTTTTATGTCGGGTTTAATTGTATGACTGATTTAATGTTGGATTAATGAGTGTTTGATGACCTGAATTATTCTAAGAATTATAACCCCTACATTTTGTGGGTTTTGGAGGCATCTAAACTGTTTAGCACCAAGATGTAAAAAGCCCAGGCTTGAGTTTCTCTAAACATAATTTTGAGCAGGTAATAATTTCTTCAGTTTACATAATGCTAGTATCCTAAGTTTTAGCAATAACTGGTAGCATTTGAAAACCACCAAAATTCATTGCAAGCAGAATACTTGCCTTTCTAAAGTAATTATCTCAAAGGGAAATGAATATGGTATATTCTAGGTATCTGAATCTTCCTGCCAAAACCTCAGGCAAGCAGGCACAGCAAAAAAAAGTGCAATCTTTGATGTGTTGTGGTTAGTCATACATCCAGAGCAGCCTATTGAAATCATAGATCTTGAATTTTCAGATCAACCAAATGGCCACAGCTCCTGACTCTCAAAGACTGAAGTTACTAAGAGAAGTGGCTGGTACCAGAGTGTATGATGAACGTAAAGAAGAGAGTATTTCACTGATGAAAGAAACAGGTAAAAACAGTTTAAGAAACGAATGTTTTATGCCACAGTAATTCCACTAACTCTAAAGGTTTATGGCTTTTTCAGTAGTGCTAATTACTGGATAGATTTTATTTGTGGTATGTTAAACATATTTCATCCTTGAATTTTAGATATTTCAAAAAGTTTAAGAAGTGATTTCACGTGTGCTTTTAGTAATAAGACATTTAGCTAGGCTAATAGGGATATTTGTACTGTTCAAAACACATGAGTGATGTCAGCTGGCAAAAATCAGGATACCTACTGCTATGCAAACATTAAAGTTTATGTATTACAGTGTATCATTATTTTAAGTGTGTGGCCCCAGAGAGTACAAGCTTGTGTTATCTCACATAACTAGTATCAGCAGTTCTGCTGTTTGGATGTTTTTTAGGGGAACTTCTGGACATGGGTTTTCCTTTTCACATTTCATATCTGTTGACAAATCACTGGAGGAGATTCAGTAGCTTTAAAGATGTGGGAATGTTTGACAGGATTTAACTGAACTTCCATCTTGTCATCTTTCTAAAGAGGGCAAGCGAGAGAAGATCAATGAGTTGTTGAAATACATTGAAGAGCGACTGCATACCCTAGAAGAGGAGAAAGAGGAGCTGGCTCAGTACCAGAAATGGGATAAAATGAGGAGAGCATTGGAGTACACCATTTATAATCAGGAGCTTAATGAAACCCGAGCTAAGCTTGATGAGGTAAAATATCTTGGCTAATACAAAATTTAACAGAAGCTGTTGATTTGGCTTTTGCCAATGTCTCATTGCATTCCTTGGTAGAATCTTGTCCATGTTCTTCACTAATTTAACAAATTATTTTATTTCTACTGCTGAAACAGAATCTTGCCGCTTAAGCTATTGGTGATCTTTTCCTACAGCTTTCTGCCAAACGAGAGACAAGTGGAGAGAAATCCAGGCAGCTGAGAGATGCACAGCAAGATGCTAGAGATAAAATGGAGGTAAAAAGACTTTTAACAAGGGCTCTCTAGAGGTGTGTTTTGGTTTGTGGGTCTCTTTTTGAGTGGAAGCGTGTTCTGACACCATGTTATATTCTATTTTATGCTTTCATCTTGTTTGGAAATGGGAGAAGTTTTTCACACTTAGTGTCTCTTGATCTCTATGTAATACCAATGTTGTGAGGTTTGATAAATACAGAAAAGTGCATGCTGTATTTAACATACTATGTACTTAAATTTGCACAGGAAATAGAACGGCAAGTTCGAGAGCTGAAGACAAAGATTTCAGCAATGAAAGAAGAGAAAGAACAACTTAGTGCTGAAAGACAGGAGCAGATTAAACAGAGGACTAAATTAGAGCTGAAGGCTAAAGACCTGCAGGATGAATTGGCTGGCAACAGTGAACAAAGGGTACGTAACAGCAGTGAAATCTTAAAATGTCGTTGGCACAAAGTAGTAAGCTTGTACATTGAACTTTAAGTTTTAGGCTGTGGCCTTTCATTATTTTCTAAGGTTTGCTGGACAGGTATCTTAGTTCTTGTGATGCCTTCTAGGGGATGTAAGCATACACTCCTGTGTGATGGTCCTTTATTTATCATCCTGCATGTTGCAAAATCAAACATCTGTATTTCTCTTAATTGTTGCAAGTATTGGTAAGGAAAGTGGTGTTTGTAGCACTAATTTGAACTTTGTTGTTTGGCCCATTCAGATCTTTCTTGCTGGCATGGTTTAACTTGAGACTGCTTCATTTCATCCCTCTTTGCTGATTGAAACTGAATTTACTTCTGTTATGTATTGAACAGTGTAGTATCAGATAAACATCTTGCAATTATTGTTTAGCAGCGAGTATTTGTCTAATTACACAGTTCCCGGTATTACCTAACTTTTAAATACTGCTTTGTTTGATTTTCAGAAAAGACTGTTAAAAGAGAGGCAAAAGCTTCTTGAGAAAATTGAGGAGAAGCAGAAAGAATTAGCAGAAACGGAACCGAAATTCAACAGTGTTAAAGAAAAAGAAGAGAGGGGAATTGCTAGGTTTGTGGCATTCTGCAAGGGGGAGTCTAAGCATTTGCAAAAGACCTCAAGATACTAACAATATCATCCATAAGTGCAATTAACTCAGTTGTACTTGTTGCTTGAGAATGGGGTAGCTTCATGTACTAAGGTCTGTAAAAAGCCTCCTTTATTGTTGGGGTTGAAATTAGTTGGTGAAACTAATTTTTAAGCTTAACCACTTTTGTGGGCTATTGTTGAATTTTTGGTTTATGATGTCTTCTGGGTGATTTTATGGTTTATAACATGATCGTTTCCTTTTTGTTACTGATTTGGTGCTTAAATCTTAGAGCCTGGTTTGACACTTGAAAATTCTTATGGTAGTTTTAATGCTTGCTCTTACTAAATTCAAGATTTCTTTATAATACAGTATGTGTTTTTTTTCTTAAAATAGACTTGCACAGGCTACGCAGGAAAGAACAGATCTTTATGCAAAACAAGGTCGAGGAAGCCAGTTTACTTCCAAAGAAGAAAGGGATAAGTGGATAAAGAAAGAACTGAAATCTTTAGATCAAGCTATCAACGACAAGAAGCGGCAGATTGCAGCTATACACAAGGATTTAGAGGATACAGAGGCCAACAAGGAGAAAAATTTGGAACAGTACAGTGTAAGTTTTCAGCTTACTACTTATCAGTATTTTTGAGAGAAGGATTAAATGATCAATCTAATCTTGGACAGTATGCTTTAGTGTCTATTTATAAGGAAGATGAGCCTTTCTGGTTGGGTGCAATCATTTAAAACTAAGCGGTTGAAAACATCTGCAGGTGTTTCAAAATCCCTTTAGCACTGTATCTGACTTCACACTATACATTGACTTCCTTTCTGGTACTTTCCCCAAAATGTTTAGCCTGCCTTGCTCTGGTCCGTGTTGAACACGGCCATTTCAGATAAATAGCAATTAGTTATGTTTTTATACACGTCTGCTTTGGTTGTTCTCACTCTCCTCTTACTTTCCATAAGCAATCTTTTAAACTGTGCTGCAAGCACCGCACCTTTGTGCAATGGTTGCATCTGGTTAGAAGTTGCGTCCCTGTCCATGTTAGAAGATTAATCTGTTTCAGTACTATTTGCGTAATTTTTCAATTTTATTTTCTATTCAGAAACAGCTCCTGCACTGCAAATACAGTAGTACAATCCAAAAATATCACTCCTGCTAGCAGCTACAGGAGTGAAAACCCCTGCACTTATGGTGGGAGAGTAGGTAGTGCCAGTTCTGCTACCCTGCATGTGCTGATAGTGTTATTCGTAGACATCTTACACAAAGACCAAATTCGGGGGTCAGAGACAAAATCTAGGAATGCAGTCATACAAAGATGATAGTGTTTTGGGGTGGGGGCCACATTTGTCTTGGATGGGGCCCACATTAGGAAGGTAAGGATTCGCTGAGTTGGTGAAAGAAAGAAATGGCATTTAACCACTGTCTGTTCCTGACTGTATTTTATTGCTCAATGGGAATTCTGTAGAATTGAAGAGGTTCAATTTGGGGCAGCCTTTGATTCCTTTTATAATCATTTCTTGGTTTTCTTTTGCTTCTTAAGGAAAGTTGATTTACGCTTAGGCTAAGAGCTTTTTGTTGCCCAAAGGGGAGGTGTCTTGGGTGAACATGGAGATGGAGAGCTTGCAAAGTTAGTTTGGAAAAAACTTGGCTGTGTTTTGAGAACACAGCTGGTCCTCCTGTACACAGATAACTATGAAAACGTTATCTAAGTTCTAACCCTGAGCTGCCTTGAAAATGGCAAGTGTTAAATGAGCAGGCTTACTTAAGGTTGCTTATTGGGCAGTCTAAAATGGCACACCATTGACCATAGCTGTAGTAAAGTACTAGTACTGCTGGAAAGCAGGCTGAGATTTTTGATTAAGAGCAGTATAGCATTGTATGCAAGACTAGTATGTATGTTCTTATCACAAGTGTTATATCAGAGCATGATCACACACAGTTATGTGCATGATAGTTACTGGTTTGATTCAGTTTCTTACTGTGACTTGTAGTGAGCCATTTCACTGTAATACCCACATGCACAGTTCAACTCAGTGCTTGCCTTGCAGTCTACTTGATAACTTCACCTTGTTACTGCTCCCTTACAAAGATGTATTTATTTTTAGTGCTTTTGCAGTGTATTGTAAATTGGCTAAAACGTTTGTAGAAATTGTTTCTGTATTTTAAGTAGTAATTTAGTATTGAATAAAAGAAAGATTCTTGAACATAGAGAACTGTAGTTTCATACTGTTCTTTTCTTTGTGTTAGAAACTGGACCAAGATCTTAATGAAGTGAAGGCTCGTGTTGAAGAACTGGACAGAAAATACTATGAAGTGAAAAATAAAAAGGATGAACTACAGAGCGAAAGAAAGTTAGTAATTAATTGAAATATGTCTGAATCTCACTTAATGTGAAGGACCCCAACTGTGTAGTTTTTAACATGGCATGTAGGTATGTTTTTTAAATATAGCCATGTATGAACTCCTGCATTTTGCCTTCTGGTTAGATTAGCAGTCTTTGAGAATAATAATAATAATAATTAAAAATGTCAGACTTCATTCACACAAAATATTTTTATTATTTTTGCTCTGTAGTTACCTATGGAGAGAAGAGAATGCAGAACAACAAGCTCTTGCTGCAAAGCGGGAGGATTTGGAAAAGAAACAGCAGCTTCTCAGGGCAGCCACAGGAAAGGTAAGATACCTTGTATTTGAGAATTCCTCATGAAAGCTTTTCTTCTCGTTCTTAAGGAACAAATCATAGTCATATCTGAAAGATATGACTGTTATTTCTGTCGGTTATGATCTTACTGTCGTAATTGGGATGGACAAATTATATTTGTAATCTGAATTTTTCAAATATTTATAGCTCTAGAACTACTTGGAAATTAGATTTTAAGCTCAAGGTAATTGAGGTGAGGTAATGAGACCAGGTAGAAATAGAACACTTCTAAAATTTTTTCTGTTACCTTTTTCCTTTTTTTTTTTTTTAATTAAAAAAAAAAAGGCCCTGAAAAGTGACAGACTAATGTTTAGATATCTTTCATTAGATCTTTAGATTAGTTAGCAGGAACTTGGCGAAAGAGGTTACAACCTTTACAAAGTTAGAGGTTAAATGAATGTTACTTCTACATCTTCTGATTGCAGTACAATAACAAGTTCTATTTTAACAGGCCATTCTGAATGGTATAGACAGCATAAACAAAGTTTTGGAACACTTCCGTCGAAAGGGCATAAACCAGCATGTTCTGAATGGCTACCACGGCATCGTGATGAATAACTTTGAATGTGAACCTGCTTTCTACACCTGTGTTGAAGTTACTGCAGGGAACAGGTAATTCCATGCTATTTAGTCTTACTGAAGTAAAAGCAGCTGCAGTGTTATAGTTTACCTGTTGGTGCCAGTTGTTACTGAAAGTTTAATTCTTTTGAACTTGAGCTCTTGTTCTTTTTTTGTCAAAGTGCCTTCTCTATAGTATGATCAAACTGCTACTCCTTCAAGAAGGAAATAAGAATTCTGACTACTTAAAAATTAATCCTAGCTGCTCTTGATCTGGCCTAAAATACCTAAAACGAAACCACAGAGATACCCCCAAATCAGAGCTCCAGACCCACATTCCTGACACTCACCAGAAGGATGGGTGGTGATGCTGAACTATATTGAATAAAGTGGATGGCATCTTCCACTGTGGAGAATTCTACAATAAGCGATGTTGATGTATCAATGACAGCAATAAGTAAGAATTACTTTACTTACACTAGAAAATCTCATGGGTGAGGATGGTCTCTAAACTGTCAAAAACTGCTATTTAAAAGCTGTCTGAAAAGATATTGAGTGTCTGTGTGTTGTAGAAGAAGCAAGTGCCCTTTGGGTGATCCACTACTTCCTGCAGCATCTGACACTTCAAATTAATTTAAATTGTCTTTTTGTGTGATCAGTCCCCTGTTCCAATTCATGATTGGCCATAGAAATTCTTGTTGTTATGAAATGTAGATACTAGCATAAGGGCAGGAAAGAGGACAGGGGTGACATGGTCTTGCAGACTATCACACAGAAATGTCACTGCTACCCCAGTTTGAAATGTAGTCCCTCATTTGAAACATCTGTGTCTGTGAAAGATGTCTCTTCAAAGTACTTCACAGTTCTGTCTGAATCCTGTTGTGCCCCATAGTTTGGAAAAAGCAGAGAGAAGCAAACTGTCGTTAAACTTGCAAAAGAAAAATCACTTCAGTCCCTCTGATGGTAGCCCCCGTCCCGCACAGGGAGGTAGACATGATCTCTGTGGTTTCTGTTGATTGTATACAGAGGTCTAAGATGCAAACTCTGTAAATCCATGCAAAGAAGGATGAATATTGTATATTGAAATGGTACAGAGGAAAGAGGTTTGCAGTTGAACCAGAAAAGGCTGTGTACTCAGTGACACCATGTGCAGGTTGAGCTGCTTTTGTGACTGGAGGGTAGAAAGTAAAATTCTTGGCTGATCCCGTTTTAATGAAAGTGAATAGAGTGTATCCACTTCCTTATTCTAAGGCGCAGACTACAAGAGGAAATGCAATGTACCTTTATATTGATATATTACTTAATGGTACCTGCATGCTTATTGTTCTCATACAAAAGTGTTTGTGCTTTTAGCACGTAAAGTTTTACTTATTTGTTGGGCTTGTTAATTAGGTTGTTTTATCACATTGTGGATTCTGATGAGGTCAGTACAAAGATCCTAATGGAATTTAACAAAATGAACCTTCCTGGAGAAGTTACTTTCCTCCCTCTGAACAAGCTGGATGTTAGAGATACTGCTTATCCTGAGACTAACGTGAGTTGGAGTTCGTTTTGAACCTTCTTCTACTTTATAATTACAAAACCTTATATTTTGAATTGTGTATATTGCTTACTGCCTACTACTTAGCTGTTGAATGTCTGCAATTAAACACCACTTCTAATGTGGGCTTCTTAACACAAAGAGACAGTTCCTCCCAGGTATTTCCTCTTTAACATCACCTGACAAGTAAATAGGTGATAATAAAAGAAGTAGAATTTTATTGTCTCTTGACAATCAATAATTGCCTGAATTACTGAATTGTAATTCTTTAAACTGAAATGCTGCCATGGACAAAAGCTGCAAAGCTATGACATATTACATCCATGGACAATTTGTCAGTTACTGGAAATAAGTCATGTTTTTATATTTAAATATGGATAAATAAACATTCAGTGACAACCATTTAAAAAGTAGTTCTGAAATAAATTTCAATAAAGTATCTGTTCTTTGAAATTTTAGTAGTAAATTAATTGTGTAAATATTAACTGCTTCATACAATAATTATGGTAGAATAAGTTCTTTAAAAATAGATGTGGGTTTTGGGTTTTTTTTTCCCTCAGGTAAACATAGGAAAAAATAAATAGGAAACAAATCAGACTTCTAGTGTGCTTATTTTGGTAGGGCTTTACTAGTAAAACTATTAGTGTTGGTATCCTGCTTTCTACAAAACGGAGTAATTTTTTTGAGGGGAAGAATTACTGCCTGCCAATTTACGATACTTACTCAACTTGTTTCAGTAGATTCCTGGCAGACTCTTAGTTGACTTCAGGCTCAAGCCTAGCTGTTAAAAGCTAAAATTGCAAAATCTTGCACTTGGCTTCCACAGAGTGTTTATCCGTTTGTCCTGGGAACGTTCAGTCAGTGTGTCATCCTTCTCCTGACAGCTGTTTATTTCCAAAGTGTCATTCACAAGATTTTTCTTTGAGTTCAGGGTTTGACATTCTATATGTAAATAAAGATGTATACAGCTCCAGAAGTCTTAGTTCTAGAAGTCTTTTAACTGTGAAGCCAATGTTAATCTTTAGTGAATTTGAGAGTTGTTAAACTTCTAGAAATTATTGTTGTAAGGCTAGACTCTATTCTGTTTTTATTCTTGATGGTAGTTTCTTTTTTCTGGGGCTGTCTTAAATTCTGAGTATGAATTAGTTGCAATATACTTGCTATATTTGTATCAATATGTTCTTCTCATCAAAATCACTGTCACTTCAGGATGCTATTCCTATGATCAGTAAGCTGAGATACAATCCAAGATTTGACAAAGCTTTCAAACATGTGTTTGGAAAGACTCTAATTTGTCGTAGCATGGAAGTGTCTACCCAGCTGGCCAGAGCTTTCACTATGGATTGTATTACTCTGGAAGGTAAATGTTGCAATTTTATAAATTATTGATTGTAAAAATGGGATCCTTGGAATGTGAGGCTTATTAAGTCTGTTAGTGTTGTCAAAATAATATTTTTTTAAATAATAGTATACTTTACTGAGATGTGCAAGGTTGCACTTGGTTAAGTACAGTGCATACAGAATTTTTTCACAAGCCATTGAATTTTGTGATCTAAAAGCTAGTAGGAGTGTATCTCCATGCTGAGAATTGTAAAGCAAATGAGGTTTGTATTCATTCAATTTTTTTATCCAATGTAACAGGCATTTGTTTCCTGGAGTACTTACAGTGCTTTCCACAAACTTAAACCAGTGTTAGAGTGTGAATGCCTCAATTACTGATCAGTTCAAGGTGAATTCTTCTCTGTACCAGACACGTTTACTTTTTATGTTCTCTGAAATAATCTATATCTCCTGTTAATTGCCTGTTCTTGGAGGGCAGATTCCCTGCAGGCTTATTGTTGTCTCTTTTTGTCTCTTAAAGTCAATCTGAAAAAATTCCAAAGGATGTCTGAAGAGGAAATGATTAGTTTTTCAGTAATAGTATATTCTACAAACCACAGATGCTGCTAATTACTCAGCCTCTCTTTTGTTTTCTCCCTAACAGAAGATCTGAGATTTATTTTCTTTTAAACTGTTAGTGCTAGGCATTTGCATTTTACTCTTAATAGAAGTATTTTTTTCCTTCGAGCTGCATGGTTTCAGAAGTTAATTAAAAACTACAAAAAAAAATAGCTAATACTTAAAGGAGGTCATAGCAGTCTGGGTTGGTCTTGAGAAAGGAAATGCACTTTAAATAGCATTCAGAAATAAGCATTTCCCTAATTAGTCTAAGCATACGTAAGTGATTCCTGATTCTGATGCAGTGCCTCTGTACGTCAGTTGAAATGTTCTAGTTAATGTAAGTTGTACGTAGAAACTGAACGTTATGGAGAGCATATAAGGTGCAGTTTATAGTCTTACTCTGTTTTGCTTTTAGGTGATCAAGTCAGCCATCGCGGTGCTTTGACTGGAGGTTACTACGATACAAGGAAGTCTCGTCTTGAATTGCAAAAAGACGTTAGAAAGGCAGAAGAAGAACTTGGTGAACTCGAAGCGAAACTCAATGAAAATTTACGCAGAAACATTGAAAATATCCTTTTGTTGTTCTTGGGGAAAGGTTGCGTGACAAAGCTTTTGTTTTGTGGTTAGAATAATAATTTTTAGGTTAATGCAGCTAGTTAAGAAACAGTTTCTATACCACTGCTGTTATTTTTTTGGTAAAACTTCCATGCCGGTGAAACTTGACTGAAAAATACTAATTGAAGCACACATTGTCTGATAGTGCTTCAGTGAGTTGCTGGCAGCGTAGGCATCAGGAAAAAGGAGCTTTAGGAATTTGTCCCCGTTAAAATTTGATCCTGATCTTTAAAGCTTAGAGATGAGGGTACGCACTAAATTATGAGTCTTTCTATTCTCTTCTCTGCTCTCTTCTCTTCTCTATTTTGTAAGATCTGAGTTTTCCTTACAAGTCCAGATGTATCCCTGTGGTGTTCCAAGGGCCATGTTGTAAAATTAACAGCTAAATGAAGCTTTCCTCATTTGTTTTAGGTGTTGATAAAAGTGCTGAAGTTACTTCTGGTTACTTTTTTGATGGTTCTTGATTTCTCTGTGCAACTGAATATTTTGGTTTTGTGGGGTTTTTTGTTTGGTTGGTTTTTATTTTGGTGGCAGCTGAATATGCCAAACAGAATAAAAATTGAAGGTACTAGTAGGTTCATTGAAAACAAGGATGGAGTTTTCCTTAGCCCACGGTATGGATTAATAATGAGATTGACCAGCTAATGAACCAAATGCAGCAAATAGAGACACAACAGAGAAAGTTCAAAGCCTCCCGAGACAGTATTTTGTCAGAGATGAAGATGCTGAAGGAGAAAAGGCAGCAGTCTGAAAAGACATTTATGCCTAAGGTATAGTATGGGGATATTGAAAGCTGTTACTGTTTTTTCATTAATTGGTTCATTAATATTACTGGTAAACTTGTATTATATTCTGGTTAACATCATAATATGAAATAAGAAATATGTCACAAAAATGTGTTTACATAGAAAAGTGAAATTCATTTAAATCTACAGATTGCTTTGAGGAATGATTCTGTGCAATATCTGTTCCATAGCAACGCAGTTTGCAGAGCTTGGAGGCAAGTTTACATGCTATGGAGTCAACGAGAGAATCGTTAAAAGCAGAACTGGGGACTGACTTATTGTCTCAGCTCAGTCTTGAAGATCAGAAACGTGTGGATGCTCTTAATGATGAAATTCGACAACTACAGCAAGTAAGGAAATGAAAATGTCTTGCCATTAAATGTGGTACCTTTCTTCTCAGTAAACCTATTTTTGTCCTTTTGTATGAACAGTCACTTATAAATATAGCGTAATTAAAATAGTATTCCATCAGTAGTATGTTTGGGGTTTTCTCATTTGCACATTTTTCTCAAATGCTGGGTGAACTTTACTCGAGATACTGTGAGAGAATTGTGGCTATTTGTGTTGGAATAATCATGGCTTCCTTGCTTCTGTTCTTGGACTTGACAACAACAATAAATACAAATAGATATCATCTGAAAGGGGTGATGCACAGTGTGGGGAAAATAAAACAGTGCCTTTAAGCACGTGGTAGATGAGACAAAACCAACCCACGTTGTTGAGAAAAATCCTACACAGTTTAAAAAAACTTAGTGATTTGTATGGTTGGCTTTCATACTAGACAGCTGCAGAAATACCATTTGGTTCTTTCTACCTGTAGAGCAACAGTCCAAAGAGTTGTGCAATATTTTAATATACAGAATTGTGTGATGAGTGGAGGGGGTTTTTTTGTATTTTTTTTAACAAAGAAAATAAGGTTGCTTAGGAGTCAGTTAACGCAATTAATATACTTTTTTATTTTTTCAGGAAAACAGACAGCTTTTGAATGAGAGGATTAAACTGGAAGGAATTATCACAAGAGTTGAAACATATCTCAATGAGAACCTGAGGAAACGCTTAGACCAAGTGGAACAAGTAAGGATTTTCCCTTAAATGTACTTTTTGCAATCTGTTTTTTGGTTTATTTCCAGGACTTTAGTTATTTGATAAATGCTCTTTAGTTATCTGTGATGGGTTTTGCTTTTCCTATATACACACTAAGTGTTTTGCTTAAATTTCAGCACAGTATTTTAGGCATGTGAATTTTTGACAGAAATCCTCCTCTAAATACACAGCCTGTGTATAAATAGGACCAGCGTAGTTACAGATTTGTTTGAAAGTCTAACTATTCTCTAAAACTTTACTAAAATACAGTAATATGTGGAGTAGCAGAAGATAACTTGTTTGTCTGGCTTATACTTTTGTTCCCTTCCATGCTGAAGCTTGGTGGCGTTTGCTTTGTCCCATAGGAACTGAATGAGCTTCGAGAAACAGAAGGTGGCACGGTTCTTACTGCCACAACATCAGAACTTGAGGCTATCAACAAACGAGTGAAAGATACGCTGGCCCGGTCAGATGGTTGGTAGCACCACTTTTTTTTTTTTTTGGAAGAAAATTCTCCAGGATATTGAAAGTTCATGCGTACCGTATTTCGCTTTAGAAGTATACGGTGATACAGCAGATTTAAGTTAATGATTACTTCTTGTAGGAGTTATATAGTGTAACAGATTTTTGGAACTTCGAAAGATAAGTGAAACAGGATTTTGTGCATGTTGTACATAAACAAAAGTGTCCACAGTTGCACACTATAATTCCTATAAGTATGTGTTGGTGATAACAGACTTGTGGCTTCAGGGCATAATGCTTTTGAAGCAAGCTTTGTACAAGATCATACTTGTGTAATTGTTCTTGAATTTGGTCTAGCCTATCAAAAACTAAGCTGCAGTCCAATAGGAAATAGCTTCTGTGTGGCTCAAACTTTTTTTGCTTCTTTTTCTAGACTTTAGCAGTATGACCGTGGTATGTTTGTTAGGGTTTTTTGTGAGCTCTGTACTTATGGGGAGGAACAGAGAGGGATTTCCAGCTTTTTGTCTTAAGATTAACTTTCTACTCTTTAATAAATCTTTTTCTTTAGATTATCTTTTTGTTTCATAAATACTTGACTGGATAATTGTTGATTTTATACAGGCATGTAAATCTTACCGCTTTGGTTTTTGTGCTCTCACCTAATATCTCAGATCTGGATAATTCTATTGACAAAACTGAAGCAGGAATTAAAGAACTTCAAAAGAGCATGGAACGCTGGAAGAACATGGAAAAGGAGCATATGGATGCCATTAACCACGATACAAAAGAACTTGAAAAAATGACTAACAGGCAAGGCATGCTCCTCAAGAAGAAAGAGGAATGCATGAAGAAAATCCGAGAGTTGGGTTCACTTCCACAGGAGGCTTTTGAAAAGTATCAGACTTTAAGTTTAAAGCAGGTAATAACTGTGCTTGGTTTTATGTTTTGTGACCTGAAATACTAGTGTCACATACATCTTGAGTGTCAAATGTGGCTGGAATTGCAAGGTGCTTTGATATGTTAATATTTTCCTTTTACAGTTATTCCGCAAACTAGAGCAGTGCAATACAGAACTGAAGAAATACAGTCATGTTAATAAGAAAGCTTTAGATCAGTTTGTGAATTTCTCGGAGCAGAAGGAAAAATTGATAAAAAGACAAGAGGAACTGGACAGGGGCTACAAATCCATCATGGAACTGATGAATGTCCTTGAGCTCAGGAAATACGAAGCTATTCAGCTGACTTTCAAACAGGTAACAAAATGGTAACTATTGTAAAGACATTGGTGCTGAAATCAAATTGTCTGGATGTGTGGCAGCTGTATGGAAAGAAGCAGATACTAAGTACATCTATGGTATAATAGTAGAGGGCAGTATCATGTAACTATAGGTTTAGGGTAGGGGTGTTAGATACTGAAGAAGAAATAGGCTAGCATTTTATACAGATGTTCATCTTGATTGTACTACAATCCTAGCTTTGCTTTAAACCTCTTAAATACTTCCTTTCTGGTGAATCTGGGGAATGTCTGGTCATAAACTGCACCAAAACCATTCTCCAGCTTTAGTGAAAGTAACCACTAATGTTAACAAAGTATCAACTACAAAGTATGTGAAGTCTTCTCTTAAAAGATAGTTTTCTTAACTGGAATGTCATCTGAAGTTTACTGAAATACTTACTACTTGCTTTTGCTGCTGTTTTATGTTCTAGTTCTGTCACTTTCTTGAAAAATTTGAAAATTCTCATACTACAAGAACAGTTGGCTTTGATGTTTTTAAACCAATCTCTGTATAGTGTATGTTTCTCACTTCTACTTGTGCTTAAGAACGAATACGGTTCTCTGCTTTAAGCAGATACTTAGTGTGATCATGTTAAAATAGCTGTTGTCTGCAGTTGATTTCAATATGTAAAAATGAGCTGCTGTATTGACTGTTTCTTTTTCAGGTGTCAAAAAATTTCAGTGAAGTATTCCAGAAGTTAGTCCCTGGTGGCAAGGCCACGTTAGTGATGAAGAAAGGAGATGTGGAGGGCAGTCAGTCCCAGGATGAAGGTGAAGGCAGCACTGAGAGTGAAAGGGGATCTGGATCTCAGAGCAGTGTTCCATCTGTAGACCAGTTCACTGGAGTTGGCATAAGGGTAAAGAAATGTATTTGTGTTTCGATACTCTGAATAGTTGTTTAGATTGCCTTTTAACTATATTTTTAAAAGGCAAAGTATAATTGGTCCTGTTTAACTATTATAATAACAAGCAATATTATGGTTTAATATTTTGAAATAATCTTGCTGTTGTGTTGTTTTTATAGGTATCCTTCACAGGGAAGCAGGGTGAAATGAGAGAAATGCAGCAACTTTCAGGTGGACAGAAATCTTTAGTGGCCCTAGCTCTGATCTTTGCTATCCAGAAATGTGATCCAGCTCCTTTTTACTTGTTTGATGAAATTGACCAAGCCTTGGATGCTCAGCACAGAAAAGCTGTTTCAGGTAACTGTCTACCTTTATTCATCTTCATTGCGGTTGAAGGGGACAGTCTGTCTTCTCATCTCTTATCTTTAAGATAAAAGCTTTTAATCATAAAGGCACATTTTTTAATATTCCAACATGTGTGTTAGAATTTAACTTTGTGCCTTCTGAAGCTTTCATGAACTTGCTTGGAGATGGAAGCTCTGTGTTGACTACTGTGTCTAATGCATCTCCTTACTACACTCAACGTGGTGGAAATAGTTGTTTCAAAGTGTAGTTTGACTTCAAAAATTAACTTCTAGATCAATGCATTGCTAGAAGAGTATTTATTCTGTTGTTCATCATAGAAGTTTAATACCCCACTGAGTGGCTGGATTTGTCAGAGCTGATACTGGAATTAATAATGCTTTAAAACCTGGTATTGGATCCTTTTTTGATCTGTGAGAAGTTTAATTTTATTAACCAAAACCTAATTTTGAATAAGGAATAGCAAACGCTTTTCCTGTCTCCTATTAAGACCTGTCTGCTTTATTGAAAAGCAATAGAAATAGCAATAGAAAATTTTGTGTGTGTTTGTTTTTTTTTTTAGATATGATTATGGAGCTAGCAGAACATGCTCAGTTTATTACAACTACTTTTAGGCCTGAACTGCTTGAGTCAGCTGACAAATTCTATGGTGTAAAATTCAGAAACAAGGTAAATAATGTTTTAGTTATGGCATTTACTTGTGAACCTTACCAAGTTGTGCATTTGTTCAAAGTGAAACAGTCTTATTTCAGTAATGATTTTCTAGTTATATTGCAGTCCTGTGTAAAAGTTCGTGAAAAAGAATTTAAATATATACAGATGTCCCTTGTCATGTTCTTTAAAGGAGAGTAGAAATTGATTATAGTCCTGTTGCGGAGTCCTGGAGCCTTCAAAAATAACTGAGTCTCTTATTCTGCAGGAGATACTGTAATAACTGTATACTTCTTTCTGTTCCACCAGGTCAGTCATATTGATGTGATCACAGCAGAAATGGCCAAAGACTTTGTAGAAGATGACACCACGCATGGTTAAATGAAATTGTACTTTCTGCTTGTTTGGAAGATGTGTATAGTGCTATGTTTATGCCAGGGACCTGTAAATTTAAAATATGAAGTATTTAGTCCTTGTTTAAAATAGTTTTTGAACATACATTTTAACCAAGACCCCAGAAGGCTTAGTTTCAAAGGAGCTTGAGTATCCATTTTGTCTCTGTTGCTGTATTTTATAAGATAATTGTTAATGTTACCTTTATACAGTACCTGTAGTTTGGAAATTTTATTCTCTTCCCTCAAATCTTTTGTAAAGTGTCTGTTGCTGTTTTAAAGCTTTTCAGAAAGTGCTAGTTATTCCTTCTTAGGTATAATTTTATCATTTATATTGCCTCACCTGGTTTTTTTAATGGCTTCAATTAAAATGATTGGTTTTATCGCTGTAACTTGTATATATTAAGCTTTTGGTTTATATGGTCTTTCTTTGGAGGATTCTACTGAGATGGATTAAATACTATTTGGTAATACTGGAGCTGCATGTTTCAGAAGTACGAGCAAAACAGTTCTTTCAAGCCATTTTTGTTTCTCTTCTTCCACTTTTTTGCACATTGCCAATGCCAGCAGAAAACCATCCCAAATCTGTGCTTGTCCAAATTCATAGTGTTCTGGTTATTGAACTGAAAAAAAATGTAACTATCAGAAGATGCTGAGAAGTCTGAAAACACCCTGTAACTGCATCAAGACAAATCACAGCCCCCTCTCTTTTCCTGGCACCCTGGCCAGTGTAACAGTGCCTCCATTATATCCCTTCAGCCAAAGAGACCTGCATAACTTGAGCCAAGTGACAGTCACCCGTCAAAATGTGAATCTCATCCTACTCTCCAGGCATTTGGCAAAGGGCTATTGAATAATTTGATGTGTTATTCTGGAAAACTTTAAGTTTTACCATTAACCATATATTCCTTAGATAGCAAAGCAGCTGTAAAAACAAAATCAGTTGGGATTGCCATAGTGTGTATATATAAAAACATAAAATAACCTTAAACAATACCTAATGTAACTTTAAATAGTACAGGGAGAAGCAGTGAACTTGTATACTGCATTTACTCTGTAGGGTACTTTGAAGGAAGCAGAAGAATAAAGTGGATAAGTTTTCATCTGCAAGCACCCTTGCTCCCCACTGAGAACTTCAGGGAAGCGCAGGAAAGGAGAGCGTGAACTGATGTCTCCTGAGCTGAGGAGCACAGGTGCTTGCTGTACAAGGCAGGATAAGAGAAGAATGCTAAAGCTGGTGTGGAGTAACTTCCCCAGGGAATCATAATCATGTAGGAAATAACTACCTGCAGTAAGTCTTGAGCCAGGAGGAGGAGGATGTTGTACCTGACATAAGCTTTCTAGAACTTCAGGGGTTCACTACATAGTAGACTTCTCAGTGAAATGTTAAGCTCTTGAAGCCAAAGTTGTCCCAGTGCCCCCAGACGTGTTTAGCCTGAGTGAATAGACATTATATTTGAGAACCCTGAAGAATTTGAAATTTGTCCTCTGCATACAGAGCTCTGAATATGCATTTAGGGTGGCTAGAGAGAAAAGTAATCCTGAATTACCCACAGGTGAAATGAGTTCAAAGTCTGGAGAAGGACCTAAAGACCCTAGCCACAGATTCACACCTGAGGTTGCTGATTCTATGCTGTTGGATCCAGTGCACATAAGAACACACTTGAAATGTCTGTAATCGACGACCCTCAGATATATAACTTGCCCATAGTAATAGCAGGCTGCCCTCTGAGCTAACTCATTAGGCTTGCCAGTGCTAGGGTATCAGCTTGAGAGCTGTTAGTTTGAATTTTGGAAGAGATAAAGAGTTCATAGGCCATGAAGCTAATTACTGAGCTTATTAAGGAGGGTCATGCTTAGTCCATCTAAAACTGATCATGAGTTTTATCAAATAATCTCATTAAAGTCAGAGTAGATTAGTACAGTAGAGGGGTTTGGGTTTTTTTTGTTGTTACAGTGCTCAGCATAATAGAGCCCAAGTGCAGCTGAATAACTGGAGTAATCTCAGCTGTGTTAGGAATTTTCCTCTGGGTTGAGTCTGGCATTGAGTTTATCAGGAAAACGTGTAACTAGCAAGCTGGTGGAAACACAACTGAATACTGGGTTGATACTGTGCAGGGTAAGAATAGACAAACCTTTAGCCGTTTCTGCAATTTCTTGTCTGCTAAAGACCAAGGAGCTACTTGCACAAAACCTGGGAGATTTATCAAGACTTTTCAGAACCCATTTCCAAGGTAAGTTTGGGGGGGGTGGTTATTTTTTTCTTTAAGCCTAAAGGGCTATTAAACTTTGTGTTGTCTTTTGGAAGTGGCATTTCTAGAGAGGCTACTGTCTAAGTTGACACCTTGTCTTCCTGTGAGTGTATGCCACCCTACATGCTCATTCTTCATGCTGTGATGCCTCTGCTGTGCAGCCACGTACTGCAAGAGTGAAAAAGCTTAATGGCATCAGTTCCTTTGGCTGAGTGAGCATGTTACCAGTAATGCCAGCATGGCATGGGACCGGAATGGGAAAGGCTGAAATAACTTACACAGCACCTCCTCCAGTTGTCAAAGCACACAGCCTTTGTGTGGTGCTGTGGATGCCCTAGAGCGAGCTTGGGTTGCTAATTAGAAGCTATAGTTAGAATTGAAGAGGGCCTCAAACAGGGATGAAGTAAAGTAGGTTATTTAGCAATCCAAACCAGCTCGCTACTGGAAAATAAATTACATAAGAGAGAACTGCATGAAAATAGAAAAACCTCATCCATTGCTTTATGTTTTAAGGAAAGTCTGTGTACAAAGGAGGAAGAATTGTCTTGAAAAGTTATATCTGCTCCCTAACGATTTGTTCAGATTGACACAGAAACAGCAACACAGGGCTGGTGGATGTGTTCTGGGCCAGTATCAGCAGTGCAGCTTCTGTTGCTCTAGTGTACTAGGAAAAAATCTTGTGGTATGATCCAGAAACACGAAACTTGAGAATGCTACCATTTTAATTTTTTTTTCTGGTTATACTTGTCCTTCCAGTAAAAGACTGCTTGTTTACTGGGTGTCCACCTGAGGCTGCGTTTCCTACTGCGAGCTTGAAAGTCACATGGGAAATACAAATGAATGAAATACACTGAGTGTCTCCAACATAGCTGTTCATTTTCTTAATTACCAAGATATGAAATGATCAGCTGAGTCACTGATAGTTTCTGATACCTTAGGATAGTTTTCATCTCTAGCAAACATCCTTCAGGTACTTTGTAAGATTAATACCTTTGTTTTATATTTTTACTCTTACATAACTGTTACAAGATGTAATTTTTAATTTTGGGCAGGAGATGGAGCTAAACTGGACTAAATACAAAAAGGAAGTTTGCTTTATTGTTAAAGTGGAGGGTAAAATCAAAGCTTTTCTATGAGGTTTTTGGAGTTCCAGAGACTGTTACAGTGGTTGTGAGGATCCTGAAAAAATAGAGAAATACAAATTATAAACAGTTTTACATACAAAAGAATATAAATAAGTTGGAATAAATTACATTTTTTTGCTTAAAAACTTATAAAAGCCTTTAAAACTTTAATAATTTCCTATAGTGTTCTTAGTGGCTATAACTGTGCCTTTCCAGAAAAATGTATGCATTGTATAGGTAAAGTAAGAAAAAAAAATTCTGAAAAATTGCCACAGAAGTAAAAGAATCTGGTTCTCCTATGAGAAATGACTAAATTCTTTCTAGTGACTGAACTCATCGTTCTCTCCTTGCAGCTGAACCTGTGGGTGTGGGAGGTGATGATTCCCAAAGCAGGGATGAGCTGCTTCTGTTAAATTTCTTCCCTCGGATTGGAAGTATGAAGCCAGTTCCCCTGGCTGTTGGAAGTTGGCAGCTGCTGGGATCCGTTCAGCTGCTCCCATCCCAGTGTATTTATCCGTAGGCACAAGAGCACTTCTGAAGAACAGCTGCTCTGCTTTCGGAGCACCGGGTTCTAATAGGTAACAGCTCTTCACCTGGGGAGGAATGGCAGTTTTTTATTGACTCCTAGCAGAGCCCTGCTGACTTTACAAGCTGAGAGTCTTCAGATATTGTTTCAAAATATTTTCCTAGGGAAAGGCAACCTTAGACCCTGGAAAGTCTTTATGTCCAGCATCTGCTTTCATTCCTCATTAGACACAATGGATGCCTTTACTACCTCCCTAATAGTCAATAAAGCATTCCCAGTAACAAAATCTAAATCTTTTCATATGTGCACTTAAATTCATTTCACCAGTGATACCGTCTTATTTCTCAATATAAAAGAGTGGATTTGGTTTTACAGAAAAGCAAATTTGTAACATTTCCTGTTAGTGTGATTATAAGCATATTTGGGGATTATTTTAGCTGGGGGCATTTTTCACCTCGATGCTGGCATGATGTCTCTTCTCCCTCTTCCAGTCAGCTGAAGTGCAGAGGGAAGGCTGAGATCCTTGCTTCTAGTTACTCTGCCTTGCTCTTCCTTGAACGTAGCTTTTTCTCAATTTGTCTTTTTTTTTGCTACCTTTGACTGTAACCACGAGGGGGCATCTCTTGGGTTTGTTAACCTTGATTGCCTCAAGTTCAGCAGTTCAGTTTTCTGCCTCCGTATTTTGTCTCAGACAAATATTTCTTACATAATGCATCATGGTTGAGTAGTCCTTGGGTTCCTCTGTTGTTGCTATTTGACCTGTGAACTGTGCTCAAAGAGGATACATTGAGCCCATGTGTTATTGTAACAATGCTGAGCCCAGCAGAAGTTTTCAGTGCTATTGGATCAGCAGCCCCTTGGCATTGCATTCCACTTCTAGGAGAATTATATTTTTCTTCTGAAACACTTCCAACTCCTCTTTACTGAGGCAAAGAAGAACTTTTCATTTCTTAGTCTTGGCATGGCTTGTGTTTGGGGTAGTTTTACTCCTCTGTGGAAATGTAAAGATGAGTAATGACATACCTATTCTCGGGTTCCCACCATTCTAGAGATGAGATTTACATCGGGTGGGATCAACATTTAGATCAACATCCACCTGAGAGGATGGGTCAGTGAGAAGTCTGTTGGGGTACAGGACCTCCATGATACATCATCTGCTTATATATACTATACTTTAAATAGGAGATGTTCCAGACAGAGCACATGTGCGAGGCAGAAGTACAACATCCAGACGGAGCACGTGTGTGGGGCAGAAGTACAACATCTAATTGCTGTTGATAATGCTAAAAGTTGCAGGCAGATGCTGCTGCAGCTTTGAACACAATGAAAATCTGTCTCTTCAAAAGAGTTCCAGTGTTTCTTTATAGTTTAAGGATAAAAATGCATCCATGCCCTGTAGTATTCAGCTCACCTGAACAGCATCTAGCCAGCTGGATGCAGGCCCTGCTGGTGCAGGGGGAAACACTTCACCTCCTTGCTTAAACTGGGGGAAAAGTCTGAGCTTGTAAATTTCTGGTCAGTTTTAGAATTCAGACTTGTAAATATTGAGTAGCTGGAATCTCTCAAGTACAGCTTTAGTTCCCAACACTGACTACTTGGGAATAAATTGCATTCCCACTGCTTTGTGGTTACCTACAGGCTGATAGATAGGGCAGAACCCAAAACTGTACTAGGATTCCTCTATGTAGCTGCTATAACAGCCAGGAGGAATTTATATATTTTAGAATATATATGTATATTACATAGTATTATGTATGACACTATATTATTAATATATAATTTACACAAAGGATTTATACAGAAATTTTGTATATAAAATTGTATTATCTTCATATATTTTAATATTTTATATTTATTTAGAATATATAAAGACATATTAAGGAAGTACTCTTCTCTACTTTGTCCTAGTGCTATATTCAGTATTTTGTCTGAAGGTTTTGCTTGCACAGATCATGAAACACTGAAGCATAAAGAAGGTATTTACACAGTTCTTAGAATGCACGGTGGTGGTATCTAATACTTGTTTTTAAAAACACCTTTTTAACATCTTAAAAATTTTTTAAAAGGCTCAAAGACATGAGCTAAGAGAGTTCTGGAGTCCTAACATTGTTTTCTCAGTTGCACTTGCCTACAGTACTCCGTGTAGATTTGACACTAGGTAACAGTTTGAGGCTATTTGATAGGTTACGGCATTGATTATTTATCTTGAAAAGGTACCAAGTTACCTGTCACTGCTATGGTTACACCCCCTTTCAAAAAAAACCAGTCTTTTGCCAAGCCTGTTTGTTTTGTGCATAAGAATTCTGACCACTTTTCAGTCAGTGCCCCAGAATTTTTCTCCCCCAGGATTTTCCGTGGGCCTTACTGCAGGTGACACAGACTAAGGATGACGTTCAAGCTGATCTTCCTTGATTGGTGCCAGATCCTGGGCATTATTGGGTTTGTTCTCTGGTTCATTCTCCAACTGAATATCCCTCTGGGGGACCAGGCAGTGTTCCTGAGCCCGTTTTAAATCACTCAGCACTTCTTTGCCTTCATGAATCCTCTCTTACCCCACAAAGGTAATTACACTGAAGCTTGTAAGATGGCTCTGACACTACAGAATGAGATTTAGATGGGTACGTAGGCAAGTAGATGGATGCACAACTCAGAAGCATGGTGACATTCAAATCTCTTCTTTAATAAGGGACACTAAAAGGTGTGTTCAGAACTGTACTTAAGGATTGTATGTAGAAGCTTTCATGCACAATGGTCTGTGTATCCAGATTAAGTCTGTAAAAGGTCTCTTGCAAATTTCGAGGTAAGTAAGAGAAGGGCACAGTTGTGCTCCTTCAAGGGAGCAGGGAAGTGAAATAACTGGGGTAGATCTAGCGTGAGTCACCTGAATCCCTAATGGCCATTTGGAGTTGTCTCCTAGAGGAGACATCTCCGTCTGCTACATAAGATGTTAAGGGTCCAAACTGTAAGAGAATCACACCTACCTCAAGGTAGGTCATATAAATAATCCCTAGGTGTCCAGTGTAAAGGTAAAGCAGGGAGACCACAAACTGGATGGAGGAGGAGGATTTTGTATTCATGAAGCAATAGTCTGGTGGGTAGCTGGAGTAAGCAGGAGAAACTGGAGAATTTGATTTCTGTTCTTTATTTCCTCTTCCCCTTCTTCCTCAGGAGGCTGGGGCACTCCCTGGATGTAGAGTGGTTCTTCAAACAGCAAGTAAAATGTTCCCCGTCAGACTGGGAACTGGCTAGCTGTATCCAGCACAGTACACTTCTGCTTTGTTGTCTAATTCCTCCTTGTTTTTGAGTTGCTGAGTGAGGCGGCTTGGGCTGATTTCTGGAATGTGCAGCGAGACGAGGGCAAAGCGTGGATGGATACAGCTGGCGCGATAAAACTGGAGAGGAGGTTCCCAGGACAGCCAGGCTTTCAGGGTGTTGGTTTTATCTTGACTATGTACGAGTTCAAGAGAAGTGGCTTCACTGTGGCAGCCCATGGCGGGCTCTGAGGTAGCAGCAGGGCATGTTGTGCTGGTTCTCTGACGTAGCACCAACTTCTAGGAGAGCAACTCACCATCATGAACTTGGAGACTGCATAGAATTTGCAGTTATTCGTACCACGTGCTCCTAAGGAACCCCTGAACGGAGCCCTGGGATCTCTGTGTGGGTTTTTTACACTGGCTGATTGTGGAGGTTGTATTAATAACTCTTTGTTGTCTAAGTGCATAGATGTTGGCCTGTGTAGAAAGAGAGCTAAAGGGCTGGACAAAGGCTGTGATCAAGCTCTCTGGCACTTGCTTTGTGGCATTCAGCGACTCAATGGCTGTTGTTGTCTTTGTCTGTAGGGAAGTTGCGCTCACAAAACAATTTGGAGCACTCGGCCTGTGCTGCAAACAGCATTGCTGGTCTCACTCTGCTTCCTTGCTCTCTGTGAATTTCTAGGTGCCAAAAAATCCAAGGCAAGATCCAGGATGCTCCTTCATTTTCTTTCTAGAGAAACCAAAGAATGTGGTCTGGGGAAACCTTCATTTGGTCTGCATGTCATCCTTCCCAGCAGCATCACCAGCATTGCCAGTTCCTATGAGGTACTCTGCTTGGTGACTAGAGAGCTTTATTTAGCAGGACACACAATCGAGCAGCTCCAATTGGGAAACTATTAAGAGCAAAATAAAAAATAAAATAAAATTTAAAAAAAAAGTTGAAAGAAGATAAATGGGTACATAATATCTAGAATCACATCTACAGATGACTTAGTTATTCATTGCATAAATGCATTGTTTATGAATAAACTGTAATATCCTGTCAGTCCCTAACTTCTACATGTTTTTCATTCCACCAGGGCTTGGATAATCATTTTATGAACCAATTTCCTGAGAGCTGAGCATCCTTTATGCTTTGTAGTTTCTCCTGACTTCACCTTTCAGGAGCTATGCACAGTGACTGCAGTACGGGTGTGTGTATAATGGCTTGGCAGGTCTCCACAGTTGTGGAATTTACAATCGTTGCTCTGTGTGTAATGCTTGGAACAGCTTTTTTTTTTTTTTATTTCTGGTGGATGATGAATTAGGCCATCTGTCTGCAATGTCTGCTGACCCTTCCCCCCACTCTCCTCTTCCCTGGTATGTTGGCAGTGTCGCACAGTCAGCCAAGGTCAAGGTCTGGAGCTTGGGGCTGTGACTTTCACTGCTGAGACCACGATGGCTCAGTCCTCAATTTCCTCGGGTAATTCTCCAGTATGTTACGCACCCACAGGTCTGGGATGCCATGCAAGGAGGAGGGATCCATTTACAGTAACATTAAGAATGCGATAATAGTAACTTCCTTCACGCGTGTAGCTAATACTTGAAGAGTACTTGATTTAGGCCTAAAGTTAACGAGCGAGCTAGTTTTTCAAAACATGAATGGGATGCTTCTTGATCTGCACCAAAAATGGCAGAGGACACTTGAAATGAAGTGGATTGAACGTAGGTCTGAAAATGTAAAATGCGGGGGTACTTAGCGCTGAGAGAGATGATGGCTTTGACTAAACAGAAATAGAAAGCCAAGTAAATTTGTCTTGGCTCGTTCTGTTTTGCCCCTTGCCTGAAATAAAAATATATGATAGTGACCTAAGCATCAGCAGCCAAACAGATAGGAAGGTTTACCCCTATAAACCAAGGTAGTATTAGTAACTGTAGAACTTGATCCAAAGCTTTCTGAGGTTAGTGGGAATTTTTCTACTGAGTTTATTAGGCTTTGGATTAAGTGCATACATACAAAAGATTTTACGTAACAGCTTGCAGCGGTAAAGAACGGCAAGCCCTTGGGGAATCTTTGGGAAGCTTTTCTGTAAACAGTGGGAACTTTAGCATGAGTGTCAGACTGGAAGGCTTATTTACTGCTGTTGGCAGCCATCATAGGGATATATGAGCGCCTGTGCAGCTCCGCAGGGAAGGGACTTTTGCAGTATTGCCAGTGATGTTATAAAATGATGAGTCAAGTATAAAAAAATAAAAGTGAGACTGTATGGAAATCATGGGGCTTTGTTTATTTTTAAATAGAAGGCAGTGGGTTCTTTTTGTTTGATGCTTCCCTTTTTGCCTTTAAAGGTGTATGCAAACCAGACTTCAGAGCAGTTGTGTGTACCCAGGAAGGCCAGGAGTTTCTTTTTAACTGAAACCTGAAATTCCCATACACTGATATGAGACATAGGGCTAAAAGATGGCACAGAGCATCATGAGACTTGCATTAACATCTTTGGAAGACGTGATACTGAGCTAGCAGAAGGAATGATGGAATGAGATTTAACGGCGTTCACCAGCAATGAGGAAGAAGGGGATATTCCTACACATGGGAAGTAATCAAATCAATATCTGACAACAGAGCACATGTAGGATGCCTGGAAAAGAGAAACTCTCCTTTGATCTTATATCAGGATTACCTCTGACAAGGAAAAATGATCAGTGGTGCTATGCAAATTCTATGCACAATATTATTTAGCCAAACAACTCTGAGGGGTTGTTATTTTTCAGCTCTTTTTTTTTTTCACTTGGCTAATTTCAAGTACATGTTTTCACACCTGTTTTGGCTGCAGCGTTCAGAGGTTTGTCTCATGGGTCCAAGCAGTGCTGTCTGGAGGTGAAGCAGCTGAAGAGGCTGATGCTGAAGGATGATAACTGCAGATACAAATAGCTTCTCTCACCCCTTGAGAAGAGTCCAGCCTCTTTTAAAGACCAGAGCCCGACGAGACTCAGCTGTGGCTGTCTATTGACAGATGAGATTGCTGCTCTGAGATGAGGCCCTGCCTATGCTGCACCAAGAGCTCGGTGTTGGAGCGGTTACAGGTAAGGGAGTCCCCACGCTTGCTCACCGTGGCACACAAAGGGGCTGCACTAATTTGGATGCTGTGCTCCCCCTTCACACATGGTCCAGGCCGTATGTTCACAGACGCTTTCAGGACCACAGCATAAAGAATGAATAGATCTGCCGTGGCCTTGGTCCTCCCATCAGAGGCAGCACAGATATTGCCTCAGTTTTTCCTGATGGGGTTCAGAATCATAGAATCATTTATGTTACAAAAGATCTTTAAGATCATTGAGTTCAACTGTAAACCTAACATAGCTGAGTCCACCACTAAACCATGACCCTAAGCACCAAATCAACATGCCTTTTAAATTTAGCTTAAACAACCTTTAAGCCTCTCTGTTTGTGACTTTACTGGGGCTTCTTATTATGGAGTGACCTCGAGGAAGAGAAAATGAATAGGCTGCCTGTAAACTCAGTGTGAGGAAAAGGGCGTGTTGGTAGTGGGGTGACTAATAAAAAGGTTTCGTGCAAATGTTTTCCTGATGCTTTTATTAGTCTTGAAGTGTTAATGAGCCTTTGAGATTGGACAACTTTTGATCAATTCTGAGCGTATACCACAGGATAAGGGATCTCAGTTTCAAGAACAGAGATGGGCTTATGAGTTGATATGAAAATCAAACATTCCCTTCATTGTTGTTATAATAGTTCCTCTGTCTTAATAATCCCTCAAAGACCGAAGCACAAAATGGTTTGCTCCTTGTAGGGAAGAAACATTTGGAACCATAAAATTCAGATTACTTTGAGACTTCTGTCTCTCTGACTTTACCAACTGGCAGAAAATTAGATGACATCAAAGAATCACTGGAAAGAGGCTCATTTAATTTTGAAATTTATTGGAAATTGTCACATGTGGTTGATAATGCTAACAGCTGCTTTCCTGTCACTTTACTGCAAAAGAGAGCGGCATTATGCCTGGATAAGGGGTATAAAAGCTGAAGCTGTGAACTGTGATAGGGATGTAAGTTGAACTTTCTGGGATACGCAATCAATAAATTCTGTCCATACTGCCTGTGTTAAGGGCTCAAAAGTGCAGGAGTTTGGGGTTTTTGCTTTTAATAGTAGTACTTTTACAACAAATTAAAATGAATAATTTTACTTAGAAACCATTCAGATAAGATATGCAAAAAACAATCCAGTCCTAACAAAGAGTTGGAAAAATGCCTGTTGTTCATTCTTTTTTTTAAATAAGACCTTGAAAATACCTCTATTCAATTTGAGTTTGCTCTGTACAAACTTAGGATTTAGGAAAAATACAAACCTTTTTTGAGAACAGAAGTGGGAAAGACAGTTTTTCAGGTGCTCGTTCAGAAATGAGACCTAACTGCAAGTTGGGTGAGAGATCACTGAAACGTACCCGTTTCCAAAGACCTTTGTAATGGTGGGTTCACCCTGCTGCATGAGCTGATCCCTCAGCTTCTCTCACCTTTCAGTCAGATTGATGTGTAAAAGTGGTGATAGGTGGCTTTTGTAGAACTTGAAATGTTTTATAGCAGTCGATTTTGGGTTAAATTCTCCAGGATACTTAGCTGTAGTTTTCCAGATAAGGTCCATACTGGTGTGAGAACCTGAATAACAATTTTTACTATATTCATCATATCAATTACATATCCTTTTCAGATTTGATCCACTTTTGGTATTGATCTCCGGAAAGATGGTATGGCAATATTTAGCAGTTACTTAAAAATATCTAAGAAGGTAAAAGAAATGCTTTCCACAGGATGAGGAAAGGACACCAGGTGAAGGAGCTCTCAGTAAATGTTGTGGAAGTGTCTAAATGCTCCATGAGAATCTCAAACCTTGTGTAATTTCTATACATTGATCTGGGTGATATACCTATCTGGGTGATAGGTTTTTAGGAAAGGAACACCAAAGAGGGAAGGTAGTTGCCATAAAAAAATCAGTTGCAGGCAAACATGCATGAGTTTTGCCGCTAAAGTCTACTTCAGTCTGGTTTATTGATCCTCCACCACCTGTGGTTTGAGTGACTTACCACTTACTGGATGCCTTGAAAGATTTTTGGACAGCAGACTGAGAAAGTATGCCTCTAATGAAGCAACAAGATTCGATGCACAGTGTATTTCTGAAGGATTATCAGAGGCCTCGGGCATGTGGTGAGATACGAGGCTGTAGGCCAAGTGCTTTCAACCCCTATCAGTGTAATAATCCATACAAAATGTGCTGTCTTACCCATCTAATTGTAGACTTTGCAGACTATGAGAGTAAGAAATCAAAACCCAAACTGTGTAGAGTGTATCAATAACTAGTCTGAAAGGCTAAATTGTTTCCAAATCTTCACAGATGTTCTATGACCTAAAAGACCATCTCCTTAAAAAATACTTTTAAAGACAAAAAAACTCATGAGGGTTGAGTTCCCTATAGTAAGAGTTTACCAGTATCCATGGTCCATAAATCACGTTCATTGGTGGGATCCCTGTTGGAGTGTATCTGACACGGCTGATGGTTTGGGGACTTGAGTGTTCTGTTTTATCCTTTTTTCCAACAAAATTGACCTCCTTATAACAGCACCAGGAACTGTGCCCTAATGAAAAAATCTTACCATGGATGATTCAAAACAATTTTAAGACTAGTCATTTATTGTTTGTTTAAAGGAGTCCAGTTTGTAGCAGCAAAAGTCCTGTCTAGCATCCCAGTCCTTAAGCTGGGATGGTGAGAGAGGAAAAGCTCACTCACCTGCTGCCTAGATGTCAGGATAACTGTCTGGGAGGACAAATATGGTTTGAGAACAGCCTGGGGGAAGACTTCCAGCTGGACAGTGTGTTTGTCATGAAGTTGTAGGCCTGGCCACCCCTTGCCTTTATGCATAGGATGCTGTTAGTATCACAGTTTCCACTGAAATTCTTCTGGAATATTCAGTGAAGATGCTGAAAAAACAGCTTCCCCGAGTGTGTTATGCAATCTGTTATGTGGAATCAGAGCTGAACCAGCCTGTCCAGTGGGAATGCATTTGTTTTATGTTATCCTTCCAGCAGGGGTTTATCCATGTGTGCTGGAAATTACAGTATTAAATGCTCCAGCTTGGAAATTTTGTGTGAGGATTATCGGACTTAAGTTTTCTCAGTGCATTGCAGCCCAGGCCTTCTGCTGGCACAGGAGTCCTCTGCTCCTTCCACTGCAAAGCTTTTGAAACACTAATGCCTGAAATTAGGAAATCTGAACTCTGCTGAGGAGCAACAGAAGAGAATGTTTTCTCTGTTTTGCTCCTGCATGGCAATGCCTATTTAAAAAACCTTTGCTTTTCTCTCCCCTCACGCAGTTTGTTTTAAGCTTCCCAGCTGAAACAGAGCTGTTCCAGCTTAGTAGAATTGCTCAATTTTCTTAAAAGGCCAGACATAGACCTTGGATACCAAACACTTATATTTCCATTGCTTCTTTTTTTCCCCCCTCTTCCAGACTTACGCATGAAATACATGTACACAGAAGACTGAGGTGTTTCAGAAACTGAGTGTGTTAGCACCCTTTCCTGAGCTGAGCCGAGGATGGGTATCTGCAGATGAAGCAGAGGCAGCTTCTCGGCTGCTGCCCCCTGGAAGCAGAGCTTCAGTTGCTGTTGCCACCTGTCTTCTGCTGGGTACAGCTCCACGCATTCAAGGTCAGTCTTCCCCCTGCTCGCAGTGCCCGCGTGTGGTTCTGAGAGCTCTCACCTGATTCCTTGGGATCAAACCCCCACTCCAGTGCTGAGACCTGTCCAGGGGGTGGCACACATCTATTATTAACACACATCCACCAGATGTTTAGTATCTGAGTGCAGTGTGATTATTTAGTCGAGATTATATTTCTTCGTGTTTTATACAGGAGTGCGGTTGTGCTGTATTTTTAATTCTGTGGTCATTTCAGTGAGCGCACCCGGTGCTGCAGTGGTAGAAGGCAGTTGTTTTTGAATGCATGTGATGTATCATTACCACGTGCTCGGTGCCCTGCTACTGGCCTGATCCTGTGAGGTGCTCATCACAGTCCAAAAATAAAACTTGCTCACAATGTGATGTATGGAATAGTCTTACAGGGGAAGGGAAGGGAGCGCTTTATTGCTTGTATCACTTGACATTGGGACTGCATGAAAACTGGAAAATATTACGCCATAGTAATAGCCTTTCAGATCACCACTGGGTTTGCCAGCAGCGATTACAAAGCTTTATAGTCCATTATAAAGCTTTTTTTTCATCCTTCCATTAGCTTTTGTTTGGAGAACTTCTTTCTTCTAATGAGTGTCAGGTAGTCCTGAAAGGTAAAGGGGTTGTTTCCGAAAAGCAGCTGCTCACGGTTCTGTCTGATTCTCATGGTCTCTAAAAAGGTCATATTAATAAACACATTATTGTTATAAACACATGAAATTCCATCACTTGGCTGCACAGACCTAGCATTTCACTGTGATCAGTTTGAGCTATAGCTGTGTCTCTTCAGCCTTGCTCTGCCGAGGCTGCAGTGCTCATGCAATAACACAATTGGTCACACCTCATTATTGAGGTTATTTGCAATAATGTACAGAGGACCAAGTAACAGATGTTTTGGCTAATCAATTTTTATAGATTTAATTATGTTGATGCCTGTGCATCTTTCTAATGTGCTTTTTTTACTAAAGCTGAAGAAAGGATCTTAACTACAAATTCAGTCAAGCCTCTGTGAGGCTCAGGCTTCAACTTAGAACATAAATATTGCTTGCATGCAATTATAATATTCTATTTTTGCCACTTACGCTGGAGTTTTGTGCCTCTGAACTTCACTCTTGGTAACTTCACTATTTGGACTTAGATGTATGACACTTGTTGTTTGGAGTGACACACACAAATCCCCATACACCAGAATGAAAATTCAGCCCTAATCATCAAAGGGAAGTGAGGACTAAATGAATGTGTGTCATGCGTATCTAATTTCTCCACTGATCACCCAGAGAAAATAAATCACAGCGGATGTCCTTCCATTTCTTCTTTGTTTAAATAGCTAGAAGGAGCTCTGTGTTAAAGTCACCCTGGGTTTCCTCAAGGAATACTAAAATAAATTAATATTGGCTGATTAAATGTTTTGACCCCGATTAAAGCCACTGGAAAATTATAGGCCTAGTTGTCATGGCAGCACTCCAGCTTTTTTTTGGTGTGTGTACTACTGGAATCAGGATAAAACTGGAGGAGCACATCTCAACTAAACTAATACTCAATTTTATCCATTTTTAATAAATCCTTTTTTTGGGACTGTACTCATTGAGTCGCTTTTCTTGTGCATCAATCTCTCAGTGATATCTAGTGTCCAACTGTGCTAGGATCTCCTGTTGTCTTCCCATTATGCAGCAGAAAAGACAGCAAAAGTGATCCAGAGAAACAGATAAAAATGGGGAAGGACACGGCAGACAGACCTGGCTTGATTAAGGGGAAAATTTAAAATGGCACAAATTGGAGATAGGTATCCAAGTCACACTGATTTTCCATGAGAATAGGATAGCTTACAGTCCCTCATCTCTCTGAAATGTTCCCTTACACCCTAAGGCAATTTAATTTGGAAAGAATTGTTGGAAGAAATCTGATAGGTGTATAAAATGAGCAGTATAAAAAGCATGCTGTCACAGCAAGGGCAGTGCCCCGAGACTCGGAACCTGCTCAAAAGTTAATTGAAATCAATTGAAAAGACTTGTGTTGTCTTAAGTAAGCTCTGGATGAGCCCTCGGGAGAGCTGCTTGCAATACTCAGGTTTACCACAAATTTCTTGAATGGCTCAGGGCAAGTCACTCAGGGCCATATCCAGAATGGGGGCCAGATACTGTAATGGGACTGTGCAAGGCTCTCCACACAGCCTCACAGTTTAGGGCTCTTCAGAAGTGGATTATGAGCTACGAATAGAAAACGACTAATAACTTCTGTTTACCCTGCGGTGCTCACAGTTGTAGGATGCTGTCAAGACAGTTTAAAAACATTCTGAAAATGAGGATTAGGCATTTGTGATTATAAGAACAGCGTCTGTAGTCAGACTAGCTTGGATAAAATGTCAATGGCCACAAATCCTTGTGGTTCAGAGCATAAACTCACCAGCTGGAATAATGAAGCAGATACCTCAGTGGAGCAATATGTTACTGTTAAGCAATTTATGGTATTGTTTACTACATGCCGTCATCTGGCCATACCTTTATGTGGATGGTCCCCTGGAAAAGGGGGTCTGTTCTCACTGCCTGGGGAACAGCAGAGCTGTCTCTAACTTGTGCAACTGGGGCCATTTCCATGAGGTGATGGAGGCTCCTGGTGAGCGCTGCACCCTCAGAATCACTGGGCTGGGTCCTTCTGGCTGCCCTAATCTCTCATAAACTCTAGCAGTGTTTTCGGTGCTGTGAAGAAACTTTGCATGTTCCCTTAACCAGCAGCAGCAGCAGTCGTGGTTTGGAAGCCAGGGTGAGCATTAGCGGCTCTCAGCTCAGCACAGGCTGAGTATGGATGACTACCAGCTAAATCGCTGATGGCTCAGCCAAGTCCTGTATGAAGAAAGCAGGAGATTGCTCAGATGACTCAGGAAAGACTTTTTACATAGCACTAATAAGGCAGAAGAATTACTAGGAAAAAAAGATGGAATTTTAGGATATGCAACACAGAGATTGCAATTTTTTCCCAAGCTTTTAGTCACAGAAGACAGGGAGAGGGAATCACCAATTTTTGAAATTTTCTGTATCTCCTCTTTAGAGAGGATTTTGTTGCTAGATGAAAGTTTACTGACGGTTTTCTGGGTTGCCTGAGGCTACCTAGTGAGGTTGGTGCCAGCTTACTTTAACATATCTAACATCTGTTGTCTTCCAGGCTGTGATAATGGCTGCAAGCCCTACATATTTAAGTTAATCAAAGTTCAATCCAATGTTAATTAGGGCTTTTGGCTTTTCCTGCCTGCACCAAGAACAGAGCAGAAGAGATTTCTTGGAAAATACAGTTGGAGGGGATAAATGTGTGCTATCCGACTGCAATGCTTAATAGACAGTTTGAGCCTCGTGATTTGTTCCAGTGAAGCAGGATTTCTAGGGAGCTCACTGCCTAACTCCGACACGCCTCTGGTGATGGCTCCACTGAACCTCAGGTGTTTGGGCCAGGAAATAGACTGTGATTGTATCTCCTTACCTCATCCCCAGCTCCCTGGGATACAAGAAGCCTGCAGCTTCGTGCGCTGCAGCCAGCTGCAGCCTTAGTTCCTGCTGCCTACAAATCCCATATACCTTTTGCACTTAAAACCTTCTAGGGAGGGTCTGTGGCTGACTTGATGCTGAGGTAGATGGGATGTATAATATAAGCCGTGCTGAGCAAACTCTTGCCACCCGTTTGTACTGAAGAGGGCTGCGTGCTTGGTTCGTTGTCTTTGGAGGGATGGGAACCTGCAGTTCAAATGAGTGCCCTGAAAGGGCAGAGGAGTTTGAACTTCCCTGACATTTCTCTTTACTAAGAACCTTTTTTTGGATACTTAAAATTTTAACAAACTTGAACTGTACATGTTTACATTTTTCCTTCAGGGTCTGTGTTACCTTCCCTCTGTCTTTATCACTGGGCTTTCATCACAGGGGTCCTGGGAAGTCTCTTGACCTCACTTGTAATGTCTGTGATGCTGCTTGAAGTTTTAGTGTCTCTTTTGAAACTGAGAGGGGTTAGGTCACAACTGTGACTGTGAGAAAAATGAAAAATCTCATTCTTTCAGGAGTGTTACCTTTCTCATTGCCTGAGTTCAAAAGGAGCTGATTGATAAGTTTGCCTGAGGCTGCATTTTTTTGGCAATTAATCTGCTTCCTAGAAAAAATGTGAAATATCTCTACAAAAAAAAAAGAGTGGAAAGGGAAAAAAAAAAGAGGAAAGGTACAATTTTAAATGTTGCTTTTTCTTTTTTATAGCTTTTCATCTTGAAGATGCTCAGTTAAAGAGAAAAGAAAAAAAAAAAGGAAAAGTCTGTATATTTTAACTACAACCTAGTTAATTTCCTTGTCAACTACTAAAGGGAGCTTTCAGTGCCTAAAATGGATTGTGTGTTGTTTGGTTCAAGGAGACTAATGTGAGTTTTCTCAGTTTTATAACTGAACATTTCTGGAAATCAGAATTTCATAAGTGATTTCAGGTAAGGGCTTTCTCTGACTGAAGGGTGTGGTTTTTTTCCTTGAATCCTGAGATGAACTAATCCAATGGCTTTGCTTCGCTCTGTTTATGGACTGTATGGTGGTTTTTGCATTCCAGATTGTATGTACGTAATGTTTGGGAGATTAGTAATGATGTGTTATCACAGCCAAGGGCAGTCCGAGTAAAAGCTTTGTGGACTGTGACTGATGGGTGGGTTCTATGCCACTTCTTTTACCCCGGGATTACTGGCTACATTCTCATCACACATCTTTTTTTAACAGTAGGGGGAAAAGAAGCTGGGTTTATGAGTGGATTAAAGCATCTAACTCTGTTCACCCAGGATTCTTTTTAAGTGCATGATACGACAGTATTTATTTTATATTTTGTATGTGGAGACATGGCTACTTCAGGGCTATTGCTTAAACAGATACTGACTATTAGTTAAAATATTTAATAATTTGGACTTAAACAAACGTCAGTTAAACTAAGCTTTCTTTAGGCTCTGGTTTATGGCTTCCTGGATGGAGATGAATTTAAGACATTTTCCATGTGTGAAATCTTGCTGTCTGTTAAGGGCCTGTGTCTGCAATGGCTTCTGTGTCTGGGAGAGGGATGCATTTATAGTCCATGGCTTACCTTCTCACTAGGTAGAAATACAAGTATTTAAAATGTTTGTGTGATTTCTGCACCTGTCTCTCTCCCTAATAAAATGGCCTTTTCTTCTTCCCTACTTTGACTGTATCTATTCGCCACCTTCAAGAACCTCTTCAGGTGCGTGGTCTTGCTGTTTATTAACATAAACTGTTGGCCATCTTAAATCTCCTGAACCGTGGACTAGTAAGGGCTGTGAAGAACTGCTGGAGCCTGCAAACTACACAAGTTATATCAACTTTTGTATTTTTTGCTTTCCAATGGATTTTGTGCATTTCATTGCAACTCCAGAGTCTGCTCGCTCCTGTAATTATGCAAAATGTGACACCTAGGAGTGATCTAATCCCTCCTCCTGCCCCAAAGGTGGATCATGTTTAAATCATTCCTGACAGATGTTTTGTGCAAGCTATTTTTAAAACTGCTAGTGTCAGAGGTTTCGAAATTTGGCATACTCTCTCATTTGCCATGAGGAAATTTAATTTGAACTTCTGTTACTGTAATTTAAGTCTCCTTTTTTCCATCTTCTGCACCCTGCGTATCAAAAATCAATTTATTCCATTCCTTTCGGGACTGAAAAATACCCTTTCCATCACCCTATCTTTGTGGCTCTCCTTTTGTGGGGTTTTGATTAGTCCTATCCTTTCTTCTGAATTGCTCAATTCACCTCCTACTTAAAGTGCAACTGCCAGGCTGGATGTAGTGTTCTTGCTGAGGCCTTATCACCACCAAGAAAAATAAGGGAATTAGTGTCAGACGAAAATCCTGTTTTTACAGCTCAGGTTGATGGATGCCTTCTTTGCAACGGCACGATATTGTTGACTCATGTTCAGTTCTGATCCTCTGTAATACTCCCCAAGTCCTATTCAGAACAACTGTTATCCATCTAGTCATTCCCCATCTCTCACTTTCCCAGGCATTATTTTCCCTTCCTAAGTACATGACTTAGCACCTGTCCCTGCTCAGCTGAATCCTGTGGTTTTTCAGATAGTTTCTCTGATCTCTCCAAATCATTCTGAAAACTCTTTCTCTGCTCCATTTTGCCTACAGCACCTTACCCCACATGCCGATTTCAGATGTGTGATCTGTGCTGTTACCCAGACTGTCGAGTAACAACATAGGAAAAAGACTTAACCCTTACAGATTTCCAAATCCAGTTTGACAGCAAACTATTCATACCAGCTGTGAGTGAAGTGTTCCAAAAAGCTGGGCATCCATCTTCTTGTAGTGTCATCTACACTGTGTCACTAGTTTTCTTTTAAGAATATCTTCTGAGACAGTGAAGCTTTTGTTGTGCTACCTGTGACCGTGAGTTATTGCTCTTCAATTCGTGTTTTTGTTTATCCCAATATTTGTCCTTGCTCTTCCTTTTCTATGCCCTTTCTCACAAGATGCTGGTAAAGAAAGATGTTAACTTACTGCTAAAGTAGGAAGTAGCAAAGGAGAAGCCCTCCAGAATTCAAGTAAAAGTTGGGGTTTTTTTATTATTCTCATTATTTCCCTATTCTAGATGTCATATGTTTCAACAGACTAATCTGTTGTCATAGGTAGTAATGGTTACTTTTTTCTCCATGGTTACAATAGTGTTTTTTTTTTTTTCCCTCCATAGTTGTCTGTCTCTCAGGGCTGCCTTGTCATTTGTCAGTCCCTTTGATAATTATTTACAAAATCTGTTTCTAGAATCCAATGGAGATTCTTCAGATTCCCAGTAGGAATATGACTTTAAAAGCTCTTTTAGCTTCCCCCCCCCTTTTTTTTTTCTGTAGCAGCTGTGATAGTTCAGTGAAACAAGCAAGAACTGTAGGTTCTGAGCTAAAAGGCTAATTTTAGAAGATGACCTCAACAGGTGAGCAGGTCATTTCAGGTGACTCCAGAGTTCTTTGCTTCTCTGCATTAAATATCAATGTGAATTTATTGACTCTCACTCTGAATATATAGGTCATAGGATCTGAGTTAGATTCCAGGTCAGCAAGATCATGTTTTCCACTGGAAGCATTCCAGATGATGGTAAACATCACCAAATAATTTCAGGCTGACCACGAATGTTGATGAAAGCATACCTCAAGCTGCAGGGACATATAGTCTCACCTACCTTATCTAAATGCCGTGCGAGTTGTTTCAAATCAGCGTAGTGTCTGTGCAGCAAGTGGTGCATGGATTTAGCACATTTTTGCAAGACATCTTCTCTTTCAGCTGTAGAGCTGGCCTCGCTGCGGTGGGCTGCTTCTGCGTTAAAGCCCGTGGGTCAAAATGTCAATGGATTCCCCACTCTCCTTGTTCACCCAGGGCCCACGGCTCCCTCAAGAAGGTTGTCTCAATGTAATGGCTCAGCGCCACTGTCTGGCATGCAGAACATTCCTGGTTTGTCTCTGGAGATCCGCGATGCAAGTGCTGACATGTCACACCACAGCTGTGCCATTTGTCAGCCGTCAAGGGGGAAGGAGCTCTCCCCGGGCCCGTGGGGAGGCAGTGCAGCCCTGTCCATCGCCCCGCGCCAGCCCCGCACCTTCCCGGAGTCATGGCACCTAAGGGCAGGGCATGCCAGCACACGGGCCTCGGACAAGTGGCCTGTCAAAAACTCGGCCCTGCAGAACATCTTTTGCAAGTGAGAGGTCCCAGGAATAGATCTGTTTGCTCATAGACCAGGTCAATGCGTGTCAGTCATTTTAGTCCAGACCAGCCTTCCCGACAGGGGTAGCTCTCTCACCCCTGGCTACTTTCAGTGATATTCATCTTTTCCCATTGCATGCTGGGCTCTGAGGACACCAAAGCAGAACGTAGGTATGATAACTCCATCGCTCACCAGATGTTTCCAATATGTAGATCTGAGAAAATTTTCATCAGAAAACTAATAATAAAATAAATCTGATTTTGTGTTGGAAACGGCATGCCAAGCTCAAAACCCACATGGAGCATACTTCATAAGGAAATACAGGATTTTCGTGATAGCTGCCCACTCTTCTTTCTTGTTATAAAACCCAGGTGCTTTAAATGCTCAGCTTAGTCCCTGCTCGTGCTCAGCATCAGTAGCAGTGCACAAGAACTATCAACAATCAAGTGTGTCTCAAAGTGAAGAGGGTTTTGGTTTGAATACTCAAATGACTTGTAGCAAAATTCAGGCAGGATTTTTATGATGAGATGAATATTTTGCTTAGTTAATAAGGGCCCAACTCCACGAGATGATAAAATTGCTGTGGCCAAAAATCAGTTATAGGTATGTAAGATGTTCAGTGGTTGGTACTGAACTACTTAAGCATACTTTTATAAATCAATTGTCTTCACATAAAATTTAAAAAGGCCCTTCTTTGCATTCTAAATTATGTTTAGTTTGTCCTTGAGCATCAGTAGCGTTCATCCCTGTCAAATGATATTCCACTTTTTTGCAAAAATCAGTGTTTTTCCATGGGGAAATAAACCATTAAGGTTTAGGCTTTGCCTCCAACTCTGTGTATATCCATAGAACTTGCATGCACATAAAGAAGAATTAGTATTTAAAGGCTTGAAAGTCAAGCTTTTAAGGGCTTGATATTATTTCAAATCTAATTTGCTTTAACATTATAAATGACTGAAGTAAAATCTGTACTAAATATATTAATTATGGCCATATTCACTACTTTACTACTAGTACTAGTACTAGTTATTATCCTCAACTTTAGGGATGAGAGGGAAAAGCCCCCAATATAAGTACTCGTGTTAGAAAGTGATGGAGTAAACAAATAAGCTGGCAATTATTGTAAATTCATTTGTATTTCTGGGGTCATAAAGGTTGAGAACCAGAAGTGAGGATGACTGGAAACAGACCAGTTATGCCATGATACGAATTGAAGTATGTAATAGTGAAAGCATGGAAAGATAAGTTGGGTTATTACCATGCATGTTTTGGTTATCTCAAGAGCTGAAAGTATCATCAAATATTTTTTTTTTAAAGCATAGTTGATCCTCGGAGTAATTTAACATTCTTTTTTTTTTCTGTGCCCATTATGCTTTCTTTGCTTCCTTTTTGCTTTTCTTTAACCAGTTGGCTAATGTAGTTAAAATGGTAAACATTTGCCATTTCTGAAGCTAGAAAGGAGCATGACACAAGCCATTAATGACATAAGCCAGTATTTTGGGATCAAACAGTGTGTGTAAACATCCTAGGTATGATCAGTTGCACATTCCAATCTTTTCTAAATTTACAATATGTGAATTGAGGATTACACTGTCACCAGCTCGAGGTGCTGAGGGGGTGTACAGCTTTTCACAGTAAATGCAAAAGGACAACATTAATTTATTCCACATTGTTCTGCATCAGGACTAAAATTCTGCAGCCTCTGCCTTTCATTAGCTGGATGCCCCGGCACGTTTGAAAGTCTCAGCTATCCGTGGTTGGCTGTCTGCTAGTTTGTCTCCAAATGTTACCCTTCTGCATCTTGAACTGCTTGAATCTTGCAGGTACACAGTCATCGCTCCAGCGGTCGGTCCAGCTCCTGAGTTTTGTCTTTCTCCTTTCTCAGATCTGGAGCAAGGCTGTCTTTCTCAGTGCATCATTCATCAGCTTCATTTTATGATTGTTCGTGGGGCGATTATTCTGCTTCCAACCTAATACATTTAGTCAAATTCTTCATGTGATGCTGATTTTCCCCATAAACACATCGGTTTTGTAGCCAAATGCTTTTAAAGCACTAGATCTCCCTTGTATTTTCCTTTCCTTTTAGGTGCTTTCAAATGTCAGACATTTTTCCTTTTTCATTGCTTATAAAACAACCTGTGGCCCTGAGCTAATTTTTACCTGGTGCTTTTTAAACGTACCCTGAGTATTCTTAACATTACCATTCCACTGACATGCAGTCATGGGCAGCAGAGCCCACGCAGGTGCAGGAAAAAGGAAAGCAGGAGTAACTGCAAAAGAACCTGCCAGTTGTGGCCAGCTGCTTCCATTCACACCCAGTGAAAAGAAAATCACCAAAAAGGAACAAGGTGAAAATACTTTTCTGACTGAAATACTTTTCAGGAGAAGCTGATAGCAAAAGCTTATAGAAGTGAACAGAGACTTACCCAGAAGGCACATTTCATATACCCAGGTAGAAATTTCTGCTTCAGTCTTCAGCTTCTCTATCCAAAAAATGATGGGAGAGAACAAGCAAGCAAGCAAGCACAGCCAGATCCAGAAACAGGGTTCAGCCTAGCCTGGGAAAAGCTAATGTGTTAATAATCATAATCTGCCAGGCTTGGAGTGTTTTTCATCCTTTTTCTGAAATTTGTAGGTATTTTTCTTCATTAGTTTTGGAAGTCCAATAAGCGAGTGCTTTCCTGCCTCCCTCCACAGTGCGTTAAGGAGTACGATGTTGCCATTCTTCCTAGATGAAGTCTTTTATTCCTGCAACTGGATACTTGTTACTTCAATCCTATTTAAGAGCTGACATCTTACTCTTTGTGAAATAATTTTTGTATTTTAATGACTCTTTTATTGCTACTTGCAGAACCACCGCAACACTAGCTAGATCACTACCTAGATCACGCTTTATAAACATGAATTAAAATTCCTGTGCACTGTGTGTGGAATAGTAAAAACACAGAGTTTATTTCCCATTATTTCTGGGTGCCTTACCCAGTTTGGGAATAAGCCATGTTACACACGCAGTGGTACCTAAACTGGTTATGAACTTTGCAGCTTGACCAAGCAGGACGTTTACAGGAGGGCACAATGCTGATGAACTGGCCAACCCTGGCCAGTTCTGGCCAACACTGGCCAAGAAGCACTTGTATTATCTAGGTTTGCTTTCAGTTTTTTCAAACCCCTGTTTTCCTGATAATGGAGAGCTGATTATATATTAATTTCACAGGGGATTACGTTTAGGCTGTTGAATTCACAAATATTAAATTTCAGGTTACCGAGAAACAGACAGGTTCAGGCATGAGCCGAAGAGGGGTCTTAGTCGGACTAATAGGCGTATTGACTCGGTATAATCTTTTATTCTTGGATGTGTTTCCTTGCTACTTTGTAACTCTGTGGTTAATCGAGCTCTTAAAGCAATGAAGTTATAGCTATTTTTGCTATTTGACGCTGAACTATTTGGAGACAGAGTATCCTGTGTGTGCCTGACTCCATCACTTTTCTTCTTTATGGTCCCTTTTCTGTTTTCTTGGGTTCTGCCTGTGCTTTTGTTAATCTACCCTCCTAAAAATTAAATATTCTGGCTATGAGTTCATGTGTACCAGAGCGCTGCTTCTGATTTATAGTCATGCAAGTTAGAACAGCAGTTAGATCAGGATTTCAGTTTTAGCACGCCGACTCCTACAACTGGAAAACCAAAAAAGGCATCATAACAGTTGGGGTTGTTTTAAATTATATTCGGAGATGCAATAAGCATATAAATCTCAGCTGAAATTATTAGCTTGGGGTGTTTTTTATATGAGTGCTCATTAACAGCCATAGCACAGATACTTCGAAAAAATCATCAGTTTAATCTAAAATCATAGACATTTCATAAATTGGACATCAGCAACAGGAAGGTCAGCGTTTTGCCAAGTTCATTGCCAAAATCACCATTAGCTGGCAGTTACACTAACACAGAATGCGACTCCAGCCAAGGGAAAAAACCTACACGTATGATTTCTCCATGTGCATAAGGAACTGTTCTGTATTAGAAGAACAGGAACCTGAATAGCTGTTTGCACTTATTCAGTTCTACTGCAAAACCCAGACTCTAAAGCTATGTTGTTTGGCGCAGCTACTGTTCTTCCTCTCTTATGGCAGCGCTCCAGAAATACTGTAAGGCTTGGACAGAAAGCTGTTGATGTTGATTTCTTGAATAAGAGAGTCCCTGAACCTTAGTCAGGCTGTGCTTGTTCACAAGAAGGGATACACCCACCCGTTTATCTCCATGTAGCACAGCCAGTGAAATACCTCAGCATCCAACCGAGCCTCGTACCGGTGCAGTCGGGTAAGGCAGGGACCAGGGGGGTGAGCACTGCTTCTGCCACACCGGGTCCTGCCAAGCCAAACACCGTGGTATGGCAGAAAAAGAGAAAAGAAACCTTGACAAAAAGCAGATGTGGGGAATAAGAACTGCGGCTTTAAAGAGAGCGAATGGAGAAAACCTTTGCAGGCTTTTAAGACCCAATGCTGGGTCTGAATGTCAGAGTTGTACACTGTATGTATTAAATGCAGAAATAGTAGTGCCTGCTACACACTTGATCCATTTTTACAAGTGATGTGATATAACTGTCTGTGCGAAGTAACACGTTCTTGTGACGATCCACCTCCTAATCCGGGGCCACGCATTAGTGTCATAGCTGTGCTCTTGCTGCCCTCTGAGCCATGAGTCACCTTCTTTCACTTCCTCAAATAATTATGGGCAGCAGAAAGTGGCTGTCCCTTGGCCTCTCAAGGGCTTTCCCAGCTGCTGTAACGAGGAGGAAATTCACACAAAGCCCCCTTTCCTGTGGATGATCAGCAAACACCTGAGACTTAGTTTAATCTCAGGCAGAGATAGCAGGGTGTGTTTCCATGCTCTGCCTCACCTGTTTGTCAGATCTTGCCTTGCCTTTGCTGGAAGATCAGCCATTAATTAGCTACACAGCGCTGACCACCTCTTGGCCCTCGCTGAACCTAAAGCAAAATAACACTGCAGAATTTTCTTCCTTGGGGGAAAGGATGTAATGCTGTGCTGATTGTATTTCTCAGAATATGGCGTGTGTAAGTCGACGTGTCTAAACGAGTGCTGATTGCCATTGGCTTTTAGAAGGTGCATTTGGTGTTATGTTACTGCTAAGTAACTGTGCAACCGAAACGTGGCCCGATTCCCCACTGCCCTGCACCTGGTTAGTGCTCTCCATCTGCAAAGTACAAAGTACGTGATAAACGCAAATAACTTAAAATTTTCCAGTCACTGGTAGTAGTATTTTGTACCCATTTACAAGGCTCCATACTTGTAAATGACTGTGCCAGGTGCAGAGGGAAGGAGAACCTAACCCCCTCCAAAATTAATCTTTCCCCTGAATTAGGATTAATTTTTCAAAGAAGCCAGGATGTTTCTGCTTTCCTCGGGGGGTGTGTGTGTTGTTTGTTGGTTTTGGGTTGTTTGTTGGGTTTGGGTTGTTTGTTGGGTTTGGTTGGTGGGTGCTTTTTTGTGGTTGGTTTTTGTTTGTTTGTTTGTTTTTATTTTTTTTATGTTTAATGTGGTTGGACTCGATGATCTCAGAAGTCCCTTCCAACCATGGAGATTCTGTGATTCTGTGTTGGGGGGAGGGTGCAGGGCACACAGAGGCAGCGCAGGAGCAAGTATTGAAATGGTCTTTGGCTTGGCCCTCTCTAATAGATACAGCAGCTTACAAAAAGAAGCAAAAAGGCCTGGAAGGAATGTTTTCGGTGTTACTTAGTTGGTATAAGCAGCACCATTTCTGCTCCATCAGTCATCTGAAATAGCCTCCCAAAATACGTGCAGGTAAAACCTTTTTGTCACAGTATATGGCCGTGGGGCAGCGCCAGCCCTTAATCCTGTGTTATTACAGCAGCGGGTAAAGCCTTGCTGGGTAGGGCTTGATCCCAGTAACGCATGTGTTTGGAAGGAGGGAGCCCAAAATTGACATGTTTCATTAAAAGCGGGTTCTCAGGCTGGGGATTTGCTCGAGGGATGACTCTGTTTGCAGAGAAGGTCCGTGTCGGTGGCCGGGGCGTACCCTCCCCTCCCGTTTTGTATCAGCCGGTGGAGCCTCCGCTCTGATAAATGACTAATAGCATTTCTGCGGAGGTGTTACTGGAGGGGGATTAAAATAATATGCGCGCTTTTTCCTCCCTGCCCTTGGGAAGGGGAAAAGATCTGATGTTTCTAAACCGCTGCCGGAGGGTGAGGAGGCCAGAGCAGCCCCTAGCCCGAGAGCACCCCCCGGCAGGGCCAGGGACATCCCCCGCCCCCCCCCGCTCCTCACCCGGGGTGAAACCCCTTGTACCGGGACCGGGCTGCCCCGGTGCGGGGGGTGCCCCCGACGGGCAGGTGCCGGCGGAGGGAGGGAGCGGGCCCGGTGCCCAGGTGGGGCTGGCCTGGGGGGGGGGGGGCCCCACCCGCCCCGCCGTTACCCGCCCGCGCCGCCGAGGCTGCCGTGCGGCGCCGGCCGGTAGCGGCAGCCCTCCCGCAGGGCGGGCTCAGCCTGTCCCGCCGTCGCCAGCCCGGCCGCAGCCCGGCGCGGGGTGTGCGTGTGTAGGGGAGGGTGGGGGGGGGTTGCCTTCAGGGCCGGTCCTCTGCCCCCACCTACCACCCTTACTACCACCCAACCCACCCCCCCCCCACCCCCC
>JAOXJM010000002.1:28621080-28679624 GCA_026413425.1 Tringa solitaria
GGGCCGGTCCTCTGCCCCCTCCTCCCTCCCTGCCTCCCTCCCTCCCGCCCGCCGCCGCGGCGGAGGGCTGCGCGGCCACCCGCGCCTCCCGCCGCCGGGGCCCTCCCCGCATGGTCCCCGCCGCTGCCATGAGCCAGGCCCCGGCCCCCCGCGGCGCTGACCCGCCGGAGAGCGATGCCCGCAACGGGGCGCCCAGCCGGGGCACCGGCCGAGGGATGCCGCCGCCGCCCAGCCTGCCCCAGCTCCTCCACAAGTAAGAGCCGCCCCGCGTTTCGCCGGGCCGGGAGGGCGGGCGGGCAGGCGGCGGGGTCGCTCTCCCTCCCCGGGCGGCGGTGCCCCTCTTTTCCCTCCCCCGCCGCCAGACTGACAGCCGGGCGGGCGGAGAGGGTCGGCCCGGCACCGGCCGAGCGGTGCCCCCGCGGGGCGCTTTATCCCCCTAAAGACCGGCAGCGGTCCCGCTCCCCCGGTTTTCTGCCCCCGAAGAGCCGCTCGCCTCGGGGCTCGCCCCGCCACCGCGTCTCCTCCGGGCGGGTGTCCGCGCCGCCCGGGAGCTCGGTGGGGAAAGTTTTCTTCGCCTTTCCGTGGTCGCTGCCGTGCTCCGTGCCCCGCAGCCGCTCCTCTGCCGGCGGGCTCCGGCGTCTCCCCGTCAGGCCCGGGGCGAAGGGGGCTCCCCTTGTGCCAGAAGCCACCGCGTTTCTGCAAAACTGTCCCAGAAAACGTAACCTGTGCACGCGTGGGAAGGCTTCTTAATGAGGGCAGCGATGCTAACGGCGTTTTGCTCTTTGGTTTTCCATCCGGAAAGAGAGGGGGGGGAAAAGTACTTTTGCCACACTCGTGCGGTGGTGTGAGCGATATTTTTTTTTTTTTTTGGCTAGGTGAGAATCATTTCTGGCTAAATGAGAAGCTTGAAGGCAAACGGAATGCTCCGTATTTAGTACGTGAGGCACGGGTAACACATAAGTTGATCTGTGCTGATTTAAGATGGTTGCATGCACCGTATCCGATTTTTTTCCAAAGTCATAACGTGCTGAAAGAGATGGGGGCTTTTAACGGAGCAGTAGATCTACGAACGAACGCCCGGTTGTGGAGCCATGAGAATACCCTTCTATGACTTTAAGATCTTGAGTTGGCGAGCGGGGCGCCGGGCGCTGCGCAGGCGGCACGGGTTTGAGAAACGCTTCTGAGATTATGTCCCAGGCCACCAACCGGCCTGAGCCTGTGCCCGGCCGTCAAGCAGAGCCCCGGTGTGACAAAGCACTGTCGAGCTGGGGCCGCCTCGCAGCTGGGCTTGGGCTGCTTTCCTGCAACAACCCCTTCCTCTCGTCGCCTCTCTCCCTTCGCCAACGAAACCCACCCCGTGGAACTAACGGGGGAAAACGCTTTCAGTTCTCTCACTTGTATTTGCAAAACGCGTAGTACACGTGTATAGACATAGGCCTGCGTGTATGCTTTAGCGTTACAGCCACCTTCCAGAGTAGGAGCATTTATTTAGAGGTGGGAGTTGTGTTATCTTATATAAACACGTATGAAACTGGGCTTTTAAAGGCGCTGTGGAGTGTGGCCCATAAATTTATCAATGCTTGGTTTTCTTTCTGTCGGTTTGCTTTTAAGTCGTGTTTTGTAACTTAATGGTGAAAGCGTTAACGGTTCCTTGTTACCCGCGTTTTTATTCCTAATTGGAAATACGGACTTGGGAGTTTGCGTTGAAACTGAAACATTAATGGTCGCTTCCTAAGTCCGCTGGGCAGCTGCGGTGCTACATACCAATTATTGTGCAACCAGGGGGTAATTTACACTTACTCAGAATCAGTCTTACATGTTGAACTATGGTTTCGAAAGATGGCCCTTGTTTTTTCGTGTTTTCCAGGGCTATGTGGGTGCATAATTACTAGCCAGATAGGTGAAGCTGTCAAGAACTGCTTCACGACTGTATTTCTGATGTGGCGTATGTTACGTTACAAAGGCATCGCGCTTTTGCCAGCCATGCCTGCTGGCCAGTTATAGGTAGGAAAACTTGAAGTGGTTTCCTTTTGAGTCTGTCTTTAATGGAAAGATTTGAGAGAGGTGACATGTTCTGTCCGATCTTTGTCATGGTAACGTGACGCAGAATGGCAAGTGTCGAACGTCTCCATCTAAGGTCCTGCAACTCGATCGTGGGGTTTTGTAACCGCGGGGCATGAGTTGGTGCGCGCCTCTGTGTTTACCTGATAATTAATTAATCTCCACCCTGCATTTAATTGGAAACGCTGGCAAATTGTACTTTGCTTTACTGATAATAACTTGATGTTTTATAATCTGAATTGGAAATGGGATATTCAGTGACTATTAGGAAGTGCGATGTTAGGGGTTACCTTAAATTGCTCTTCTGAATTTACTTCTAAATAAGCTAGAACAGTTATTGTGACTGGCAGAATAGGATGAAAAGGAAAGCAGCGATTCTTCTGCAAAATGAAGTCACAGTTTCATTACTAGGAACGAAAACATTGACCTCTTTTCCAGAGCATTTTTGTTTTCTCGACTGTTTGGTTTTTTTGTTGTGTTTTTTTTTTTTTCCAACTGCCATCTCTTTGCTTTTTGAGCTGCAGTAAACAAGTCTGCAGTCACAGAATTCTAATTCAGAGCAGTGTAGGTCAGAATATTGTGTGGTCTTTAACAGGATCTCCCTGTTTCAACACTTCTATTTTTCCTTATGGTATTTAAACTGAAAAAGCTCTCTGGGTTCCTTCTTTCTTTCCCGCAGTACTTTTGTTGGAAATTTTTACAGGTGTTAGGTGAAGACAAATATAATTTAAAAAAATTACTTCCTACATGGGCAGCTGGTAAACTTTCACTGTGAATGCTGAGCATTGAACGGGGGTTAAAACTTAGTGAAACTGGAGATCTGAAATGTTTTTGGTAGCAGCTACATTGGCTGAACTTGTCCAATGCAGGTAGCATGTACTTTATTATTTAAATATCTCTCTGCTTTAACATCTATAATGTAATTTTAATATTAAAATATAACTGAATCGCTAGTTTGAAAATCCTTGCTGATAGTACTTGAATAGAATAAGACATAAATCGAAATATGCTGTCTACATGTTGGTTTTTCCCCCCCGAGTGATAACGTCATTTCAGTTGATAATAAAGGTCCAATCGTAAGATTTACAGAGCAGTTAAAGCTTTCTGTTCTCACAGGTTGTGGTGATCTTTGATGGGAAAATGCTTCTTATTTTCCAAAAGTAAAAGCCTTATTGCAGTCAAAGCCCTTAGGTTGTAGAGCTGAGAATGAAAAGCTGGTGGGGAAGGGAAACCTGAATTTACACGCTACGGAGAATGACTTACAAAACCATACGCTTGCATATGAAATAAAGCAGAAGACCGAGAAGAATGAGGACAGTTGGGATGGTGTTGGTTAGTGTTCATAACTGGTTTCTACCGCGGTTGTGGGGAAGGAGAGGAAATGCAGGGTAGGTCCTGTAGTACCAGCAAGTGAAACATGTATGGGAATCTCTGAAAAGACCTCAAATTCCTGTTCTGCACAGAAAGATTTTAATTCCATTTTGGAACTGCTGTTCTGGGTTTGTTTTTTTCCCCCTTCTTTAGGTAAGTCTGCTTTTATGAGAAGATTTTCGTTTATAATTTGGAGGTGGTATTGCAAAATGTAATTTTTAGATGACAGCTCAGCATATGACAAATTTTAGCACCTGCTGTTAGATTGGCTGGAGTGTCTAAGCAGCATGAGAGAGTGGAGACTCCTATTAATAATTCCAGGTGTGTGATTCATTGCAGTCTGATGGAGCAACTGGCTGGAAATAATGGAGAGAAAGGACTGAGTGGTGGCTATGCACTAACTATAAAGATGTTGCACAAAGAGTGTTTTCTGTGAAAGTTCTTGCTTAAAACATGCCGCAAGCAAACTCTATAATTACAGGAGACCTAATTGTATTGAAATGCAATCTCTTTGTATGTTTTAATGGCTGGTTGCATGCTTTCAGTTCTAATGGTTTGTCATGGGTAATATCTGTCCAGTGGAAATGGAGCAGTTTTTAAACTCCCTGTGTTGATACAGGAGCACACGTTTATTTTACAAATTGAATAAAGATGTCTTAAAACAATGGGGGGGAAAAACATAGTTAATATTTTTTTTCCTAAGGAGTTGTGCCCTGGAGATTTTGAGCTCCTCTGGAAGGAAGATGGAATTTTCAACATCTGCGCCCGAGTCGTCATCAGTTTGTGCCAGTTCTGGGGGCAGACAGGAGTAAGCAGGCTGGTGCTGAATGCTTTGAGTCCTTTATGTCCTATAGCAGAGAGGAGGAAACTTGTTGGGGAAAAATAACCTCTACCTTTTTATATTTTTTTTTAAATTCAAATCCATTATGTTAAGCATGTGCTTTTTTTATTGCTACATTGTGTGTTTATTTTGTGTAAAGTGTAGGGGTTTCTTTTTCTTTTTTCTTTCCTTTTTTTTTTTCTTCCCAACTCAAGGTCTCTCGGGAGAGATAAAATATGAAATGTACTCCCATTATATACATTAGTCATGGCAAATAGTTTGGCATACATGGCAAAGGCTAAACTGATACTTAACAAGGGGACATTAGGAGAAACACTGGTTTTACTGTTTCTCTTCTTACTGTTACTGATCCAGGATTTCCATATTTATTTGCTTTTTAAAGTACATCTCCAAAATCTGAGTTGCTTCCCTACCCGACAGAGCCCTGAAACCTCATGGAGTTTGTGTTGTAACAACTGCAATGGCTCTGAGTGGAGATGGAAACAAACCAGAAAGTGCTATGGCTGTTTTAGCTGAGAAGCTTCACCAAAGCGAGGGAGAGGAGCTGAAACAACAAACTGCGTGGTGTGGGACTCGCCAGGGAACGTGGGAACTAAACCCGTGTTATTAAACTCCTCCCGGTGTTTCCCATTCATTGTCTCTGTATGCTATGAAACCCTCAGCGAGGGAACCTCAGTTTTCTGGGAATACTCTGCCTCCTTGCTGTGTAATTTTTGAGGCTCTTCTTACACCTCACCTGACATTAAAATCAGGATTTAAAATGTGTGTACCAAATGTGTGTGTGCATGGGGCGGCAGGGACAGGGACACCCAGGGGTTGCTTCAATTTTAAGTTTAGTTGCTTACAAAAAGTAGCATCAGTGATGATAATTACCTTCAAGTCAGGTAATTAAATTTTATCTTTTCTCTTAATATTTCCTTTTCTTAACATTTTTCATTTAAAATACTTTGAAAAAAACCAAACAACCAATCCTTTTTTGATGGAAACCAAGGATCCCTCCTGTATATCAGCTGTGACCCAAAGCTTAAAGATTAATTAATCATATGGGTATTCTCTGTTTTAAACAAAGATGACTGAAAGTGTGGGATTCTTTGTCTTGAAATCTTTTTGTACGTTTGTTTTTGTTTGGGTTTTCTTCTGGTTTGTTTGGTTTGGTTTTTTTTTTTTAAAAAACTCTTATTTAAAATCCAACAGTTTATTGGGACAAAAGCACAATAAAATTGAATGTAAGGCTTGAAGAGAGAGCACAGAGGTACATAGTGGAAAGGGCTCAGAAAAAAGAATTTAGAAGTAATGCCTTGCATGCAAACATCTCCATGTAATCTGGTGTGGATTATCAGTTATCAATCAATTCGTAGTTGCCAAGAAATGTCAAAATTCTTTCACGTATTTTAATGGAGAGAGAGAGAGCAGCAGTGATATCAATTTCAGTGGAAAGGTAAATAATGTGTACTTTAAAAGAAACAACGTAACAAGTGGGGTTTGGACCACAACACATGGAAGCGGAGTCCTCTTTACTGAAGTTGCCTGGAACTTGCTCTTTTATTGGAAATTTAATACTACTGTTCCCATCAATGGGAAGACTGGGAAATGTGTCCTTTTGGTTTTCCTCTTAATTCAGCCCTTGGCTCTCCAAAGGTGTCCTGCATGTACCTAACGGTGAGTAGTTCCGTGTCACCTGCCAAGCTACTGCCATGCTGTGGTGATGGCACTGAAATCTTACTGACCCATTTGGAGGAAAGGAAAATGCAGAGGAACGAAAACCTCAATACCTTTTAGTTCTGTTCCTTTCTGAGGGCTGCCAAAATAGGAGGAACTAGGTCTTCAAAGATGTATTTGTACTTCATAGAGGACTGCAAAATGTATTTAGGAGGGTAAAAAATGGATTGCTTGCATGAAATAATAATTTCAGTAACTTTAAAATACTCCTTCAAATAGAATTTGCTTTTTCTGAAGAGAAAGATGTCTTGATTATTTTTTTTTATCTAAACAAACTCCTTTGATCTGATTTGCAGCTAGACACTTTATCAGACTTTATTCCCCTGAATATAAGCCTCTCCTTTCCCCCCCTCTTCATCCTTTGTAACATTTTATAGTTGATTTAAGGATGTAATCGCTCTGTTAGCCTCTGCCCCTCTATGTCCAGCTGCTTTCTCTTTGTCACACTAATGACCCGTCACAGTGAAGCTGTCACTTGACACACTGAGTGAAACCAGGAAACCTGCCCCTTTGGGTTTAGAAACGTTTAATATCTGTCCTGTTCTGACAACTCAAGCCTTGCCTGTTTTACAAATGCCTCTTGCCTATTTAGAAAAAATGCCAAATAAAAGCACCGGGTATTGTGTTGCAGGAAGGGGGCAAAGGCTTGTTTTCTTAAAGGATCAGTATTTATGAGAACACAGGCCATTACTTTGTTGCAGGCTTACTGCATTTGTGTGTGTGTGTGTAAACTTGGGAAATGTGAGTTTAACTGATATTAGTCGTACCACAAGCGCGTATTTATCTTGTGCATCTGAGAGACCCCAAAGAAGGTGGTTTTGTGGTTAGTTTTCTGCATGTTCATGTTGGAGATGAGTTGAACATGCAGTGAGCAGGTCTGGGGTGGAGTTATGCTGTGTGGCTGTTGCATTAAAAGATGCTGTTCAGATTTGTCCTCCATCATTTCTGTTGTTTAAAGACATGCAGGTGTTTCAGCAGCCTTTGCAGAATGCTCTGAAGATGTCAAGGGTCCTGTTGGACTCTGGGGGTGATACCAATCTGTTGCTATACTGGTTGTGAAGTGTAGTCCGTCTCCTCCATGGTTTTAACTCTGAAATGTTGATGGTGGTGACTGCTTTAGGAGGAATGGGAGAATAATCTGCTTCATCACTTCTGGATATACTTCTTACTAGGAAAAGACAGGGACAGGATAAGGAAGTGTTTAACTCCTGTTCCCTTGAATTACTCAAGGGAACAGGAGTTAAACTGTCTTCTGCTGGCCAGGATGGACAGAGAAAGAGGTATTGTGGCCAGGTCATGAGTAAGCTCCTTGGCTCATTTCTGATCAGCTGGTCCCTTTCCTGCCGTACTGGATTTTGAGATACCAAAAGCATCTGATGTTATCCTGTATGATATCTTAGCTTTCCTCAACTTGCCATAAATCTTGTGATTTTCCATACAATAAGCTGCAGAGTATTAGAATTCCAGGAATGCAAAATGTTTTTAATTTGGTAGTGTCAAAAGCTACAGTTTCACACATCAGTGGATTTTTTCTGGGAATGTGCACGAGTAGCTCTTGCCATTTTACTTACAGCTGTATTTTTGTTGTAAGAAATATACTTTAAGTACCTCTGCAACAAGTGGCTTGATGGCTGACATTTCCTTAACTGAGATAACAAATGCTCTTCTGTAGGCTTTTGCATATTGTATAGTTGAAAAGCAGCAGTAAATTGACCACAGTCTGTTTCTGCAGTAAGAAATATTCTTTCTGTGGGGAAGATGTGCTAAATAATTTTATTAGATTGATGACACATACAGTTCATTACACTGACCAACTTTTATTGTTCTCTTTTTGGCCTCAGTTTTTTAAAAAACCTGTAAAATAAAATTGCGAAATACTTACTGAGAACAAAATGCCATATAATCCTTTAATAATGTCTTTTTCAGTCTGCTTTCTGCTCAGACTGGAACTTGAGTAAGAGCAGATTAACTTGTGGTACAGAGAAGTTTGCCCCCTGCAGAGCTGTGCATACCCGTGTGTGTTTGCGTGGTTTGCATTCTGGATGCCACTCCAGAGATTGGACTGGACTGGACTCTGCTCCCCCACATAAAATTCTTTCTCGGAGATTATGCACAATTCAGACTGAGAATGGGATTTGGAGAAAAGAGGACTCTTGTCTCCTGAAACCTTAGAGAGACATATTAGCAAACTAGGGTGAGATTTTTTTTCAGCCCTGGGCTCCTCTTATCTTCCAAACTCTTCCATTAACACATCTTAACATTCACACCCCTGCTATCCATGTGCTCTGCGCCATCCATTTGTGCCCCGCTCATGGCACATTCTTGTAAGGTCACCTACAGCTTTCCACCGTCCTGCCAACCGACAATCAAACATTGGGCTCTTTTCTTTATTTACGGCTTCATTCAAGGTCACCATTCCCTCCTGGAGCAACATCTTCTCCTCATGGCTAAGACAGGGCTTATCCTTTTGCTGGCATCTTTCTGTTAACTCTCTTTGAGTTGGCCCAAGAGGTCTCCCTCAGGTTACATTGACTTGCATTACACTTGGGAAAGTGTCACTGATGTGTCTAGAGGTGAACGTGTTTATAAGTCATACAGGAGAACAGCAGTTGACTGGGATGGTGTTTCCAGATAGGTCTGTCCACAGCATGAGCAAACAGGTTCATGGGTAAAGTGACAAAAGAATAAAAGTTCTTGTGGTACTTGAATACAACTCCTGTATTTTCTGCAGTTTTGGTTATTATTGGAACAGACCTTCTCTTTTCCACCTCTTGGAGAAGTGCTAACTAACCACTTCAAATTTGACAGTAAAATTTAAGTTAATCACATATTGGTGATTGGTAGATCAGAGTTCTCAAGGATCGCTGCTGTCCAGCCTAGGTTTTGTTGTTTGTCTGCATTGCTAAGTATTCATTTCCTTCAAAAAAACCCCAAACAAGCAGTAAAGGAGTAAAATGGAAACTTGTAAGGGCTAGAAGTGATTTAGTCATTTTGTTTAGATGTTTAAAATGGATCTGTGCAGAGTAAAGCAACACATTTTATGTAAATATGTTAGGTGCCAAGCCAGTTTGCTTGTCAGTGGTGAATCAGACTTTAATTCCTCTTTGGTTATAGTGTATATATTGTGAGACTGATCTTGCAAAGCCTTATTCATACACCTGAGAATTATTCATAGTATTATTTAGAGGGTCAGATCCTACCATCTAAGTCTGCAAGGCTTCATGACTATTTACTGCTTGGTTTTCTTTTCTTTTGTGGGTTTTGTTTTTGTTCGTTTTGGTTTTTTTTTTTTTTGCCAGGTCAGTAGGAATTCTGCACAGAAATATTAAGAAGAGGAATTGCTGGTAGGAGAAACCTGATCCAGTAAAAGCCGAAGAAAATAACAGAAAGTTACCTTGTGTTCCAGCATTGAAACCTCTTTTTTCAAAAGAGAGCATGAAGGTGTGCGGGGAGGAGTGTGGATCCGTGCTCCTTTGTCAGCTCCCCTGCGCAGCTCCGCACTTACAGGGGCCCTCACCGCCGTCTTCCAATTTGTGCTGAGCATTCAGGAGAAAGAAGGCTCGGTCTTGCATCTCTCATCTAAATTGGCTCCTTGCCTTGTCTTCTGTGTAAATTCTCAGATTTTTTTTTGGTTTTGTTACGTTTGCTGCAGTTTTTTAACAAAATAAGGTGAAAATAACAGATACAATTTTGTGGTATTTCCCTCTATATTCAAAGGAGCTTTTATAGATTTTATGAAGAACCCATTTTATCCTAATCCATATGGCAAGGACATAAAATATCAGCAACTAAGATTACTTTCTGGATTGCTGGCACAGTTTACGGGGAGAATCTGCTCTAAACTGCAAGACAGCCATTTGTAGCCTTTTCTGTACAACATGCTGTCTCTTACTGTGCAGTTTGGCAGTACTTGGCACTGCTCTGTTCGTAATCTCCTTCTGCTCTGTAGAATATAAGACTCTTTTACGCAAAGATACAAACACACAGAAGAGATACTCCCCACACATTTTTTTATTGATCTGTTTAGAAGGATAGATTTTTCTTTTGTGTGTTCTCCTTTAAAGCATTAAAAGCTACTGTTTTGCTTTGGCGCTTCTATAATTTCAAGCTGTACTATGGGAAGGTTGGTAGCAGTGTTCTAAAGCCAAGGACTTGATTGGCAAGTTTTAGCTGTGAGTAAATTTTCACAGCTGATCCATAAATCCCCGACAGACCATTAGGAGCTTCAGAGAGGCTCTGGCAAGCTCCCCTACAATAATTGTAGTTTTAAGTTTGTTATATTTAGTTTTCTCACCTCTTAGCTGGATGCCAGGAGGACCTCACTAGAAGCAAACCAGCTCTGTAGCTACTTTTTCCTCCAAGTGGGCAGTTTGTACAAATAACACAGAGTGGGAAGAGAGGCCTTGCTGGTTGACTCCCAGTGGAGAAGGCAGAGACTGTCTAAGGGTATGACTTGCGACAAATGGACTCCAGATATGGGGACAGACATTTCAGTAATTGGAGGAGACTTGGAGAACATCAGTTCTTGCCCCCCACCTCCAGCCCCTGCTCTTAGCAAATAACAGAATCATCAAGGGAGGCAGAAAAAATGCTTCTTCAAGCTAAATGTGACAGAGTCATATATAACTCTGTGAAACAGAGAGACAGGTCTTTATTTAAATTCCCTGAGGTAATTGTACTTATTTATCGGTAGCGAAGCTGGCAGAGTGACCAGCTTTTAGGAGTGACCACTGCTCTAAGAACAGAACTGCATGGAAGGCAGCGGAGAGGGCAGGAGGCATTTCTGTTGGGTGCCAGGGTTTGATGGTAATGATGTTGCTGGAGCAGCTGGAACCCTGGCTTCAAGATCACATCCCCTTTAGGCTCATTGCTCTATGCACATGCACTAAAGCCAGTGCTGTAGTGACTATATTGCGTCTTTGATAAGACTTGGAGAATGCCCCACCGGGCAGCCTAAGAAAGCTGGAGGAGATGTTCCTATTGTTCCCCTGGATTTGGACCCTGCTGGATGGGCTCTGGAAGCAAACTCCAACTTGGCTGCTTGTTTGGGCAATTAATGAATATTTTGTACATTTCCTTCTGAAATGTGAACTGCTTTGCAAAGGATGTACTTGCCACTTGGTGGAATCTGTTGCGTTACCTTGCTGGAGGGAGAAGGGGACTGTGTAGAAGGAAGGGGTGTCTCTGCATCGTCAACTCTTCCAAAGGGATCTTTTTTCCCCTTTCTAGAAGAGGGAAAGATAAATTGAATCTCTTTATCATCTGCTACATAAAACCAGTCTCCCATACCTATCTGAATCCTGAATGATTTCTTTACACAGGAGGGTGATGGAGAAGAATTGTCTGAACTATTTATGACAAGGAAAGGAACGAGAATTGGTGGCGGTCTTTTAATTGAATTTTCAAGTAATTTTTTTTTAGAGCAAGAAAAGAAGAAATTTCATTCAAAGCTCCTTCAAACAAAAATTCTTTCATGTTAAAATTTTAATTTAGGAGGATTGGAAGCTTTGGTGATTAGGGCCTTGTTAGGATAAGGGTAGAGTAAGTAACTATAAATAGTGATACAGTGAGCGATGATCTCGCCCTACAAACTTTGTCTTGAACTTAAGCAGGAGAAGGTAAAAATATCAGCTGACAGCCTTCTTGCAAGGAGGCATCTCTGACTAAAATAGGGGGATCTTCAGTAAAAGAAACAGAATTGGTTGTCTCTTCAGTCCTTAGTTTCAAGTGCTTTAACTTCATTTGATGCAAGGAGTTGAGTGGAAGATGTCATTCCTTTGGTGGGAATAGAGTGCTCTTGATGCCTGGGCCTGGTATCTGACACTTAAATTAGAAATGCTAAGAGTGATAAGAGTAAATGAGCTAATTACATGTGTACAAATGAAATGCACAGCATGGTTCAGCTGGAAGAAAAGACCATGCCCTTCGTCTGTATATTGTAATGGAAAAAAGTTTTCAGAACAATATGGAGCTTGTAACATGGATTGGGGTTGGGGTAGGATTGTGGAAAAAGTCCAGTAAGTAAAATGCAAAATGGTGTTAAGATTAAAAACAAAAAAAATTAGATATATAGAAGTAAGCAAACTACATACATCTTTCTAGATTCACCTGCAGAAGCCTTGTTTTCTCAATAACTGAATGGATGGGAAGCAGGTCCCTCAGAGGACAGTATGGACCTCCTGCACTTTGGGGCAAACAGCTCACCAAGATAATGAGCTATAGATAAGAATGGCTGGGCATCCTCGCCTAGTAACTGCTGACCAGCAGGGTGTTAATGTAACCTTCTGCTAAACTCACCTTTCAACCTCCCTGGCAAATAAAATTTGCAAATGCTTATTCACAGAAGTAGAATAAGCACTGGAGTGAATCAGTGACCAGTATTTACACATGTAAGAAGTTTACAGGTGGAACCTAAGATCAATTCATAATTAAAGGCTAAATATAAGAGGGGGTGGATGAATCTAGAGTCTAACCGCTGTTTTTTGCTCTAAAATACAAGCAAGGGAATGCAACTGTGGAAGACAAGGGGAGCGTTTAGCAGGCTTGTTTTCGCAACAGGATTAACTCAGATTCCTGCCTAGGAGTCATTACCATCTATCAAGCAAAATTAATCTTAATTAAAAAGGTGCTTTTGAGACAGTTGAGGATTTTGGGGAGAATCTGACTGTCACTTGGATAGCTGTCACTTTGGGAGGAACGTGTTGGAAAAATAATCTGTATGCTGGTTATCCTCCACTTCCATCATTCCCTGAAGGATGGGAAAGTTCTTCATGTGATGCTACTGACCAGGAAGGGTTTCAGCCCTGCCCCCCTGGGAGAATTTGCCAAATGGAAAGAGTGTTGGATGGGCCAGGACCTGCTGAGGGGAAGGTTGTGTTTGGCTTAGGTTAATCAGAGATAAGTCAGGAAGGTGAAGTGTTTGAGGGAGCTATACCCCAAAGAGGAATCAGTCTTTCTTTATGTGGGAAAAGCCTATGTACTTCTCCCCAGCTTCTTTGGGAGAGCCTAGGCTTTACACCAGCATCAAGTTAAACAACTTTTGTGTGTCATCCCCCGCCCCCGGCCCTGCTTCTGCAATATAGTCTTGGTTTAGTTGGTATCGACGTTTTCTTTTCCAGCTATTAATTAAAATGAAAACGAAGTTAAAAATCTCAAGGCGCAAACTTAGTCGCTTGCTTTTCCCTCCTCATGAGGGAAAAAGTGGTGGACTTGCAGCTTCAGTAATTGCAAGAGGTGACTGATGGGGAAACTAAGTGTCTTTTCCTCTGCGGATGTTATTTACCTGGGAAGTGGCTGGGGCAGTGGGGATGTTCACCAACTTGTGTATATATCTTTGAGAGTACCAGTGATTTGAAGAAACAAACTAGAACTTTTTCCTGATTGAAAGGGTGCCTAGACTTATCTAGGGCCACAGTGGGATATTAATAGAACATACTGCATTTCCTTCGCATAAAAATACGAAGGGCACTTTGCTGAGAAAAAATCCTGCTGTGCCTTTCTGTCTTTGGGACCAGCTCATCATCCAGCTAAAATTAAAAGGTGAAGTCAGGCAGTTCTTGCTCTCTATTTTTAAACTGCTTCAGCATATGAATGTGAGTGTGAAATCTTTCTTCAGGCCTCTCTTAACTTAATTACCTACTTATTCAAAATATTCTCTTCTCAAATTGCTGAGCTATAATTATATTCATCTTTTCTGTGGACACACTTTAGGTACTCGATGTTTGTTTAATCAGGTTTATGCTTAATTTGTAGTTTTGTCATTATTTACAGTGATGAAAGCCTCGTGGTAAGTGTTTAAAAAGTATTTTGATCTGTTAAAAAAATCAGCAAGTAGATGGTGGTTTTGTATATCTTTTCCGTGTTTTCTTCTGGAAAATATCATGAACAAGCCCACTTTAAAAAAAAAAAACCACACCAGTAAAAAGAATTGATACGAATAATTTCTGTTTATCCTTAATAATAGAAAATGACGTAATAAATGAAAATGCTTTGTCACACTTTCATTTCTTCAAATCTTTTGTTCCGTGCAAGATTATTCCTATTTTATTTTGTTTATGTGCCTTTTCTTTTGTTTGGGTGGAAGGGCTGCTGTGGCCCCAGCACAGGAGATGCAGTGAAATTGCTTACAAACCATTGATTTGTGCCTTTTCTTCTGCTGATTTGGCTATACTGAATTCTTCTTCCTGCATTTCAGTGAATCTGTGAAAAAATCCCTGCCAGGCACCTTTGAAATTAAATTGAGTCCTCGTTGGTTGCATGGAGAGATGATGTTTCCCAGTCTCTTAGTTTCAGCCTGCAGAGGGTGTGCTTTCCTCCGTCAAACCATCACCTCCCAGCGCGGTGCCCGTACCACACCGTCCCATAACCCTATACCGAGAGCCTGGCGTCACACCCAGAGGTGCGAAGGGAAAAGGGCGTCTGTCTGTCTCTGTCCCCTGTGACATCTGCCCCTACGTTTCTTTGACTATCAGCTGTTTGAAGCACAGGCTGTGGGACTTCTTCCCAAGTGACCCCTTTCACAGTGAAAAGGAGACTCCTGAGAGAACATGGTGTTTCTTTGCGTCCTCTTTTGGGACTGGCTGTAGATCCTACACATAGTACAAAATGGGGATACATGCTCTTTCCTTCTCAGTGTTTCCTTGGTTCCTTTGCTTCTGTCGGTGGGAGCAGCTGTGGTGTCGGAGACCTTGGGAGAGTCTTCCTGGCAGTTTCCAGTGTCTGGTCAAGCAGTGGCTCCATCGTGGTGTGTCGTTTGTATTTTGTCAGCTACCTGAAGCTGGGGGAGGTGGTAAGTTTTGAAAGGCATCCCCTTCAGCATCCGCATGCTCCTGGAGTATGCTTATGGGAGTCTGTATGTAGCTCTACCTTTGACAGCTAAATGAGTACACCACATGCTGCAAACTGTCTTTAGGGTGGCTGGTACCTGGGGATGGCAGTAAGTGTGGTTACATCTCCCCAGACAGGTCCCATGTGCTGTTGATCCGAGCGGTGTGCTTCCCCAGACCTCCCTCTCCAGCTTACCAGAGAGCTCGTAGGCTTGGGTGTTAGATGACAGGGTGGTTGTATGGCTGGTGAGAAACATGTTGCTATTCGTGGTGTTTAGTGGCCGTATAGTTAGATAGCTAGACAGTGATGTTAGGTAACACAAACCTGGAGCCACAGTCTTTTGGCCACGTCTTCCCATGCCAATCGTGGTGCTTGGAACAGTTTGCCCATTAATTTGTTCCAAGCTTCCACCCCCTCCCTGCTCTCTCCAGAAAACCTTTGGCAAACCATCTCTCCTGTAAATCCTCCTGCCTCGGCTGGCCACTGCCCCTCTGTTCGTGCTGTCCTGTCCTGTTGCCCGTTTTTGACTTTAGATTGAGAATTTGTCAGCACAGAGATTTATTTGAGCATTTTATGTCTTGTAAAGAAATATGCAGACCCCTTATTCTTTCAGAAAAGTCGCCTTTTAAGCCTTAAATATGGACATGGTGTTCACCTAGACAATAGGGTTTTTTATAAGGCTAATTATATTAATAGATGTTCTTTTCTCCAACTGGAGACTGTAGTCCAATATTAGAAATCCCACACTAACAGTACCCACAGAACTTCTGCTGCCATCATCTTTGTCTTCATCTTCTGCTGCTGTTTAGCTTTCAAAACTGATTGGGTTTGTATGTTTGTTTTTGTAAATGCACGTAGTTATTGTGCATTAGTGAAACACATGCTTGACAAAAGCATCTTGACAAAACCAGTGGGTTTTTACGGCACTCGCATATTTCTGTTCTTGAAATGGAGCCTGAAGAATTTGTCCTCTGGAATCCTTCATTATGTTTTGGCCATTGGAAATGAAGCACCTGACAGCATTAACCTATCAGAAGGATTTCCAGTTATGGGCAAGCAGCCGTTATGTATATCTTAGTCCACAGTAGGAGATTTGGACAGCTTTTGATTTACTAGCGCTCATCTGTTCAATAGGAGTTGGAGATCAGCACAGCAGTTACCTTTAAAATTGATTGAACGGTTCTGAAAGGGAAAGGAAAATTTTATGGGCATGATGCAAATCTATTAGAATTGCTAATTGTACTTCTAGGTAGTCTTAAAAATGCATTTCTCAAGGTGGCTAAAGGAACTATGTTGTAATTGCTATGCCTGTTTAAAAATATCTTAACAGCTTTGTCTCATTTTAAAGCAGATGCTTTAAATTCCCTAATGTCCTTTTCAATAGATTAGATTAAATAACTGCAGAACTAGAAACTGTATATGGTTTCTATCATCTTGAGCATTTATACATTTTTTTGAATGCTGCAGAGTTTACATGAACAGATTTATCAGCTGGGCTAAACATATAGTTTTAAAACTAGACTATAAAAATTCTTATGTTTTCTTCATATAGTGGCTTTAAATAGTTTTAATAGCAGACTTCATTTGAAGAATTTGAAGCATCCTCATTTTTATTTCCAAAAACAGTACATGAAATATATTTATTTAAGTGGGTAATAAAGCTAAAAAGCAAAGTTGTAAAACGGTGTTCACTAAAACCTACAAAAATAAGGCAAAGATTCTTGTCATGTGATCTGGTTATGAAACCAGAGGAAATAACTTTCTTGTGTAGCTTCTCACACAGGTGGAATAGAAAACATTTCTCTCAAAATTAGTAATAGAGATGTATGTAATATAGCCACGTTTTTATGTGCGTGTGTGTTTGTGCACTTTAATATACAGTTTTATTTAAGGAACTCCTGTTTTAGAGATCATTCACAATTTTAGCTATTAATATTGCTAACCTTTCCCAACATATAAATACTCCATTGTAGCTGTTGTGTCCTCCAAAAAGACCTGGGCTCCTTTAACCAGGGAACTGTGGAAAAACAGTGTTAGGACAATGATGTATATGATAAACTATATTGCCCAAAAGGTTCATTGGTTTCTTACCACATTTCTGGGGCAGTCTGGGTCAAAGCATCGATATCTTTATATTTTCAGGGCATGATTTTTATAAACAAACAGACCTGAACTGTTCCTATTCCTTTCCCCCAGTACTTTGGCTTTTCTGTCAGTTGAGATTTTAGATTATCACATGGCTCGTGCCTAGACCTAACTTTTACAGCAACTTCTATAAGGTACTACTATAGGGTTTAGAACGTTTGTAATAAATTTGTGATGAGGTTAGCCTGACCTGATTGTTTGGAGGGTTGTGGGAGAGTATGTTGTAGAAGGATGGCTTTGTAGAGTGTGCATGTATGTGTGCATGAGTATTTATGTATATATACACATATAGAACTCTGTTCTCTTGAGCTGTGGATAATATCCCACGTTATACATCTGTTATTGCACGTCTCCTCAGGGATGCTGAAGTATTGAAAGTAAAATGGGAATGGCTGCCTGGGAAAGCCAATCCCAGAGGTCTCATTTGCTGAGCTATCCACAGGCTGCTCTCTCAAGGGCTTGGCTTTGTCTTCCTGCAAAAAATATCCCAAGGAGCAGGATGGGATGTGTCAGCCCAGGGCTGTCTGTAAAGGGGATCCATTGTGAACCTAAATTGCTGCGTGTTTCTGACCCTTGTTGGCTTTCAGCCCTGGAGGAAGTTTCACAGAAATGGATGCAAGTGCTGTTGTATAAACTTTACCTCGCATGTCAGAAGCTGTGCTAGTCCCTTGCTGGCAAGAAGCGTGCCCGGCTTCCCTTGCAGCGAGAGCGAGCCCTGCAGTATGTGCATCACGGGCCAGAAATAACATAGGATGCTGGGCATTCCTGGTGGGAAAAGTGGATGAATACTAAAGGCAACTGTGACTATACAAAACACAATGTTTGGGTGCTGAGTTGCTCTCGGTGCATTCTTCGGGCAGCATTTCTCCTCAGCAGCTGACCATGAGCAGTTTTTTCTGCCTCTACCAGCAGAGGAACAACGTATAACACAGGAATAACCCATAGCCCCAGTGACTTCAGTGGCTCTGTCCCCTGACGGCCGGTCCCAACCCACTCACTGAGCTGTTTGGGGCAGTGACCTTAAATTCCTCTGTTGCTGTCAAATGCCCTCACACTTTTGAATCTCACTGCATACCAAACAGAAGTTGCTAACCAGTCACTGGGGAATCTTCAAATCACCTTGCTGGTCCTGGAGAGCTGTATCCCAGTATGGTGTCTCTGAGCTACCTAATCCACCGCAAGAATGGATTTAGCGACACAATTTATCAGTGGAGATTTGCATCAGTATATAATTGGTTAAGGATATATAAACTGAAAATCAAATTTGTACTTAGATATGGTTTTTATTTAAAACAATATCCTACGTAGGATTTCAGTAACATATTTTACAGATCACTCTTCAGATGCTCTTTCTGGAGCTCAAACAGTTACGTTATAAACGAAGAACGGATTCAGGAGGCTTCACAGTATTAGTGTTTATCTTGTAATGTTTTCCAGATGGCAGAACATGATGTAATCCATACTGCCCGGTTCGCTTCACGGCACTGTATACTCTGCCATACCCAATAAGTAACCAAGAGACTTTAAGAAGCTCATCAGGCTGTTATGGCGATAGCTGGTTAATCCAAACGTTCTTTATTACGTTATGAAAACTGCAGATTAACAAATCACTTGTTGGTGAATGCGGGAAGATTGATTGCTATTCAAAGCTCTGCAAGAACTAGATACGCAACTCGGATTAGTTCAGCTCAAGCTAGACTTCGGTGAATGAATTCCATTTTCCTCAGGGCTATGAAGTAGTTTACATCTGTTTAATTGTAAATTTCTCCAGCAGCAACTGGGTAATTTTGATTCCTCTTCCTTGGAGAAGTGATGGGAATGTTTATTTGTTGTTGTTTGCATGGATCTGAAATAAAACCGCAGCACCAGCATCACTGGTTGTGTGGGCACGGTGGCTAAGGTCAAATTAATTGCAGCTTGCAGTTGCTCATAATTCTGCCAGTGTTCGTGCAATAATGTTGTTTACTAACTCGTGCTTTTATTAGGCTGACAGACCATCATTTGAATGGCAAACCCATCAAATTTAAGTAGGCACTTAGCTCAGGATTTTCTCAGCATTAATTGAAGGCGCCAGGGGTACTTGCCCTGGGACAGGTGCAGTCTTGCTGTGCAGAGGCAGGATTTGAGGAGTACATGGGGAACGAAAGCTCCCTGTGCATCTTGACATCCAGCTGTGTAGGGTTTCTCGCTTGAACCCACATCCAAGAAGTCTTCAAGGAAGATTAGGGCTGGGGTAGGAGGTTTCAATCTACTGGCAGTTATCCTGTAGAGTGGGTTTTGTAGGCACTTCTTTCAGCTGTCCTACCCTTTGGTTAAGCCCCAAAAAATAGGATGGAGAGAAGAGTAACAAAAGAGATATAAATACATGGTATTAACTAGCTTTTGGAAGGGAGGAGAACATTTTTCTGAAGTGGGTTTAATATCTTGTGATTGTCTCATCATCCATGGAGCAGCTGCTCGTAGGTTGCCATTGGTAGGACACAGATCTCTGGGCTGGTTGATCTGATGTGGCGCAGCACTTTCTACCCTGTCTGTATGCAGTCAGGCAAGGAGGGTTGGAACAGGAGCCAAGAAACACTGGAAAGAAGAGCAGTTTCCAAAACAATCGTCATTCTGATGGTTGTGCCATGTTTGCTTGTGTTGCTGTTCTACCCAGTGACTTCCTCATCTGGTTTTTATCATACATGGCGTTGCTTGGCTGGTAGCTGTTTTTATATTTCCTTTAGCATTTCTCCGGGGAATTCCACAGTTCAGTGTCTAAACGTTCCCTTGTAGGAGAGGAGGGTAAGAGGAGAGGTTTACATATTGTACGTGTCTCATTTTACAGTTTCCTGATGATCTTCAGTTTGGCTGCTTGTAAGGAGCGTTTGTTGTTCGTAGTCACTCGGTCCGGGCTCCTTTATTGACTCAAGCTGTCTTTGCTCACTGCAGTATGGCTGGTGATTAATGTGCTTGGCCGTTCCGATTTCTACGGCTTGTCCTGTGGAACAAAATTAATGACAGTGGCCTTTGGAAACTGAAGAGTAGCAGAGAGCTAATTACATGTTTCATTAAATATTCCTCTGAGTCCAGGGGAAGGGCTGTGATGCTCAGTTTTACACAGTCTCTTTGCCTCTTTCTCTGTATCTTTTGCAAAGGGTATGTGGAAAATGGGCTCTCCAGTAAAATAAGGACTGGGAGAGGGGACGGAGGAGAGGAAAGAGTCCTTAAAGGATGGATTTCTCATGCCCTTCCTCCCACAGCCCTTCTCCCTTTCCTCCCCTATTCCTCGGCAACTTTTCCTTCAGGTTTTCTCCCACACACAATCTTTCTAGTCTTCCATCTGCTTGGACTAGATGATCTTAAAGGTTCCTTCCAGCCTAGACAATTCTGTGATTCCTGATGCTGTCACGTCCTGATCTACCTGATTTCCAGTTTCTCCTCTACCAAACTTTCTTTGGTTTTAATTTTTTTGGGGGTGTAAGAATTGGCTGCTTTTTCCTCCGCAGCTAAACCTTGTGTATAAAGCACAAGGAAGAAATATCCATTGCTTTTTCCTGTTTGCAAGAAATGCCATAGAGAATCACAGCAGACTGGACACCTGGAAGGGTTTTTGCTCAGAAATCCAGCCCGCTGACGTGGTTTAAGACAGTGGGAATGGAAACTCGGAATTTGTTTGTCTGAGAGAGGCCAGACATTTTCAGAGTTGATAGAAAGAGAAAACTTTATGTTCTGGAAATGTAACATTTATCAAAGGCCCGAAAGTGATCTGTTAACAGTGGCTTTCTAGTACTATAGGGTCTCTACTCCAAAGAAAAATTGACTTTGTTGATGAAGGAGGGAGTGACTGTAAAAGACATTACCTTCCTGGGGAGGAGTAGGGACCCCCTTCCTGTATTTTAAAGAGATTGTATAAAACAAGTTGAAATCCTGCCTCGAAGGATTTTTTGGCATGCAGAGCGCTGCTGTAAGCGTAGATTTTGTGTTGGCTCAGCGTGCAGACCACAGGTCTCGGAGCCGTAAGCGCAAAAGGTCAGGATTGCATTTAGCCCATAACTATCCGCTCTGTGATATACTGTTAGTCATAGAAACTTGAGAAATTTGTTAAGATATTCCGAGTTTGATTTTGATATATTGGGATAGCTTTTAAAATTCCTTGATAGTTTAAAGTGGTACTGCCAGTAGGAAAGTCAGTTGATCGAAATACTGTTTTTAAAAGATTTTACTCCTCTTATGCTTTTATGAGTTTACAGTCATCTTCTAATTTTAAGAGAAAAAAATTTTCTGTAAGTGTGAAAGCTGTCAGTCTAGAATTAATTCTTTATGCATAATATGGTTTAAATACATACATGTAACTTTTCAGTTATAGGAGTAAAAAGCAAAGCAAAATGGATAATGACTCATGTTTATCCATCAATCACCAATAACATACTGTGGCATATCAGAAAATTTTACTGTAATTAAATATTTTCTATTTAGATATATTAAACAAAATAGCGTCTTGCATTTGTTCGTATTATATCTCACTCTTGCTTACCATATCGGTGTATTTCTTCTCTCAAAGGTGATTACAAAAATGTCCCATTTTTGTGCTTATTCTCCAGATAAGCTGAGCACAGAAATTTAAATAATTAGTTCAAGAAGCTATTACTTTCTGAGAGATACTGGTTTATTCCTATTTTGAATTGTTTCACATTCTTGTACGTGTATGTAGAGCAGAAGGAAATTACATGTTTTCATCTGTATCCCATCGATGAATGTGTGTCATTGGAAAAAAACCCTTTCAAAAAGCATTTTTCTGGTAAAGGAAGTCCCTTTGGGGTTAGAATCCCAGATTGGAGACTAGCAGGTCAAATTCTTTATCACTTCTAAACTGAACATAGATAATGTGAAAGCTGTTTAGGCATGTCTGAATCTTCGTGGTGCTATTTTCAATTCTTTTTCAGAGCACATATAGGAAAAACCTTGACAATTTTTTTACATTCAATGATTTATTTATTTTTTATTTTTTAAATCAGGCTTGGAAATAACTCATTTATTTAAATTTGAGAATACAAATTTTTTAAATAAGAGGGAATACACATTCAGAAACAAATTTCATGGAATAATGCTGATTTCATCTGGTTTAGTACGTTTTTTTGTTCTGTTCTATACACTGATACTTTGTCAAATGTGACTAGTTAAGTACGACCAAATAATACCTGTCCTTTCAGTTAGTCTATACAGCTGATTTTCCCCCTTAACTTGATGAAATTTTTGTTCTTTTTGTAACTGTTCAATACCTTAAAATCCCCCTATACCTAAAGGTTTTGAAAGTCAAATATTAATTATTTTCTAAAGCTTTCTGTTAAATGTCAAGGTTATTGGTAGAATTTTCTTTTAGTAAAAATTCAAAGTAAAATTCAAATGGAATTTTTTTTCTTGTACAATTTAAAAAAACATCCTTTAGTACTTCTTATCATGAAAATCTCTTTTTGCAACAGTGTGATCCAGTCACGATGCAGAATTCCTAAACTATTACAACTTTGGAAGGTGTTTTTAAAACTTGGTTTCTGATGCTGAATTTAAAAATCATTATGGAAATTTACGTTATTGTATAGTCTTGAAAAAAAATCTATCAGTGCTTAGTTTATAGAATCTAGAATATGCTATTTTTAAATGAAAGCAAAGATTTTCCTTAAAAAAAATAGAAAAAGGTTTCTTATGCAAGACAGCTTTGCAATGGGAAAACTTTTGTCCTGCTGTTTTGCAAAGAAATTTGCACGTCTGAGCTAAAAGGCACACAGCCTTTTTATTAATTAAATTGCATATCTTGGAAATTGGTTTATTTAATTTCGTTATGAAATTATAAAACTCTGTTCTGGAGAAAGTGTGGGTCCAACACCTCCCTATTCAAAACAGATCTCGTGAATTGATGAGTAAAGGGTAACCTCTAGCGGAACCTGGCAGATGATCTTGTCGATGCATTTACTTGATTGTTGATCTACAAACTATAACATAGCATTAATTTATAGGCTGTCCTGGCCTTGACTATAACATAACACTAACTTATAGACTGTCCTGGCCTTAACTTCTCTTTTAAGCACTCTCTTCCCTTTCAAAAGATAAACTTTCCATAGGCCAGTGCTTATCTGCCTGGCTTCCTGGCTGCCTGAGATTTAAGCTATACTGTCTTGGACAACGCGGGCAGTTGAACCCTGCTAACTTCTCTGAGTGCTCAGCAAGAACATGGGGAATTCCTGAATTTTTATCAGTAAGAGGAAAAGCTTGAAAGCAAAGATAATGAATCAGAAAAGGTAGCGTATTCATTTAACTTGATGATATGGGTTTGTTATAATTACTTAGAATAGCATTTAGTAGTTGGTGATATTTCTTTCCTAGGTCCGTAAAAAGGAAGAGAACGTAGGGTACGGTACTGCTGCCTGTGGCTGTTGGATCTTTTGTTAGAAGCGTTTGTGCCTTCAGTGTGTAATATTACTGTGGGGATTAGCAAAGGCAGATGAAGCTCTATGTGCTTTGGTTTTAATTCATATCGTGAATGGGCTGGTGGTGGCGTTTGTAAAGAAGATGTTTGCTTCTATGGAAAGCATAATGCAAATGCACAGACACGAGGGAAAGGACATCAAGGTAGAATTTTTTTTTCTTAATTGTTCCAGTTGCCCTTAACGAACCTGCTTTTTCTCAAACATGATTGAATTGTTGTTCCTAAATGAGTTACAGCAGATGCAGATGCTGTTATATGAAGTGTTTAATGTGGTTTGCAAAACAACTAACAATGAGATAACTGTGGAAGTGTTCTATGCTGCTTTCAGATGCAGACAGTCTATTTTTGACCTGGAGACCAATATCAAGCCCTGGATTGTGTCAGGTCAGGGGGTGGGCATCGAAGACCTTATCTCTTTTTTTCCTTTGTTGACAACATATCCTTATCCTTCCGGGGTCCTGAGGTGACTGCTTGATAGAGCTGGTACTTAAAACACCTAAATAGGAGAAGTCATGAACTTCTTTTTCTATTTTTAAGGATGTCTGCTAAAGTTGCTAGTGAGAGTTAGCGAGCTACTGGGGTGCAGGATGAGACTGGGGGAGAACTGTGAGTGAGGGCAGGAAGCCATGGAAAAGCACGCTGCCTTCCACAGGGCTTTGTTAACAGAGATGTATTAAAAGCATAAATTAGTGTTACATAAGCACAAACAATTTGCAAGTATTGAATATTTTATGCACTTCTTTTATTTATTTATTGTTTTTATTTAATAAGTGTACTTTCAGGAAAAGAGTATTTTAAATTAAAGTTTGTTTTTAAGGACCACTGCAATTACATGGTGTTTTATTTAAGAAGAAGTTATTTATGTGCATTTTTTTTTAAGATTTGCTGTTAGATAAGCAGCAAAACCTCAATTATACACCTTTGTATAGGTAAGGAATTGAAGGAAGCTTCAAAATAGCAAATAGAAGGAGCACATTAAATTCTGTGCAAACCAGTAGAATGTGTAAAGGACTGCTTGGTCTGTGTTGGAGTCTGGTGGTAGTCAAATTGATTCATGTTATGTTAAATGAATTTTTTTGTTTAACCATTTAGTGTCATGGCTCGAAATTCTTGGACCCTGCAGTGTTGAAAGAGCAAAGCAGTTTAACTGCAGAATTACTGCTCTGTCTCTGTGTAGCTTAATAATAAATATTTACATAGCTAAGAAACTATGTTTCAATTGGCTTTATTTATATTGGGATTTAAAACTAGGAAAAAAAAAACCCAACCTGTAAAAAAACTGTAACTGTGAAAATTTAAGAAATCTGCAGCTATAAATAATGGGCAGTTTTCCAGAAGAAATGATGAGTATAGACTCAAAAGAAAAAAAGATCTCCCAAAAGGTTGTGCATAGCTTCTTGTTGTTACAGTATCGCTATGGATAAATATTGGTGGTTCTGGCAAAATGGTAGTTTTCCCTCTGTTTTCAGTCTCTCTCATTATCATAACAACTGTTCCTTGTTCCTCGAGGGGGCAATGGGAAAGAGAAAAACAGTTTATTCGATATCAGTATTTAACTGGTAAATGGTTCCCAATCTAAAGACACATTTGCAAAATTTAAGCAAGACTTGGAGGGAGGAAGCAAAAGTGCCTCTGTGTTAACAGAAAAATGTTCTGAATTTAGTGAATGTTCACTTTTTAGTGAATTCAGGCTGTATAAAAATGTAGTTATTAATAATCATTAAGTTGCCTCTGTCACTTCAACTTAACAATACCGTGGAAAATGTGTTAACGGGAATATTTTCCTCATGGAAAGTTCAGTGGTTACTGAGGTTTTTTAATGCCATTTTTTGGCACGCCTATTGACGTGACCAGTCATTGTGTAATCAGCAATAGTGGTGAATTACACCTGAAAAACAAAATTAAGATGAAATATAAAATGTGATTGAACTTGTGTTAGTGAAGCCCGGAAATAGCTATCATTTAACACCTGCATGTATATAATCTTATTAGGGAATAGATGCAAATAACTGTACGAGGAGGAAATGCTCTGAACAAAGGAAAACTGAAATTCTTTTGTCTTTCAATATAAATTTTTAATCAGAAAAAACATGGTCATCACCATGACCAGTTCACACAGTCCAGTAGCTCATTTATGAGATCTTTCCTGGCCATCTTCAATATATTAACTGCTGTATGTCTAAATTTTCGTTTTCTGCAATATTAGTCTAATGGAGGCTTGTGTGAACTGATTTTAAATGGTTGGAAAGAATGTTATGACATCTGACTAATGATAACCTGACTCAGGATATTTCTGTAGTGAATAAAAACAAATGCTACATGTTGGTATTGAGTAGGATTAAAAAGTAGTTAGAAGAGCTGAAAAGATATTCCTTGATATCTTCTTATTTATATTGTTCTAGATAATTTCTCAGTTACAGTCTCAGGTGAAAAACAGGAATTAAGTTAAAACCACAGAATAAATTGTAGCTTAATTATGCCTGTGTTTCTCCTCTAGCGACAAAGATCTTTATGCCCTTTAGGAAAATGTTGGCAGTTATCTTATTAATTACTATTATGATAAACTGTTTCTGTTGCAGTATCCCCATGAGTGCCTCTCCATTACTAACTACATACAGTACTGCTTGTTGTGTTAACTAAAATATCCAAATCACATAACTCAGTTGCTCCTTGTCCTCGGAGCTTGTAATTCCAGCTACATAGATTTGTTAAATGCTCTTAGAAAAATTATAAATTTAGCAGCATGGATTGCTCTGAAGCACTCTCTAATCCTGTGTAGATAAATCCCAGTGACTCCCAGGAGTTGTTGTGTAGATATGAAAATGTTTACCTGTTCAAAAGTGTGCAATCTGTTTTTCAGTGGATTGTATGTGGTTTCTGGTTAGAGAACTGTAGAGTTGTCATATGGAAGTGTTTATCTTTTTTAGTGTCATTCACCTGTCTTAAAAATGTCACAAAAAAAAAAAAAGGAAAGAGGGAAAAAAAGAATTAAAAAGAGCTATAGTAAAGAATGACCTTCTTTGATCCCATCCAGATCCTCTCAGCCTCTCCAGTTAGAGAGTTGGGATTTCTTCTTTGTCACTTATTATCATCAAGGATTTAAACAGCCAAAATGTTCTATTTGAGTAGCAGTAATGGCTTAACATCCACAATATATTGATATTTTTGATGTTAAAATTTGTAATGGTTGCTTCTTAAAATTTCCCAAAACCCAGTTTCCATGCTGTTCATGTATCCAACAGGTAACACAGGTCAGCAGAGTATGAGAACTGTGCTGAGCGTGGTAGATTCCTTCAGTGATATTTTGCTGTCCTTTCACTTGGAGTTTGTTTTCTAAAGCAATGACCCGTGTTTTTCTACTTTTGTTTTAGCTGAGGCGAAAGCTTATAGAATTTTGTTTTTAGTGGATGTTACTGCTGATCTTCAATATGGTTTGAATATAATGTTTCCCAGTAAATGGAGTAGCAAAGAAAATCTAATCTCATTGCTGATGCAGCGCTGTCCCTCCGAAGACTGCAATTGCTCAACTATGAGCTAAACTTTTCAGTGCTGGCAGCGATCTGCTGTGTACAGCACCCTAAGCAAACCTGTGAGGGAGTTTGAGCTGCAAATTACTCATTTGCACAATATATCAAATATCACCATGATGGGACATGAGGTTTATTTATCTTTTAAAAATACTCTGAAGCCATTGTTAAGATATGGTAATAATATCAGGAAGGAATTATATTCCTTAGGAATAATTAGCTCTGAAACAGTTCATTACCTTTTTTTCTCAGTGCATATACATATACATCTAACTAAGCAAATCGTGCAGTTTTAGAAATTCTACTATACCAATAAATATATTCCATCTTATTAGCCCCAAAGAGCAGCAGGGAAGATGGACTGTTCCTTTCCAGGAGCATGCGAATACATTTTCTATTCCTTTCTGTCTCTTCATCATATATCACAGTGAGCTTGTACCAAAAATATTTTAGAGACTCCTATTGAGCTCTCTCAGAATTGTACTTGTGTGCAAAGTTGCCAAAGGCAGTTGGTTTGGGGGTTTCTGTTTGTTATTTGTTAGTCCTGCTGGAACTTGAAAATTTCCCTTTTAGAATTAGCAGCTCTTTTTCTGAATCTTTGCTTGAAGATTCACGCCAGGGAATCCCCCACATGCTCTCTGGTATCTAAGCAAAATAGATGTTAATGTCCAGATTAAGCTTTGGTAAACAGCCCATAGAATGAATAAATACTGAATTTCTCAATGAAGTGACTGAAGAAAGAATGGGAATCTTGACTTTGTTGAGCAGGAAAATAATCTGATTGTGTTCAGTTAGTGATTTCAAATACTCCTATGTGAATAATTGATGTTGCACAAGTTGAAGCCGTAGCCCAATTAATGCTCATTGGTGAATCTTAAGTCTTAGAGCTGCTGCATTTATGGAAATTTGTTCACTTAAAATTTTGGTCTTGAGAGAAAAAACCTAAAATTACCTTAAATCAACCAACTGATGAACCTGTGGAGGTGTAGGTAACCTTGGCCAGTGTCATTGAAAAGTGCTCCCTAAAAAGCCTGTGGAATTAGTGATTTTTTTCCCTTCGTAGCACAACTGGGACGCAGAAACCCCGTTTTCCTTAGCGAGAATGCTTGGACGCCCTCCAATCGAGTGGGAACAAAGAGTTGTCTGTCAGGGTCCTGGGAGCCCCCACATCTGCTTTTTAAAACAGGATGTGGGGATGGGGAAAAATCCTCTCCATCTGTGACGCTGACGCGGCTTTGAGAACACCTGGAATTACTAGACCCAGCATTTAAAGCTTATCTCTGGAGCTGATTTCTGATAGACTGAATGCCTTCATGGGCTGACTTTCCGTGGTGTGGGGGAGCTTAGTGTCAGGGCAGATTTTGCACTGGAGGATCTGGACCCTAAAATCTGAACCCAGTCTTTCTTTGGAAAAACGTAAAATAATTTCAACAAATAACTGCTGGGAGACTGTTTAGCCTGTTTTTAGCTTTTATTCAAAAAATACGCAACACAACCAAAACCCAAACCAACAAAATAACAGCAACAAAAAGTGCTTTGAGTAAATTTTAGTGCATTTCTCTATCCACTCAGAATTTCGTAAAAGCAAATGCATCAAATTCATGCCTTTATTTTTGTTAATTGCTTTCTGTTTAAGTTGATTTCACTTATGTGAATGTCCAACAAAGCCAAGAACATTAAGCACACGACCAGGTTGTTTAAGGGAGGTTCCTTTTCTGCTTGAAAGAGTATTAAAAAGTAGCTGTGCGTTTTCAGTAGAGCCTGAAAGTGTTTCCTCTGATCGATGTGTAGTGAAAACAGCCCACTCGGCTTTCTACAGAAATTCAACTGTTACTCAGATAATTCGCTAGCTAAGAATAAAAAGAAGAAGTATTTTGGTGGTCAATTTCTAAAAGGAAAATTGTTTCTAGACAACTTCTTGTTAATTTTTCATCTGTCTCTGTTTTCAACTGAAGATGCTGTTGATGAATTCTGTCAACAATTTCAAATAAATAGTGACGTTTAGTTTGATTAAAGCTGTCTTAGGGCTCTGTGTATCATGTCAAAAAGATTTGTTGGGTTTCTAGTATTTTGTTTGTTTCATTTGCAACGGGAAAACAGTAACGGGCCACCGTGTCCTGGCTCTAACCCTTCTAAATTTCAGGAACAGCAGTAATAAAACTTGTCTGGGCAACTTACAAAAGCTCTGCTTTCTATTTCAAAGATTCTTCATTTAAATCAGTGGCCTAATTATCTGCATATTAATAAGTGCAGAATTTCTTTATATAAAAATAATCTAGTTCAGAATACAGGTTACAATATATTTTAGAAAGTAGCCATAATAAAAAAATGTTTCTGGAATTTCAAAGTTTGCAGGAAAACTCTGAAATGGAAAGGTTGACAGCCATTATTGTAATTACGTGTTGAAACTAGTAAGTGAATATGTTAATGACTGCTTCTTGTATTCACTGCTCATCATTTATGATAGCACATAATCTTAAAAGTTCATCAGGTCATATTTGATGTTTTTAATATTGAAAAAAACCTGCTTATTAAGGAGGATATGCAGTACAGACTGAGAGACAACTGAGAGCATTAATTCTTGCTGTTTCATTTTTCTGGTAAATCCCAAATGTTAAAGATGTTCACAGCTTTTTCATTCAGCTGAGTTTCTGCTATTTTCTCGAGTACAAGTCTGAATGATGTGCTTAGAGGTTTAAAATTTGGTTGTTTTGGGAGTCAGCTTCAGTTACTAGGAATGAAAATTCCATTTCATCTCTGTTATAATTGTTTTCTTAAAAGTAAATCTTTAAATTGTCACAAACTACAATAGAGTTACTGTGTCAGCTGGGTTGGCTACATCCTTATTAACAGAGAAGTCTGAAAAATACTGAAACCATAGCACTAGACATATCTACTTCATAAGTTTAAATAAAGGTAACTATAAGATTATCTGAAGGATTACTTTTAAACTTAAGAATTAGAGAATATTTTAAATGGAAAAAAACCTACTAAATTAGGTGGTGGGAGGAAAATCTTAGTGACAGAACATTTGTGTTAATATGGCTCACAGTTTGGCTTCACTCTTTCTTTTTAGTCTTTACGCTGTGTGATCTTCCATAATCTAAAACTGCGTATGCACTGCTTTTTCTGTGAAATAAAATATCAGCTAGAGGGAAAAAAAAAGAAGAAAGAGTAACAGTTAAAAAAAAATATCCAAGCCTGTATATTACAGAGTTTTTTCTAATTACTTGGGAGAAAGTATCAGTTGCTATAACTTTTAGAATAAAGTTTCATTACTCTACTACTGGCAGTCTAGTCAACATTTAAGAAATTTTGTTATTTCTGTATTGCTGTTCTGAGAGGCTGCACATACAGCCGGAGGCTGCTACGCTGTTGGCTTGTTGGAAAAAAGTACAATGAAGATTTCCCTAGACACTGGCTGTTATAATAGAAACATCTTTAAATGCCATCTCATTCTTTGTGAATGGTCTAAAAGTAAATTGGTTATGTCAGAAACTTGTTTTTAAAAATTAGTAATACCCAGCTTGAATTGATGCTTTTTTTATCCTTTTCAATCAAGTATTTTCAAAGTAATTGTTTTAGTAATTTATAAGTATACTCCTGTATATTTCTAGGAGGCACAGTCTAACAAAAGTATAGCAAAGCTGAAGGACCATGGAATGGTGGTAAGGAAAAACAATGAATACCTTGGAAAATGCATTTCATCAATATGTGAGAGTAGTTAAAATGTTACACAATTTCTGTTTCTTTGAAGTTAATATATTCATAATAATGCTGGCAATTAAGTAAATTTTCTTGAAATCCTCACTGAGCTCAGTAAGCAGCGTTCTGTGCTGTCCAGAGGGCACAGGGAACGAATGCAAAAGCATTTTGATGTTATAATTAAGTGTCAGTGCACTACAATGGTTGAACAATATGAGCTTTTCATGTCAGTCAGACAATTCTTTGATGTGTTTAGCATTAGATTTTGGGGGAGATATGTAAAAGGTGTATTACATAAATATTGTTAATTACCATTATTCTACATATTACAATACAGAAGTCAACTGATTATTATGTTTAACTATTACAGTGTTTTTAATGTTGCATTTTAAAATTGTAAAGGAAAAAACCTTTGTTTTCCTTTGCATGCATTTAAATCTCTTGAAACGAGTTTAATTTTATTTTAATTGTACAGCTGTACTTTTCCTTTATGGAGCCAGTTTTGATCTTCTAGCTTCGGGGAAAGTGTTTGTCATACAAAAATACCATAGTGCATTACCCGTACCCTTTAAAACAGAATGGAAATACAGGGCCATGGCATATATCATGAATTCCTTGTGTAGAGACACACACATATTCTGCCGTCTCTTCTTTCTTCCGTATATGGTGATTTTTTCTGGGGGGAGATGAGTTTAGGCGGCTTGAACCTAGCTGGCTTTTTTGAAAAATAGAATTTGTATTATATTCCTATTGATTTTTATATCCGAACTGATTATCAATGCTTCATTTTCGAGTACTTTCAAGGGATATGCGAAACAAAAATACCTGAGAAATATCTGGTAACTCCGGCAAGATCTGTGAAGAGTAATGACGGGAATACGGAGAGGATGAAATTACAGACAATGCAATAATCTGCCGTTATACTGCAATAACTAATTAAAAATGTAATAACTGACTAAAAGCACGAGGACATTATATTTTCCGTGTTATTTAGACCAGAAACAGTCTGTCGGTGCTAGAAAAAGAGTGGGCAGTTGCAGTAAACCTTCCGTGTTACCCACCTGGCCGTCGGCGTGCGGCGGGGGCTCCGGGCGTAAGGAGCTCCGTGGGGGCACCAGTCGTGGGGGCACCACTCATGAGGCCACCGGTAGGATGGGTGTCCCACGGCATGGGGGGCTGCGCCGACAGCCCCGGAGCCAGAGCTCTCGCCCTCCGAATTGCTACAGCTGAGGTTGTGTGGGGGCTGAGAGGTCTCGGTGCCATTCCCGTAGGCGCTGTGCACATCGAACCGGAGTGGTCGCCTCTACCTCAAAGACTTTGTGAAGGATTAGAGGGTTTTAGCAAGGATTGTGTGGTTTCGTTGCTCCGAGAGTTGGAAAATGCAGTTGTGGTTTACGCGGGTAGAGGTTACAGTCTGGTTTGAAAGATGAGCTACAAGAGGTTCCCATAATACTGTGAATTAAACAATGCAAGTCGAAGCACAACAGAGAAGATCATAAACATGGAGAGAACAAAGGAGAGGAATAATAACAGTGACAAATGAACCAGGCACACGGACTGGTTCTGGGAACACTCGGGTTGCCTTGAGACGATAGTAAACAGTTTAATAATAATTTGCCAATATATATTTGGCTACTGGCAAGGCTCAACAATATCTTGCATCCTTTTTCGTTTATATATTGATTAAAAATAGAACATATTACTCTTTCTCATGTGAACGATCTGGGATACTCCTTGAGTGCAGTTTAAAAGATCAATATTATAATTTAAACCATAGAAAACACAGGTGCAGAGAACATAAATAAGATTGCACATGCACTAGCCATTCCATATCATGAACTGCTTAATTATCCTTCTTTGCTTGTAACTGAATATAGCAAAACCAGTCTTGAGTTTATGAACAGCAGTGGGTGACATTTCTTACGAGATTCCTCGACAAGATTGCCGTATTATCTGACACTCTTAACTGAAAGTAATTTTCTTACCTCCTAGCCTCTCAAGAACAGTAGACCTTTTTTTTTTTTTTTTTACAGCTTGATGACAGATGAGACTAGTGTGCTGCACATGGGAATCTTCTTTGTGCTAAGGTGTAAATAAATGAGTTTTATAGCAGAGGCTTTCGCCTTTTTCTTTTAAATGAGCATGAAGGGCATTGATGTGGGCCATTAATGATAACGGTCAACTCTCAGGAAAAGGCACCTGCCTGGATCCTTCAGGGGCACAGGGAAAAGCCGTCTGTGCTCAGGCCACAGTTTCGAGTGTAAAGCCCTGTTGGTAGTATCTGAAGTTGGTTGGTTTTGGTAACTCTTGAACAGCAAACTGATAGGTCTGATTTGGATTCCCAGTGAATAAGCTTCTGTATCACAAAGCCTGGTCATTGGTCTCAGCAAAGAGAGACTGCCTTACTTTAACATCTGGATGGAGTCAAGGTTCTCAATCGTGTGGGAGCTGCTTGAGTTCACTGGCTGGTGCTTTTGGTGCATCAATAGGACCCTGGTAGCCAGGAGAGCTGTATTTCCCAGTAGACCAAGGACCTCTCTATTTCACTTTTTTATAGATGTCTTCTCAAAATGCTAAAATGGCTGCATTTTGTTCTGAGGCATTGCCTTTCTCAGCCAGTTGCAACTGGGGGGTCTCTATAACACATATAGAAAGTGTTAGAGAGACAGGGATTACAAAAGAGGGATGAAATCCCTGCTGAAACCAGCCGGCTTCTGAAGTCAGTGTCAGAATTGCAGTCAACTTGCTTGTTAGTAATTGATATTTGTGTTATTTGAGAAATAACCCTCCCAGAAACAAACCTGCCATCCCAAACAAGAGGAGAAACATCACCTCTTCTGGAAGTTCACTACGTGGAAGCAACTTACAGGCTTTTCCATACTTTTTTCAATTTGGGGAGGAGCTAGGTTTATTCAGGCCGGTGTTGTGCTGGAGAAAGGTTTGCAAAGAGGTCACCAAGCTGTTGGGAGAGTTACTGTGATATCACTGCAGTCAGTGGGTTTGTCACCTCCGGGCACTGGAGTGACAATGTGGCTGGTTGATCTCTTCCAGAAACCTCGGGACTCCGAGAATAAGTTTAAAGGTGATTATAGTATGTGGTATCATTTACATAACTTATCTATCAGTAACACTTCCAAAATTGTCAAATGTGTGTGTGTTTATATATATGCCTGCTGAAAGGATCGGGTTCAAAGGATAAACTCTGACAGTGATGGGGATGCAATTTGACCTTGTAGAAAGGTAAGTACCGCCTCCTTGGTTGTCCTGCTTTTCATAAGAGGAAAAAGCAAGCGCCTACGTTAGCCATTTCTTCTTCCACTACACAGACTATTTCCTTGTAAGAAAAAGGAGCAAATCTGGTTATATCCCTTGACTTCTGACAACAATCTGTTTTGGTTTTGTTCAGAAGAATTTTCTGTTGTCAAAGCCTTGACTCAGGCTTAGGATAAACGGCTGGAATAACAAGGATTTGGGTCACTGCTGATAGTCAGCAATATCCCTTAGTGTGGCTTTTCACCAGGCTTCATGCTGTATTAATCACAAAGTTTGAGAGCAGTGGTGGGACCTGTCTCCTCGCTGTCAGTCCCTGCAGTCTGTCTGCTGGATGTATCAGCACAAGGCCTCTGGCAGATGGAAGAGTTGCAGTAAATATGCACAGTTATGGTTTAAGTGAAAAAGCTGTGGGAAAGGAAATACATTAATCCATTGCGGCTGTTTTTTCTTTTAAGTAACCCTCTGTAATAAATTGCAAGCTTTTCCTGGACTTATCCTTTATATTTCTAGATTCCTTTCTTGAGTGGGGGATGGAGTGGAATAGAAATTGAACTGAAGCAAAGAAAATATTAAAATACAGAAGCAACTGAAAATTAAATTAGGTCTTGCATGTGGAAAGAAATCCTCTCCCATATGGTCTCTTTCGTGAACACGCTTCAGGAAATCCTGCTCTAGCAGATTACAAAGTACTAGGCATGTGAGTCCATCGTTTGTTTAGGTGGTGGTGTAGAGGCCGTGTTTCAAAATTGCTTTAAAGCCAGAAAAGAATGGCTCCTGGAATCTGGGAAGAGCTAAACTTGATGAGTGATTAAGCATGGGCTTGCTCTTTGAAAGTATACTAAATATTTGGTCTTTTAGCTCTTTGTGTTTTAGATATGTTCTACCTACATAATCGGGAATTTAATGTCTGATCCTCTTTGATTTTTGCAGTTTTAAGACATTTAGCCAAATGGAGAGGATGTTGAATATTTAACAAAACATTTTTTTAATTCAAAACTGTTAGTATGATTTTGAAAATCCTTTTGTTTCTCAGATGCCTGATTTTCATTTTCATGCTTATGTCATCGCTTTGCTCTTTTTCCAGTTGTTAGAATTCTTATATCTTACAAGGACCAGATATCCTAAGAAGGCAATCTCCTGTGCCATACAGATGTGGAGAAAAATGATGTAATTTTTCTCTCCTGTTTCCTCTTCTCCCTTAGTTGTAAACCATCTTTGAGCTGCATGAGAACTTTATTCCTTACTTTTAAAACTACTGTGGCCCCTGCCCAGCGTGGCAGCGGTGCAGGATGCCTGCTCTTCCACTGCAGTGTCACATACAGCTGTGTAGGGTCTCCATAGGGTTGTGAGGAAGGGGTTTGGGTTCCTCCTTTCTGCAGGCACCACAGCTGCTGTTGCGGTATGTGGCACAGCTCATTTGCCTCTTGGATGTTGATGTGAGTGTTGCTGCAAGGGCTGGTGACAAGTGGCAGTGAACTGAGGACATGGGTAGCGTAGCGGGAGTCTAAACTTTCTCTCCAGAATTGCTGTTAAAATGGAATAAAATGCCTGCTAGGAGATGGGGTAGGAGAGACAGAGCCTGCCCACCAAGCTGAGCTCAGAGGTGGGCACCGATCCAAACCTAATGTATGTACAAGCCATGCCAGTTGATTTTGGTCCTCGTTGGGATAGATGAAGCCATGGCAGAGCTCTGTGTTGCTACATCTAGACCCACTTCTTGTGCTCAAGCCAGTTTATTTTGAGCTAGCTTGAAATATCTCTATGCTGCACCATAGTGGGTAATGTATGCAAAGTCATGTATTTTAGTGGTATCAGTTGCAAACTATGCTTCTGTCACATGGAAACCTTACAGGCAAAAGAAGATAAATAGAAGTAAATAGTGTAAAACTCTAGCTAAGCTGTTGCTGACTCTTAAATATTTCTCTCTTGCTTTCCAGAAATTTTGTGGAAGCTGGAAATACTCTAGGAAAAGGTGGCCAGTTAAGGACACTTGGCTGACTTAACTCATGGCTTATGTGGGTTCTGTTGTGTCAGTAATTTCATATCCTCCTAAGAGCTTGTTGATCTTCTTACAAGGGTTTGATATGAGCAAAGTCGGGGCAGAAACTGATGCAAAATATGTATTACGCAGCCAAGTCATGCACAGCGAAATGGGTAAACCCACATGCATTTGTCCTGCGGGCGCCTGCTCATGGGTTAAGTGTTATTTTTGTCAGGTCTGTCGTGGTACTTATATATGTGTAATTGGTTTTGTTCACCTTCTGGCGGCTCTCCACCGTTGGAAAATACATTGAAAATTGCCTTAATAAGCTAACACTCAGAAAAACTTTAGCAGAGCTGATTTTTTTCTCTTTTTTTCTTCTTTCTTTTTGTTTTATTTTTTTTATTGTTCTATTTTAATGCTGGTAAAGTACATTGTGAGCAGAATAGCTTCAAGCTCAACTCTCAAAGCAGGTTTTGTCCTTGGAGAAAAATGCCTCCCAGAGGAAAAACATGCTGGCCAGCCCTAGCTCTGATGCGGATGGGGCACCTAATTCCCTCCTGAAAGAGAAATTGTAGCCATGTAAACAAGAGGAAATGCAGATGTTTTCCTTGTTCAGATCCACCCCTCAGATAATGCTGTACTGTGCACCATGTGTGCACCGTGCCATGTGGATCCTGCAATTCTCAGAGGGGCTTTCTTTAAACATACACTGCAGCATTCCAGAGCCGTGGCGACACGGATGCCCATCACAACATTTCTCCTTCATGCATCTTTTCTGGTGCTTTACCCGTGCCAGATACATAAGTATTTTAGGAATGAAGCTTTTACAGAATAATTTCCCCTGCTGCTTATTTTCTCATGTAGATTTTATTCCCTTTTTTTGTGTAAGTCGTATTTGTCCGTTGTCAATAAGAGGTGCAATTTCTTGTTAGCAACCGAGGGATTGCAATCTGACCTTTCATTAATATTTGTGCAACTTTCTGGCCTGTGTGTTTTGAGATAAAAACATGAAGCTCTTCTACTCCACAAGCTGATGGGTTACTTTTTCTTCTTAAGTGTTTAATTGTTCTGTTGCTTGTCAAAGTGATACAGCCCAGATGACTCCCCCCTAGCAGAACAGGGGAGAAGTTTCCTTGACCTCAAGAAAACAGACTCCTGTTTCCCTCAAGAAAAGGCCTAATGTTTTGGTGGGGCAGTAAACCTTGTTTCTGTCCTTTTGGCAGAGTGCTTTGTGAGCAGTGTACCTCATGGAAATGTCTGCTGGCACGCATGGAGGTTGAGAGGAAAAATAATACTGTGTTTCTGAGGCTATTTCAGCATAAAGGGAACAACTTCTTCAACTATGGGAAAGAAATCCCCGTTCTGTTGAATTTTTGAAAAGTAGCTTCAACTTAATTACTTAAAGGCATTTTTAAAGTTCCTTTTGTTGCATCAGGGGAAAAGAATATAGCAATCTTATACCACCTGTCTTTTTGTTAAATGTCCCTACATAGATCAGCAGAGGCTGTGACATTCCTCTTACCCTCTCTTGATAATCTGAAAATCTTCTGTGCCGGAGCATCTGCTCCAGGGCAGTAACATAGGAACGCCAGATAAATTCTGTGTTTCATTGCCTGGTGGATACATTAGCCAGCAAGTTATACAGCAAGTCCGTGTGGGAAAAAGAGGTTACACTGGAACCTAATGGGATGTCTTTCCTGGGAATCAGGAATATATTAATGGCAGTGTGGAAAGATATTGATGACTGGAAGAAATGGGACAGACTCATGACATGATTACATTATCTAAGAAGGAAATCTTATATTAATCTTCAGAAAGAATATTGTAAGCTCACTGCTTAATCCCTGTATATTATACTAGAGCCTTAGCTCTGCTGCACTTGGGCTGGGGAACTCCATTCCGATGGGTGTTCAGTTTTCTGAGGACTCTAAAATCAGTAGTTTTTCTTGGGATGTCCTGAAATCTGGTGCCTCATTGAATGAGAGGATTAACCTTCTAAGTTTGGGGATCTTATGCTGTCACATTTCCTAAAATACAGCATCCCTTCACCATAGAAGCTTTTATTTCAGCAAATTTTACTGCTTTTTTCGTATGAACATGTGGGAATAGTGCTGTCATTCTGATCCCACCCCAAAAGCAGCAGGAGCTCTGTATGTTCACCTGCATAACCCAGGACCCCCTTCATCTTTACCAGAGCAAAAACAAAAGTTTGAAAATGAGTTTGGAGGGACGAGAGAGGCAGAAATCCGATGTACAGGAGATACAGATTACCCTACCCGTGCAAAGATTGTACTGACAAAAGGGCTTTTAGCCTCTCAGACATCATGAGTCCAAGAAGATGTAGAGCAACCAGTTGAACATTGTTTTAACCAGCCGGTTTCAGTTCTTTGCTGTCGGTCTTGTTGATGTGTTTTAGCGTGTTCCTTGGAGGGCTGTAAAGCTTCTAGCCTTTCTCCGAAGAACTGACCACTGTTGACAAATGTGAAAGAAGGTTTGTTCATCAGTAAGTGAATGTTCATTGTAATGAATGAGATTCATTATGCTAATTAAGTAGCAGTTGCACTGATCAGTAAATTCTAACAAAATTAGCACAAAGTGCCCTTTTTTTCCCCCTTGATGAATCTGATCTCTGAAAGTGTGTTATCACTCAATCTCTTATGTATTACCTCTGCTTTTCTGTAAAGACATACCTCAAGGCACCAGCGACATCTTGCTCATGTTCACCTCTCCCGTGCTCTGTTGGTGTTCAGAACCTCTCCCCAGCCCATGGCATTGCTCTTCAGCCGGGTGTTCAAGCGTGCTGGAATGCAAAATGACCTTCGCTCTTAACTAATGCTACGGAGATCAGTGAAATGTAGCAGCACATCCCAGCAGTAAATCTGGCATCCTTAATTTCAATTACATGTATTTTTCTAAATCAGTTGTGCAACCAGGCTGAAGTCTGGACTCCGTGTGGCTCAGTAATGTAAGTTCATTCTAGAATTATGAACAAATCTTATTTTTCAAAGTTTCCTTCAGTCAAGCAGGGTTGACAGGAACACAGATTTTGAAGATATTTAACTGTATCAATAAGCAACTGAATGCAACAGCCCAAAACTTAATTAACTTAAAAGATTTTTTTAATACACTTCAGACCTGGTATAAGACCTTCATAGCACAGAAGTATGTGAGAATGACACATAATTACGTTGTTGCACAATCCAAAGTGCTTGCCAAGGAGTAGAGAACTATAATCTTTATAGAAGAGGAAGACAGTAAGCTATTAATGTATTTATTGTCCCAGCTACTAATATGTGCAAAAATCAGATTATTTTAAGAATTACATCCGTATGTAAATAAGTAATTTCTCCCACGTACCATTCCAGGAGAAGATTATTCTAATACACTGGATTTGGCACAGAACATGGAATCATTTAGAAGATAAAGCCAGTGCAGGATTTGTCAGCTTGCTTTTTTAAGCAGTGTCCCCATATGAAAAAAACACAGCCTATACTGTGGATCTGAGCTAATGGGCTTTTTGCTTGCAAGCATTTCAGATATAAAATTTCTGACTGGTCATTTTTTCCTCTCAAACAATCCAGGGGGGAGCTTCCTTCTTGAAAGAGGCACTGCCTCTGCGTCCATGACTGTGTGGCAGCTGAGATCTTTTTGAGGTGCTTTGGGCCTTTTTCTCAGGAGGCTGATGGTGGAGGAGCTCTCTGCAGAGAAGCTGTGGTTCCCGATGGCTTCAGCAGCACATCCTTGGGATCCCAGGGGATCTGGGAATCCAGCCTCCAACTGCAGAGCCAGGAGGTGAGACAGTGCTTTGGGTTTCTGCCTCTATAAATGGGAGACTCGGTCATGCGTTGCCCAGCCCTTTGCTAAGGAATCAGCAGAGCAGCCTCGATAGCCCTGCCTGCAGCCAGTTCTGGCAAGGGCTTGCCACATTTGCTGCTTGGTGGTAGAGAACCTGAAACTTCACCTAGGAGACAGAAAACCGCAGTAGTCTGGGAGGAAACCCCAAGGAGACCTGCCACCATTGCCATGCCCTGTGATTTTGCACAGAACATTTTGATTGCAAATGAATTAAGGACTCAGAGGTCCCAAGCAACACTTCTAAAGGCATGAGTGACTTGATTATTTTCTTAGGAAATAAATAGAAATATTTCTCTTGGCTTCAGTAAGTTTTGGAATAACATCAGGACAGTTGTTTTTAATTGCCCTGAGTATCCTAAGGAATGAAGTTGAGGAGGTCATGGTAATTATTTACATAGTAGATATTGATTCACTTTATAAAATTATTTACATTAGTATTAATCTAAGCATGACAAGTGATACAGAGTAAGGGTGGCTTCTCTGGACATTAATTGCTGAAGAATTGTGTCCACCCAAGTAATAAATGAGAATTCATCAAGAATAACTTATATGGTGAACTGGAGTTTGTCAGGAATGAGGTGATCATTCTGCTTTGGAAGTCAGGTTTCAGATTTGTTTTCTGTGCTTAGAGAATGGATTCCAGGTGAGGCTGTGTACCTGGTTTAGATGCAAGATGATCTCACTTTATTTAACATGAATTCATTATGAGGAAAAGAAAAACAGGAATCTGTTTTGTCTTCATAAGCTCAAATTCTGTTCATTATGCTTAGGAAGAAAAGGCCAAACTTGTTTTTATTTCTTGTGGTAATTAGCCATAGAAACGTAACATTGTCCAGGTAATCCAAAATCCAAATTATAAACTTCATGTGTCTTTATTTGTTGACCATCTATTGACTATAAAGGAAGCTAATGGTGACTATGAATCTAGGCTTGTCATATTTGTGGTGTGCTGGCCAAATATAATAATGCAGTATTCCCAGGGAGAATTACCTTGATTTGAAAAAACATGCAATTCCTCCCTCCATCCTTTGCATTATTACTAGATTGAACAGTAGAGTATCTTTTCTGGGCTGAAATGCAGTCGGTCTTTAATAGAAAAGACCCACCATGGAACCATTTAGCCCTGATCCTGTAAATCACTACCTACGATCAAATTGTGTTTGCCCAAACCTGTTGAATTAAGTCCTTCTTGTCCTTTACAGCTTCCCTCTGCCTCCTGCCCAAAGCAGTCAGCAAGGGAGAGGTGGCCAGGAGACTTCTGGAGGAAGTTCTTAATGAGTTTGCAGTAGGAACACAGAGAGGTGATGACAGGCAACAGGAAGCTAATACAAACTTAATAGGCAATAAAAGCAGTAGAAGAGAGATTTGTAAATACTGTGAAAAAAAAAAAGGCTTTGCATTTCATATCCAGATATTTCACAGGGATTTGCAATTACCTGCAGGGTTAATTTGAGGTGAAATAATACCGAAATAGATAACGTGAACTGGTGGATATTCAGTAATGTGTCCAGTTCTCAGGTCTTGGTTCTTGAATTCTTTTCACTACCTTCTGCAGATGGGCTTGTTTTCTTTCCTGGATAACTTATCTGCTCTCTCTGGGAGGTTTCCTGGGGGGTTTTGGCTCTGCATGTCTAATTGGCACTTCCCACTTGAAGACCTGAGGAGCATGGAAGGCTTGTAAATCTGAGGTCAGCAATTCCCCTGTATGTTTCTGTAGGCACAAGGATTAAAAGACATACTTGAGAGACACCACAAAGGTCACTGCAGTGGTGTTCGCTCAGGAGCTTTATGGCTGACAGAGAAGGGTTAAATTTATTTGCCTGTTGGAGAGTAATAAACAGTTGTCACTGATAATAAATTATTTAAACTGCAGGTGGTCTTTGGTAATGACAAATGCAGACTTTATGACCTATGTTGAAGCTAGTAAACACTTCAGTGCATATCTGTGCTAGCTGGGCTAAAAATAGCCCCTAACCCCAGTGAAATCTACTTTAAGGATTTCTGTACTTAAATAACATTTGTGTTTTACTGTCTGCATCGCAAGAGAGAATGACTAAGAGGAAAAGATCAAAATAGGTAAAATCATTACGGAAAATAAGAAAAGTCTAGGAGAGGAATGATTACAGCAGCTGTGTGTGAAGGCTGATGGGTAACACTATAAAGATTTGTTTATATTTATATCTTAAAATTATGGCAGTGCTAGAAGGAAGGAAGCAATTTCTCTGTAACATCTGTACAATCTCAATCAGCGAGACTGCCATTGGCTTTAAATTGTTTCTCAGTGTTTAGATTATTTTTATTCCGCAAGATAATTATTTTTATGTCATCGTGATTCCAATTAACTATTAGAAATCTTAGAACTTCTGCATATGGTTTTTAATTGTAGCTGCAAGACAAAGAAATGCAACAAGCCTCAGCATAGGCAAGCGGTCCTCATTTCCTGGGAAGTCTCTAAAAGTTGCTGTATCTGCTTTCTGCAGTGTTTCAAGCTGTATCTAGATGAGCTTGAATGAGCAATGTACACCTTTGCTTCAGAGCAGTGGTTATTTAGCTTGTGGAAGGGTTGCTGGAGCCATGTGGGTACACCTCCTGCCAGCTCAGCACGCGGGCTAACTCCATTTGTTTAAGAAAATGCCAGTGTCACGGTCCCGCTTATGGTGGATTCACTCGATTTCTGTGCTTTCCCTCTCTGTGCTCACCTGTAAGGCGTAATTTACGCTCTACAGCTGACAATCCAAAACTGTAAAACATCATTAAGCAAAATTACTAAAGCACCTTGAAGTTCGTGCATAAAGAAATGGATTTGCAGACAATTGAAATGCCAAGAGTTTATTTTGGGGAGGCAAGGCCAACAATACAAGTCTTTGATGTGGGAAATTCAGTTTGAAGTGATTACTTGACCTCTTATGATGTTGCAAGACAGAGAGGAGCAGGATGGCAAGAAGTTAGTTCTGTGCGTGTTTGCATGGTACCTACCAAAACCTCTACGTTTCGCCGTGGCTGCTCCGCACTAAGGGAGGATGAAGTATTTTGCCTGGAATCTATTATTTCACTGGAAAGTGCTATCTCCATGCAAAAAAAGGATGTTTGTGGAAGGGGTGGGATAAAGTTCAGTTGCATCCTTCTTCAGCAACATTGAGGCTCGTACCATGGTGGGAGTGGGAAGGAAGCAGGAAAGATTCTAAAACTCAGCGTGGGGAGGTGCTGAGAGTATTTCCAAACAGGGCTGTTGTTTCATTTGCATTCTCTATTATGAATTAAAACTTACCAAAATGTTTGGCCTAACAGGCAGGTTTGCCTACTCACAGCTCCTCGTTCTGAATGCTCTCTAGCTGCAAGATTGACACTGTGCTCATTCCGGTGCCCAGGAGAAGTGTGTCCATGCCATGAACGGTACAGGGTGCCAATAGTTGTTGAGAGTTGCGTGGTCCAATGCCCTGTGGATCTCACTAAACCATGCCTGCCTTTACCCACAGAGCTAACTCATTATATTATAAAAGCAGAAGACAGAATAAATGTTAGTTAATTTAATTTAATTTAATTTGGGTCACTTAGGCTTCACTATGGCCTGTTCTGAAAGCACGTATTCATCTGCTCCAACAAGGACTTGTAAGACAGGTTGCGGGAACAAAGTTATTCCTGTGCTTTTATCTCTGCTGGGTCAGGTTCTAGGTGTTGAACTACTCACAAATGGGTTTAAAATAATCCAAAGGTAAGAGGGGAGGTAATACAGTATCAATTGTAAGGTTATCTACAGAGAATTTTTGACAAGGTTTACTTATACTAAATTACAGTGCTCAGAATAATTTCTCTTCGTCTAACTACTTTGCACAGGGAAACGGAGAGAAAGAAGAAGGTTCCTTACATTCTTTCTTGGATTTATGCTTTTTCGGTGTACCAAATTAACTTCTTTGCTATGCTCTGCAGCTTGTAACAATCACCTGCTGCCCTTCTTGTGGGAATGTGCAGTCCAGTTCTGCTAGGTTCGTCTTGACTTCTGGGAAGCTAAAAACAGCTTGCCCATCCACACGTAAATGTTACACACTCTGAATTGCCCAGGGGCAAGTGAATCCCTTTTTGCATCTGTTTCTCTGAAAGGTTTGATGTTCCAGGTTATTTATATCCTGCAGTTTTTTGCCAAATATATGATGTCATTTCCTAACTTGCAGCCTCATGACTACTTGCTGATGGTATTCCATTTCACAAATAGCATGAATGAAATACAAACTTCATACACCTAAAAGAAAACTTGTCTCGTCTGCTTCTCCCACCTGTTGTCTCTGTACCCATAGACGATGCTGCTGCCATTGCTGGCTTTAGAGATCATGTGCTGAACTGCTCCTCCAAGGACAGTTCTTGTAAATATCAGGCTGTAAGAAATACAAAATACCTTTTCTATTTTGTGCTTATATATATATGTAGTAGGTTCAGAGTTCGGTTACATCCCAAGACGCTGGCGTACATCACTTTATCCATTTCTACACGTACTTCTCTTTGTCCAATGGCTTTGCATTTCTTGAATTGGCGGGGTCGGGCAATTTTAAATCCACTGCCCTTGTAAAAACAATAATTTTATGGTTTATAGCTGTGTGGCGTGTGCACAGTAGGCTAAGCTGATTGGTAACACCAGGGTTTCCCGTGAAGCTGGTGGGATTGACAGCCACAGCTTGGTGATGAAGACAGATGGAAATCTGCTGTGTCTGCAGGCGGTCATGCCCAGCAGGTTTTAAGGCTGCAGCTATGTGAACACCAGTCACACAGCGAAGTCAAGGCCCCAAACCCCCTGGTCCCTGGAACCCGGTGGGATAAGAATGAATGAAAACAGCTTTCCCTAAATGCCTTTTATTGTTAGGCTTCCTGGCTTGCTGCTCTGGAGAGCTGATGTAAGCTGCTGATATTAAGACAAGCTGCAAATTGCATTGAGGTGAGGAGCGAAGTATTTCTCCTCCTTTCCCCAGTGAAGATCTAACCTACATCTACTTCACTTCTCTTGTTGATGCATTTGCTGAGTAGGTGTCAGGAAAAATTGCTGCCACCTGACATTGCTTGTCTGGGACGACTGTTACCTTCTCCCCTGAGCTGGGCTGGGGCAGGCAGCAGCCAGGGTTAGTCAGTGGTTGCATGTGGTGGTGTATTGTTGTTGTCCCTTCTGAGGCACTGGCACCTGAATGCCACTTTTAATCAACAAGAAGAAAGTTTCCCTTGTTCCTCTGTGTCTTTTAAGGCAGATAACCAGAAGTGACACTTTTTTCCCAGCCAAGAATAGGAAAATTTTTTTCATACCCATCTCTCATCTGCAAGATTAAAATAAGTTCAGGATGTCTCTAGGTGTAGCTACGGTGTTATTCTTCTCAATTCTGATCTATAACCAAAAAGTAATTGTTAGGAGGAAGAAAGAAAAATCTGCAGCAGTTTACAAACCGTTTCCTTATAAACCAACAAAATTAATCCTGATAGCAGAGCCCAAGCACAACTTTGGGCCACGTTCCAGGGAGCTGCAGAGCTCTCTGCGTGCAGCAGCCTGTTCCTCAGAAACTGGAAGGCAAAGCCTGTCTGGACATTTTAAGAAGCAAATAGGAAGACATTGAATTAACATTTACTTTACGAGACTGTGTGCTATTGCTAAGTCAAATGTACAAACTGAGCTGAGCTGGCTGTGAACAAATTGATCCCCTGTTGCAAAATACATGAGAGAGAAATTGCTCACCTAGCACTGATGGGCTGTGGAAGAGCAGCAGGAGGGAACTGATATTCTCAGTGATTTTAAGAAATGCGTATTGCTCAAACCTTGGGGAACTATTTGCGTGACTAGAGTCATAGAACTCATGGGATATTTCAATGGCTGAACCAGTGCCAGGTCAGGTTATCTCAACTGAACAATTGCACCGCTTGTTTATGTGTGTCCAGTGCACTGCAGTTTGCTATGGGTTATACTCTGTAACTTCCCTCTCTGCTCAGGTGGTCCTCCATACTCTTAGAAAGGATGAGCTTAAAAGGAGAAATGATGCTGTATGTTGCAGTATTAAAGAATCGATGAGTAACTCATATCCACTGACTTTTGACTGCGTGAGGATTAATTGGATAACCAAGTTCTGGAAAAGAATCTGTTAAATAAAACCAGAGACTGGTGGGAACTAATGGGTTGTATGGCAATGTGTGGGAGGAGAAGGAAAACGGATATGGAATATTTAAAAATGGGCCATTCAATATACCAGAGATCTGATGCAGCCAATAGTAGCACACTTAGCATTGCTAAAAACAGAAAATAACCTTTTAATAAAAAAAAAACCCACAGCACACAATACCAGCTGAACCCATTTCAGACGTCACAAGCAGGGATGCAGATGAATTGATCAAGGGAGTGAGATTTGGTGGTTGCCTAGGGACCAGTGAACATGACCTACTTCCCATCGAAGAGGCATATGCTGTTTTGTACGGGTAACACGCTGATTTGGTGTTTCAGAAAGGTTGAATTTCATAACTCTGGGGAAAATCTTAGAGCGAAGTTGATTGAGAAGAAAAAATGAGAAGTGTATAAATTAAATTTGGATTTTGTTAAGAAGTACTTGTAAAATATCTACTGCACTCCTCCCACTCAATAACCAAAAAACCAGCAGGGGCGTTCTGCCTGGGAAGTTAAAAATAAAAGAATAAATTCCATGGTTGATGGAAAAATGTACATTTTAGGAGAATGACGCTAGAAAGGAGGGAGACCCAATACAAAATAAAGACAGTAGAGGGGCTAGAATTGAGGCAATAAAAGGCAGAACTGTTCAATAAATACCTCACTTTCTAATAAATACTTCAGTTTCTATTTGGAAAGGAGCAGGATAACCTAGTTGTATCGAATGAGGCCAATTCAGTACTCTGAAGTCAATATTTAATGAGGGTACGGTAATGTTTATCCTACTAGAACTGCACTAAAAATCTCACATCCCTCTGGTTGCTGCATTGAAGAATCCAAAGAGTTGGATCCGAAAGTTCCCTGAGATTTTTGTCCTGAGAGATTAAAAAATTATCGAATATGGGAATAACTCCAGACTGGTGAACGAGGGCTAACTGTTGAAAAATGATAAGTGAGGGGGTGATCTGTTTAGCCGTAGTGTGGTTTGTCTGATACAAGTAAGGGACAATATTACAGGAATGTTTTAGTGTGAATACAATTGACAGCAAAAGTGTCGAGGGTAGAAGTATAATTATTTCAGTCAGAATAATTTTCTGTTATAAGGACTTTGCTGAATATTTTTTTCTTTAGGATTGTTAGTTTTGTTTCATAAAGGTAGATAAACAGATAAAAAGAGCTTATGTTTGCAAGGCATTTTACTTCATACGTCCTTTGATTTTTAGGAAAAAAGCACATTATCAGTAGAGCAACTCCTAACTGGATTAAAACCCCCAAAATGTCTGAGAACCGTTGGCAGTAGTAAATTTCCTCCAAATAGGGATCTTTTCAGTGTGATACCGTAGAGACTTGGAAACAGACTTATTCAGCATTTTCACCAACAGTTTGGCATAAACCTAAATGCTGTTCACTAGAGGTTACTGCAGTTTTAAATAACAACAGCCCTGTAACCTCTGTTCGTGCAGCAAACTGGGTCCTTGTTAACACAACACATTTTAGTGCCGAATCCAAAGTAGTAAGTTCAGAAATGGATATTTAAATTGGAATAAAATTCCATCTTAATAGTAAGGCTAATTAGCCACAGCAACATATCAAAAGGAGACAAACCTAATCAATTTATTCCTCTTTTGACTAACTTAGATCAAGACTGTGGTGTTTTGCAGGAATTCTTGCTTTTAGGCAAATGCATGTTCCCGGGATGGCTGGGTGAAACATTCCAGGCTGTGGTGCGTGGGGTAAAGCAGGGTGACCCGGTGGCATGTCCAGCCTTGAACTTTAAAAAATTTAGATTTTGTGCAAGTATTATGAGAGGAGGAGTGGAAATGGAATATGAGGCAGAGGGTCAGGATTGAACCGAAGCTGGCAAAAGGAGGAAGAGCTTGAACAAGCAGTTTCAGGTAGAGACAGGAAAATTGAATTGGATTTATCCATCAGGGAGGCAGTGAAAGGATGAGAAAGGGAGAAGTGGTAAAAAGTGGTACAAATCTCTCATCATGCCCAACTGCTTTGCTCCCTCATCTACTTTGGTTTCTGGCTCATGAGTAAAGATTTTGGCTAAAATTCTTTCTGTTCCTTTTAGAGTCATGGGAACAGCTTGATCACCAGTAGTCAGCACTGAGTACTGGCTCCTCATGCCGTGGAGTCGTGTCCTTTTGTGTTGCCCATACCCGTGTTAGAACTAAAACCAAGGCAGGTTGGGGATGACCCCGCTTTGTCTGTCTCGCTAGAGCAAAACAAGCACCGGCTGAGGAATTCTGAGATATTTGACGGTTCAGGTATGCCAGTCTCCAGGCTCTCAGACAGGGGCTAACCTGCAGTGATTTGTTGTTGCCATAAATAGGGTTGTCCATACTCTAGCGAGCTGCCCGCCATGGGGTGTGATTACAAAGGTCACGAGTCTGTGAGTCTGTCTGGACCTTGTGTATTTGCTCTCGCAGTATTGGAGGCTTGTCTGTAGTTTCCTCTAGGGACGAAAATCTTTAGATTCTGTAAGGGCATTTGTATTGGACGAGTGGACATCACGTAAACACTGTATACGACTCAGCTGTCATAAGTTGTCTTTGATATGGAGGAGACTCATAACTTAATAGCGTGTGAAGAGATGCTTATCTAGCTCATTTTGCTCATACTGAAAGATTAGCTCCTCTAAAGTGAGAGTGTGTACATGTCACCGCTAGGATTTTTGCTTTCTTTTCCTGAACGCTTATCCCACAGTAAGAGTGAAGCAAATCCTGCTCTGGAGTAAATGTGTAAATATAATACCATGTGATAGAACTTCATTGACTTGTAGTGACCAGGGCCTAAGTGCAGCAAAGAATTTCAGTATTGCTTATATTGGAAGAAACAGAAGTAGTTATTTGAGTTATTCCACTGTCTTAAACCCACCAGTACCCCTTTGAACGTTAAACACATGTGAAGAGTAAGTGGGTAAGCAGATAACCACATGATTTTAAATTTTTTTAAATTAAAATGTATTACAGCTTTTTCTTTAGCAAGTTTTCAGCTTTAACCATGAGTAGTAATCCTGCTTCAAAGATACTGGAATGTCTTGTGAGGGGATTTTATAAAATTTGTCAATGAAATCTTAAGTTTGTGGGCCTATTAGGGTGTTCAATTCAGTGTTTGGGAAGGGAGATATATGTTCATAAGCTGTGAAACATCAGATCACAATTAGCAAGGTTCCTCTGTTCTTCACCTAAAGCAACATTATGCTGAATGGGAGTCTTGGGCTGAAATTGCTCCAGTGATGTGCAGGAGCCTGTGTTTTTGTTGAGGATACAGATGTTGTGAAGCAGTGTGAAGCCAGTGGGCTTTGCCCAGGGGCCAGGAAGTGACACATTTGCTATTGGTAGACCAAACGGGTAAGTTCTAATTCAGAGCTCTGAGACTTTTCACAGGTGCAACCTCCATGTTCTTGTTAGGCTTCTTGAAAACACTGAGATCTTTTGCACACCCCACTTCTTAATAAGGACTTAATTTGTAAGCTTCAGGCAAGCTCTTACTCTTTATTCTTTTTACAATACTATGAACATCTAAAAGAAGAAAGCATGGCTATCTACCACAGTGGTAATCAGTGGCTTAGACTGTAAGTTGGGCAGGTGTAGATGGTGAAGGTGCAACTCCCCTGACTTTCAGAGAATATCACAATTTTATAATGCACTGGCCCTCAAAATGGGTGAAGCTATCTAGGAGGACCAAGGTAGCCAGTGCAATGTGGTCTGCAGCTACACCAAGTCAAAAAATAATTTTGAGAATGTAGTCTTCTTAAAGTATTTTATGTATGTGTGTATTATATCATAGAATCACAGAACGGTTTGGATTGGAAGGGACCTCAAAGATCATATAGTTCCAACCGTCCTGCCATGGGCAGAGACACCTCCAATGAGACCAGGCTACTCAAAGCCCCATCCAGCCCGGCCTTGAACACTTCCAGGAAGGGACATCTACCACTTCTCTGGGCAACCTGTTCCGGTGTCTCACCACCCTCATAGTGCAGAATTTCTTCATAATATTTAATCTAAATCTACCCTCTTTCTGTTTAAAACCATTGCCCTGCATCCTATCGTTCTACTCCCTGGTAAGGAGTCCCTCCCCATCTCTCCTGTAAACCCCCTTTAGGGACTGGAAGGGGCTACAAGTTCTCCCTGGAGCCTTCTCTTCTCCAGGCTGAACAACCCAAACTCTCTCAGCCTGACCTCATAGGAAAGGTGCTCCAGCCTTCTGATCATCTTTGTGGCCCTCCTCTGGACTCACTCCAACCGGTCTGTGTCCTTCTTACATTGAAGGCTCCAGAGCTGGATGCAGATGGTGGGGTCTCACCAGAGCAGAGGAGAGGGGCAGAACCTCCTCCCTTGACCTGCTGGCCACACTTCTTTTAATGCAGCCCAGGATGTGGTTGGCTTTCTGGGCTGTGAGTGCACATTGCTGGCTCATGTTGAGCTTCTCATCCTCCAACACCCCAAAAACCTTCTCCCTGGGGCTGCTCTCAGTTTCTGTAGCTGTTTATATTTACATGAAGACATCCATGTATATGTGCATCATTCATTGTGGGGACTTTTAATTCCCATTCCATTTCTACAGTTTCTAAGACGTATTTGTCCTAAGTTCAGTTGCTTGTTTTTGCATACGTTGAAAAATATTAAGAAAAAAACCCCATCTTAAAATAACTTCCAGTATTTAAAACTGTGTCTATGTGGAACATTTCTAGAGTTCACTCTATCTGTGCGCATACTACCGGTATCAACCTTAAGTGGGTTCAGCCCTTTCACTGCTCCAAAGATAGACTTGTTACAAGAACTTCAGCAGTTGTTGCCCTGGCTGACAGCAGGTGGGTTGTCAAAATGTACAATTTTCCCCTGGCATTTAATAATTTCCTCTTAACTTTTCTCCTTTCCTTTCCAAACTCGACCAAGTCAACTATGTTGCATCCAGCTCGTCTGCATGGCAGCTGATAGTCTAGTATTCAGAGACAGCTTTTTCTTTCCCTTCTGTTTCTGCAGTAAGAGGCTGCTAGGCCTCCCTGATGGCTCTTTTAAAAAGTAGAAGAGGTCAAATATGTGTACGGAGCACTTCAAAATTACAAGAGAAATGAACCTACACCATTACTCAGTTGAAGAGGGGTTGTATTGTTTGTCAGCACTTTCACTCCCTGCGTGCGAGTCCCACGCTGGAGCAGGGAGGGCACAAGGGCAGTATTGTTTGGGAATCCTGGCATAAATCTCTGTCCCTGCTGCCCCAACGCCCCGCAGCGATGCAGAGGCGATTGGGACGCTGCAGGCAGACTGCACGTTGTGAGCAATCCAACCGCTGCTCACGGGAAACAGAACAGCAGCAGAGGTTTGACTGACCTTCGTGTAAATCCAGTGTGGTCAGAAGACATTTCTGCTGGGGTTTTTGAGTCCTGGTGATTTCACACTTCCACGCTGCCCTGCGCGGATGCCAGGGTACTGATCTTGAATGCTAGCCCAAAATTCCCAGAGAGCCAGTGCTCAAGTGCTGGATGCAAGTCATGAGACTTTTACAGATGGTTGCAAGGTGGTTTTTAAGGCACTTTTGGGAATGTGAGAGCTGGCACCAGAATTATTTTGGAATGCAGTCCACCCGAAAGATGTGATATAAAGCAGATTTCTGTGTGCTGTTACCAGTTAATATTAATCTGGTTTAATCAGTATCATGCAGTTCAACAAGAGATTGTTTTGTGGTTTCTCACTGCTTCTTATGAAGATGTCTGAAACACAACAAGGCTTGACAGTATGTTTGGGGATGAGCTTCGTTCATACACTGGACAGTGTGTGAAGAGAATGCACTGAATGGGCTGCTTTCCTGGCACAAATGGCACAATTCCACTGGAATTATGGCCACTTAACTGACAGTAAACTTGATCAAAAAGCTGGTCTAGCAAAACTTTGCTCATTTTGGGCCTGACCAGAGGACCTGATGTGGTTCCAGGCAACTGGAAATACTTCTACCAGTCAGTCTTCTGTGTCAAACCCTCTATGAAAACCATGTTCTTAGCTCAATTTTTATGGCTTTATGTGTCCTGTAAATTACTAGGAGCTGACATCGTAGGTGTAAAATGATTTAGGAAATGTTCCTTTTGAGAACTGGGACATAGAGTGTTTTAAAGTTTGAAACAGCATCTTTGGTAGAAGAAGTTAAATGATGAAAATTTGAGAGCGTAAGTGAGATTCAGAGCTTTGCAAAGGCTTGGCAGGAAGAGGATGCTTTTCTGTGGCAGAAAGTCTAAATCGAGATAAAATTGTGCGTCCCAAAGTGTTGTCCAAGTCACATGCTGCAGCTTGCTTCTCTTTCTGGTAATGCTATTTGACATACTGTCAGCAGCACCAAGTATGCTTTTTCCCTTCCTCACCCCATATGTGTCAACACATTTACAGCTGTGATTAAGAATCCTCTGTTTTCCATTTAATACGTTTTTGGATTATATTACACTGAAATAAGCCAGTCTTCAACTGATAGTGCTAAACTGAGTGTACATCCCATTGCCTTAGTGCTCTGACAAGGAACCATGTGTGAAATAATAGAGTCATGTATGTGCACACCTAGGGAAAAGGTTGAGGAGAAAGCTGAAAAGGAGTGTAGCTGAGCAGGATTCTACTCCTACAGTATGTTGAAAAATGCCATAAATGTATTCACAAATTCTTTCAGTTCTGGAGGGAGGCTGGAGGGTCTCTGACGTGACAAGTGAAGATTTACTGCCATCTACTGTGCAGCTGACTGGGTATGCATAACACATTTTAAAAAAAAATAATAAATTGGTTTAGTGCATGTTGTTTTGAAGGGGGCTATGGGTTAGGGTTTAAGTTATTATCCCAAACAGACAGTGAGGTTTGAAGTTCTGCTCCAGTGGTGGCAGGGTGATGGTGCAGGGCAGAAGCTGGTGCATTAACTTTCGGACCATGGTGTGACCAAGCGGCCGGGTACAACCCTGGGCTCTCCCAGACAGGGCTACAGCTACAGATGCCAGGGGGTTCTGCAAAGGTGTCGTCCTTCAAGGGCTAGAAGAACCCGCGGCTGTTTGTAATGGGTCTGACTTTTATTATCTTCATAAGGTAGGTAATTAATCTTAAAAAACCTACTGCGGGTGGTATCTCTTAGCAGATTTGTTACTAAATGGACTCTTCCCCAGAGGTAGGGATTCCTTAAAATTTCTGCATGTTTGTCGATGTAAAAGGCAAAACATTGACTGGGAAATAGTTAGAAAGTGTCTCAGGGCCATGGCAGGGACGGGAAACCTAGAAAGTAGATTCTTGTTAGTTCCTGCCCTCCTACGTGTAACGAGGAGCCTTTTGAACTTCTCTCTCCCAGGTTTTGCCATGATAAGTGACTTGTTACTGCAACATAAATCTCTCCGTAGTACATAACTGATCGGGCTCCTGAGCACTCGCATCCTGCAGCTGGGGCGACAGGTCCCTTCGCGCGGGCCAGGAACAGGGATTACTGAACTCCTGTGCCTTTCCCAGGCCAGCTGCCCCACACCCCCCCTCCTTAAACCTGTTTCAGGCTCTGCCCTGCCTCCTGACAGTGCAGCCTTGATCCAAAATTTGGAAGATGCAGCAGCCGGTTGGGGTGCCAGTGCCAGCTGCCCAGCCCGTACCCGCTGGCTGCGGTGGCGGCCGGCGGAGAGAATCACGCCGGCGTTCGGATGCGGGTGCTGCCGCTCACACTTTCCTTTGAGGATCTCTGTTTTGCTATAAACTTTTGCTAGACAGGTCTTTGAGGAGATATGAAATGGTCTTTACATCAAAACCACGCATTTCTTTTAAGAATTAATTAAGCAACGGGGAAGTTGCAGTGAAGCGATTAAGGAGCTCGGGCCGTTGTGAAATCCTTTTCTCTCCCAAGCTCAGAACCCCCCCGGTCTTCTTTTCACACGTCTGCACCTCTTTAAGTGCAATGTTATTTGGGATCAAAACTTAAAACCTAGTTTAATATATAGAGAAAAAAACCTCATAGGTTTATATTCTTGCAGTGGAAGGACAAGTACGATTTAGGGAAGAATCGGGAAGGGTTCTTCTACCTTTTGCTTCTTGCAAGATTGTAATTTCTTCTGAAAAATTCTTATACATAGGCTTGCAAATGACTCGGTGTGGTGCCTTGCAGCGTTTTGGCAGAAAGAGGAGTTTTAATTTTTCTGCTATTTAATATTCTTCTGCTGTATAGGATCTGTGGTGCTGGTCTTATTACAACTACGTACTACTACAGCTCTGTTGCATCTAGTTTTATTTATTTTACTGTAAAGATGCAGTAAATTTTGATAGTAATAATGCTATTTATATCAGGAAGGAAAACAAACAGTGCTGGTGTTAGAGGAGTCTTTTTTCACACTTCCAAGACACTATTACAGAGTGGTGAAACTTCTTACTAATTTGTCTGAAAAAAATTGCATCTCTCTCCTCTTACCCTTTTTACCATGTTGTGTAATCCTCTGTTTATCATCATTTATCTAGCAGTTTGCTGCAATTAGAGAGGATTTCCACAAGGATAAAAATGTCTGGTTTCTAACTGAGGCTGTTCCCATCTTCTATAGAGTGTTGTAGGATGCGGGTGTGCTCTTTGTACTCCGGGAAAAATCAGTCACTGAAACTCTGATGGATACTTGTGTGTGCATATCAGGTGTTAGTTTAATTTCTCCTAATTCATTATCGTATTTCTTGATAGATCACTCCTGAGGCCTTTATATAAAGCATGTTAAAAAAATAATCCCCCTGTTTCAAGAAAACAGATCCTGGGAGACTAATGAAGTATTCAGATCATCATGAAGGATGGTGTGGAAAAACAGATTTTCTGGCTTGCTTTTAAGAGTTCTGCTCAGCTTTATCATACTTAAGGCTTTTCGCTGCAGCTTTGGAGTTCAGTGTGAAACTCTACAGTAGATGTTATGTTATTAATAAAGTTTGCTCCTAGTCTGTCAAAGGAGCATCTCAGGGTGCCTGCTGTAAATGAGTTCCTAAGAAAATAGCAGGGCTCGTGCATTTTCAGGTTATAAGTGAAATAGTAGGGCATACTAGAAATCCCACTGTATAATTTTTGCTTGACTGCTTAAAATTTGTGCTACATAAAATAGTGCTGCTTAATATTGATGGATATTTTTAATGGCATTTTGGGTTTTCAAATCGGAAACACATTAGTGTGGAATTCATTCATTTGTGAGGAGGGATCTTACAGCATCTGCCCATCTTTTCTCCCTGGCTGTGCACCCTGCGGTTCTAAAGCCTGCGGTTCCCCGGAGCATATTGGGGTTTCAACATCCAGATGTAGAAGAGGAACAAGGATTCTTTCCCTAGTGGAATTTGGCTTTTTGGCAGGCGCTATAGGCAGACAGGTGTGGGCAACTTTGGAGCTGGCTTTAGGTCTGTCACTCGATAGGGCTGCTAATGAGCTGTTTTATGCTTCCTTGCTGTAGTGGATGATGTTGTAATTCCGAGGATGGTCTCGGGTTTCCTTTTGGGAGTATTGTCCACAGCTCCTCAAGAGATCTCTGCGCAGGATCTTTCATGGAGCTGTAGTTAAAGTCTTTTCTGATGCTCACATATAGTTATTCTTTTAATAAATCGGAGTGCCCACCCAGATACTGGTATGCTCAAGCATAATGTGCTGAATTATTTTCTTCATGCCTGATGGGAGGGAATTCCACAGCGTAATTGGCTGCACCAAGCACTGAGCAGGACCAGAGAGCGCGGCAACGCCGTGCCTTGCAAATGGGGAAATTCCCCTTTACAGTCAGAGGCACAGAGTGTGAGAGTCTGAAATGAGTCTGGCTGAATGTTTACCAGTACGAATTTATGGAAGTTTTAGATTGCAGCTGGTGCCTGTAGTTGAAAACAAGTTAGAGGAGCAATTTAAGGCACCCCAACTGTGTCTTGGTCAGTTTATACAGTGACCTTATCTTGCAGTTTATTTTGCGTGTGTGTTTGAGAAGCAGATTAAAATAAGGTCTTTCTTTATGTAAATATTTTTTTAAATTATATTGAAAAATTTTATTCTCTCACTGTGGTGTCACATGTTGACGTGCAAATTTTGGACTAAATCTTCTATTGTAGAGGCACTGAGGGTCCCATGTGAACATTAAAAGCATCTTCTTGGATCTCAAATACGTTACAGCAAATTCCCAGTGGAGCTGAGTCTGTACTGCTGAGATCAATGTTTTATCTTTGGCCAAGACAAATGGTAGATCAAGAATACAACCTGTATTTACCTTTACTTTCCAGTAAGTTGAAAGCCATGGCAAAACATATTGGACATTAACTATTTGGGTTTTTTTGTTTTCTCAGAGTTTGAAAACCTGACCAAATATGTGTCATCCCTAAAATGCAACTTTAGAAATAATATTTTTCTTAGTTTTTCTACCATTTTTCACTCTTACCCAATGGTGTTTTAAAATGAGATGCTTTCAAAGCAATAAACAGTGGTAGTTTGTTTGTAATCTTTTACCTTGGGACAAAGAAAAACAATCAATGAAAAGTTTAAAAGATTTTATGTCTTTTTTAGTGTGTACAATTATCAGTTCAAAAATTTTTATGTGAGTAAATAGTTTTCATCTGGAAAAAAGGGAAGATCCTGTTAGAAATACCCCCAAATCTATCTGCATTTCTAACAGGGTTCCCCAGGAGTCTTCTGTGGGTTTGTTCTTAGGTGTACGAAAAGCTGTTGTGAAGGTCTCGTGTGCTCTTTCAAAGAAAGTAATTCTGTTCAGAAATGTATCGTTCCTGCATGTGACTGTCTGCATCTACAGGAAGGTGTAAATCAGATTCTCTTTCAATGACAGGCTGAGACCAACAATATGTAAAGGTGAGCACACAGAAGGAGTCTGACTTCGGGGTGCATCCTTCTCTTGTACCTGAGCTTTTAAATGGTATATGAAATATTTTAAGTATCTCTGAGTAGTTCCTCACTGCTCTGCTTCTCTGTGATTATTTGGCCACTTGCTTTTAGGCACTGGGGAGAAGAGAACTGTTAGAAGAGGAGATTTGAAGATGAAGGGAAAAGGGGCCTTAGATTTCAGTGCAGATGGCATTGAACACGTGAGGAGGAAGAAGGACAAGTGAGCAAGTGGGGCCCAAAGCTGATAAGGTGAGAAGGAAAAGAGCATTGCCAGCGCTGTGACTAGTTTGAAGGTGAGGACTGTGAAGGTGAAGCAGGAGATCTATCATGAGTTGAAGGGATGGGGGCCCTGAGAATGTTATGAAGGGGTGGGTGTCCCATTAATTGAGACAGGAGGTATGTGTTGAAGATTCAGCTGTAACTTGAAAGCAAAAAGAACATGGATAGACAAGCAACAAAGTTTGACTGCCAGATTCTGGAGGTGAGAGGAGAGGACCTGTAAGGTTAGCAGGGTGGAAAAGAGGACAAGCGGACAAGAGGAGGACCAAGAGCAGGTGAAGCCACAAAAGATATCTTGTCAGAGAACAGAAATGGTTAGAAGTGTGAGAACCTGCCAGGAGGTCAGGGGAGATGCACCAGCAGTTTGGTCTTATTTGGATATTTGTTGAAACTACTTTCAGGTCGGTTTGGGAATATGCAAATTGACCTGATACCATTTTCTACCCATCTTCTCTCATATTATTTATCTATCCCTTGCCCAAAATGAATTGGCCTTTCACCCAATCCAGAGAAAGACAAGAAGGCGGCAAGTGCATGGGCTCTTTCCTATTTTTCCTCTTTCCTTCTTAATACTCTGGCAAAGCTTTATGGCAAAGCATGACTGAGGCACCTCTTGGGTTTGTTACTTTCTGAAGCCAGACATCCCCATCTAGTGGTTGTTCCACCTTCACTCACCGAGTACCAGTTTGGGGAGAAGGATGCCTTGCACAGCCCTAAGACCAGTTGTAGCCCCCCTGTTATCTCAGTGTTTTCCTCGTGGACGACTAAATCTGCTGTGAGTACAGAATAAAGTACTTTCAATTGTTTTTTTCCCGAAAGGAATATTTTTTTATGACTTATAATTTGCATGTGGAAAATAATTTTCTGCTGTATTGAAGGGAATTGTTTTACTATTGATTCTGACACAGCAAATGCACGTGAAAATGTATGTCATCGTAACCCTATGTAAAGTGAGGAAACAAAGCAGGAACAAAATGACAAAAAGAATTGGTTACTAGACAGTGCTTTGTGAATTAAATTATTCCATTAAAGTAGAAACATTGGGACCTTGTAGCATGTGTAATAATGCAGAGTCATATTTCTGCTGCACGTAGCCCTTTGGGGCTTTTGGAGAAAAACATAATCACTTGTTTTTCTTGTTGGAGTCCTGCTTCCTTTGAGTTTCACCATAACTCACTGGGATTTGTCCCATGTTGCTGATGGGCGTTGGTGTTTGGCTGTGAGTCAGCAGCAGTTCATGGCTGGTGTTTGTATGAGATTTGTCCTGGGGAGGGCTGAGGGAAATAGTGACAAGAAACGTGGTCAGGCTGTCAAGACTGAAGATGGGGAGGTGTTTTTAGAACTGCTTGGGACTGGAAATAAGAAGGGAAACCCCCCTGTTATGCAAAGGCAAACTCAAGTCTGCACCAGGTTGGTGATGGCAACTCCTGGATCTAGAGTGCTTTCTCCACATGGGGTCCCTTATACCCTTATACCAACTGAAGATGGGGAGGTGTTTTTAGAACTGCTTGGGACTGGAAATAAGAAGGGAA
>JAOXJM010000002.1:28679724-28729039 GCA_026413425.1 Tringa solitaria
TGATGGGCGTTGGTGTTTGGCTGTGAGTCAGCAGCAGTTCATGGCTGGTGTTTGTCTGAGATTTGTCCTGGGGAGGGTCGAGGGAAATAGCGACAACAAACGTGGTCAGGCTGTCAAGACCAAAGATGGGGAGGTGTTTTTAGAACTGCTTGGGACTGGAAACAAGAAGGGAAACCCCCTGTTATGCAAAGGCAAACTCAAGTCTGCACCAGGTTGGTGATGGCAACCCCTGGATCTAGAGTGCTTTCTCCACATGGGGTCCCTTATACCCGTGGGCAAAGAAACAAAGAAATCTGTCATGGACTTAACTGCAGGAATGGAGCCAGAATTTTCTATTTCTCCTCTATCTTTGCCTTCTAATTCCTTTTGCTTTCCTTTTCATCTTCTTGAAGGCCCTTTTGCTTTCTGTACAAAGATACGTGTTCAGAGATCACAAAATAACTTGTTGGATCTTTCTCCCTCCCCTGAATTAAAAACTCTTGAGAGCCAGTCAGTATTTGCTTTATGTCGGGTAGGGCTGAAGTGCAGGCAGGTTTACAGCTGCCTGCAGGTTTTTTTTGGGGGTCCTATCCACACAGCTTCTCCCGTTCAATACCCAGCGCCTGGCGCAGCACCTGGGAATAAGTATTTTCTTACAGTGTAAACTGAGCACTGAGTTTTTTCCCCTGAAACTCTGGGTTGGTTCTTAAATGTCTGGGAAGAAAATTGCCCAGAGGCAGCTCCTGTTACTGATCAGGGACTGGGGTACAAGGGGAAGGAGGAAGGGGCTGTTTGTCCCTTCTTCTGCGGTGGTGGAACATCTTCAGAAGTGCCTGGCTGAGTACTGGGTGCAGGAGCTGGTGTCCATGCCAGCTGAGTCGCTCACCCATGCTAATTGCTGGAGATGATAGCAAGAATATTCAGCTGAAATCCTGAGAACTTGTCCCATTTACACCTTCCTCAAATGAGTATTTTTAACATATTTTATATAGTCATTTTTCATAAGATCTCTTTAGTGGAAGTGTGCTACCCAGGCACGTTCTGTTCCCCTGGCAGAAGAAGAACTGGTTCCACATTGCATCTGGCTTTTTTGGTTGTTGGGGGTTTTTTTTAATTTTTTTTTTTAAGTTGTGAATGACTAAAAAGCCATTGGGTGGCAGTATCAGCCAGCGAGCATCTCAATTAGTTGCTGAGCTAAATGCAAAGTGTAGGTAGGAAAGATTAGAAATGACAAGTTGTTTTAGATGGAAAAACTGCATTGGTTTGTATTTGAAGAGGCTGCATTTAACTCCACGCCACGTACGTTTTGAAATTCTTTTAAAAAAGCAATTATAACTAACGAAAAGACACGATGCATTACAGCAGGTTTGCAGTTGCAGGTCAAGCTTTTGCACCTGAAGTTCTTATTTTCCGTGCACAAGTTCAACCAGAAAGTGAGAGGGCTCTCTCTGATTTTATGGTCTAAATGCAGTGAAATGCCAAAAAAACCCACCACCCAAAACAAAAGCCCTACCAATAAGAAAACAGTGAACTTTCTGATTGTATCAGATTTAGGAAGGAGTTACTCCCTCTGCAATTATTACCCAGGCAAGTGAGTTTTTTTGAAGGACTCGACAATAAAGAGTGAGCTGGTGTCATTGCTTTGTTGTTGTTAAAGGGATTATTCTGGTGCTCAGAGCTCAGACCTAGCATTCTGTTTTTAACCAGGATGCTGACCTTTTTGCTCCAACTTCTTAAAAAGCAGAAGTCTTCACTTGTAATCTCAAATTTTTTTTTTTAAGTCCCTATGAATGTAGAACAGTTGTGTGCTAGGGATAAGAGAGAATGCCATGCAGGAGCTCTGGGCAGTGCACTGTGTGCCTTTAGGGTGAGCTTGCACAGGGGCTTAGGTGCTATTTGAGCTTGGTGTTCCCACGCTGTGTGCACATCAGGGTAGCATCACCTGGGGCTTCACATCATACACTTATTTTCATTTTCCTTTTATTCACTTTGCATTTAATACCAAGCTCACGTATGTGTTCAGCTTCGCGACTGGAAAATAGTATTTGTGATGACCCAGTATTTAACTCTGCACTTGGAAACAGCAGACTTTAAATATCAACTTATTTGTAATGATGTAAAACTTGCAAAACTGACTAAGAGTGCCCACTTTAGGCTCTATTTCTAGATAAAGTTGTGTTTTCTGTAAGAGGAATCGTAGTTATTTTTGTCATGGTATATGGTGTCAGCTCAATTATAGGCATTTTCACAGAACTACTCTTCTTTACGTTCAGGTTGTCAACTCTTAGCGCTTTCTTCTAAGTTCAAGCTGGCAAGAATCTGAAAGCTGCAGGGAAATTTTAACTTGTTCATAATATCCTTCGCTTCACAAACCCCATCCAAACGGGAACTTTTTGTGTGGTACCAAAAAACCCCCCACAATCATGTTATTCACATCTTGCATTCAAATGCACCAGATAATGCCACTTGTTTAAGCTTAGTCACGTCTGGGGGAATGTCAGAACTCTGCATCACATGAGCTGCTCCTCAGGTTTCCCAGTCCGTATCAGCATGTTTTCCTGGGGAGAAGCAGAGCGGAGATGTTATTAAAATGGCTCATCCTATATGTTTGTATTGATATTTAAATCTCAAGCTTATTCCCGTGATTTTCATGCAGCATTTCACGTTTACATTCACCTGCTTTATGTGGAAATACTTTAGTATCTTTCTTTTCTTAAAGTATATGTATCAGATGGAAGAACATATATTCTAACTAACCACCCTGCTTGTGTTCTTGTTGACATTTTCATTTTTTTGCTCAGCCCCCAGACTGACCACCTTAGGGCAGCTTTGACCCTACCATTAGCTTAATTTTAAACACTTCTACACCCTCCACTGCATGATTTGTTTATAGACCCTGTATTTCTTGTCCTCCTTTCCTTTCTGGAGATCAGAAGGCCAGGAGGGCTGTTGGCACATCTTTGCTCATGCTCCAGGTCAGCAGCATAGAATCAGAGAATCATTATGGTTGGAAGAGACCTTTAAGATCATCAAGTCCAAGCGTTAACCTAGCACTGCCAAGTTACTACTAAACCATGTCCTTCAGCACCACATCTACATGTCTTGTAACTACCTCCAGGGATGGTGACTCAACCACTTCCCTGGGCAGCCTGCGATGGACAGGGGAAGCTTCAGACACAGTCTGGCTTTGTTCCCTACTATCTCCCGCTGGTGATAAATGCACCATGTACAGAACCTGGAGATGCTCCAAACTGGATCATTGAGCCTTTCCTCCTCAGCATCACTTTCGGATGTTCAAGTGCCATTGTACTCTCCACGCCAGCTGTGCAAACCCTAGAGAGAATGAGAGATGAGGGACCACAAGAGCTGGCAGCACCGAAGCGCTGGGCTGTCTTACGCCTGACTATCGGGAGAGTTTTATTCGGGACAAAATCTGCTCAGTGTGTCCGACTCTGCCTTAGGGGAAGGTGCTGGCCCTGTTCCCGGGGTCTCTGATCCTGTTTCAAGAGTCAGAAATTGATTGGCGTTGCTTCCCAAGGCCTGGAGGGTATCCTTGGTCCGTCCCGCCCCCCCAGTCCCTCCCCCGTGGCGCATATGGAGCTGGACACCCCACATGTGCCCATATAGGGAAGGGTGTAACTGTCTTGTTGACATGGGCTAATCCAGCCAGGCATGCAAACGGGCAGCAGAGTGTGATGCTCACATGCAGTGTGGCAGATGGCACTTGGGACCGGCTGTCTCTATCACATCCCCCAAAACTGACATACAAGACAGGGAAAGAGCTTTTGTGCGTACCTCTGCAAGCTCCCGACAAAGCTACTGAAGAGCTGAGCTGTGGTAGCACCGTGTATTGAGCCACACTTATTCCCAAGAAGAGAAAATGAATGAATCTTTCCTGTGCTGCAAATTAATGGCAGCTCTGCAATACTTTTAGTTTTGTACAAAATCTGTGTGTCGTGTTAGGTGAAAATAGCTGAGCAGGACAGGAACTCTCGCAGTAAACACCATCCTGTATTGGTGAAAGCCCAGCTGGCCATATCCTTTTCCTGATGTATGGCCAGATGGACCAAAACCCAACTAAACACTTGGTTACTGAGCTTTCATCAATGACATCTAGGTAGCTCTCTTTAAGTTATCCCTATGCTAATGCTGGAGTGGGCAGCAGAGCTGGTTGTGTGTATTATTCTCTTTCAAACTCCAATGATGAACAGAGGCTTTGCCTTCAGCAGACAAATCAGGTGGTGAAAGCATGGTCCTGTTTAAAATCTAACTACTTTCTCTGCTAAAGCATATTTTCTATGGAGCTGAACTGCTTGTGTTAAAGTATGTGATTAATGCAGTAGTTGAACCAGCTACAGAACCCGCGTGGATGGTGGACACATGAGCAAATCCTGTGTGTTTCCTTCTGGGCATTCGGAGGTTCCTGTTTGCTTGTCATCTCAGCTCAGTAGAGGTTTTCTTGACTAGAAAGTACCATTAAACAATTGTATCTGACCTTAGCTGTAACACAGATGTCTCATCCCGTGATGCTCAGAGGGTGCTTTGACCCTCCCAAAACCAGGTTTTACAGCTCATCCCAGCGGCTCTGATGCCAGGGAGCAGGAATCTGGATCGTTTCATCGGCGGTTGGATTTGATGCTGCCAGTGTCTGAGGCCTTACTCTCTACAGACACTTGAGTGACTAAAAAAATAAGTTAGAAATGCTGATATGGGCCTGTTTTAATATCTAACAGCAGTTAACACACATTATAAGGTTTGTCACTATTCCTTGATGTTATGTTAGAAAGTATTTATGAACTTTGAATGAGTTTGATAGTGCTTCTCCAAAAATGTCTATGTCCAGGCACACAGAAATTTTGGAATCACAGTTCTGTGGAGTATTTCTGGTCTCTAGTTTATTTATTAGTTGAGATCTAGACATGTAAGACAGATGTTCAGTTTGCCTCTGGAAATGAAGTTGTCTGATTCCAGTCCCAGTAAGAAAGCTGGTTTGCTGTCCTGGCCAAATCAGGCTGCAATGCTAGCGGGTTTTTTAATCATTTGTTTGACTATTACGATATGGAGCAGGATGAGGGCTCAGGAGGGGTGACTGGCTGCGAGTAAAAGCAGAAAAAATAAACGTGAAGTTTTCTGCATGAACTGTGATGACAGCTTCTTTATCTCTTTTTCCTTGAGGGAAGAAAGCACTGCTGTTGTTATGCATGTATCATTATAAAAATTGAGATGGATATAGCAAACTCCTTTAAAAGAACTTACTTGGTTGTTATAGAAATACTGAAATTCTTATAGCAGATCCAACCACAATTCTGTCTGTCTGCCAGTATCTCATTTCTTTGAGTGTAATAGAAAGCGTGGCTATAAAGCCCATTTTTGTGGAATATGGAGATAAGCTTCTTCCAGCCCCCACCCTGTAGCTGGTGGTTTATGCCAGGAGATTTTCAGGCTCGTGTTCCATCCAGATACCAGGATGTGTTGTTTATTCAGTGATCTTCTCTGAGTGGGGATGCTCCCATATCTGCAGATCTCAGTCCATAGTTTTTTTTAATTCTGCTGTTTATATATTCAAATTGATCCGTCACATCCCTGCTTGGCCTGCATTGATGCATCTGACTTTTCAGGATGTTTTCCAAATGACGTATGGATGTTTTTTTGTACCAGTCATACTATGATCCAGAAGCTCCGGAGATAGGGGCAGAATCTGACATTTTTTGTGCTTGCTGTAACGACAAAAGATTTTTTAAATGCATTAAGAGGTATCAGAGTCCTGAGATTGCAACTAGGCAATTTATATAAAAGAGTATCCTCTGAATTAGAAAGTTATGCCTAAACAATCCCCAAGTAGAGTGCTAGAGAGCAAAATGTCCTGAAAAGCAGGATTTACTACTACTCATAGATACATTATTGTCTTTGACCCAATGATTTCTCTCCACGTGTGCCAGTTGCTCAGTTAAAATTTGTTCTCAGATGCATTACTTCATCTTTTGCCTTTTTTTTTTTTTGGTGATTCAAGTGGTCTGAATGATTTTTTTTTTTTTCCTCACTCCCACTAATACTCAGTGACTGCCAGTGAACATTTCTAGTCTCACCAGCCCCTGGAAGCATCATGCTGCCTTAGCAGAGGGCGTCAGGTGGTTGGGAGACCTTTCACGTGCCTACGAGGTGGGTATTGAGACCAGCACATTGCTCCTCTTTGATAATAGTGACGAGGCTCTGAGCTGAAATTTAACCAGTTGAGAGGCTTCACTGTCTGTCTCTGAAGTGAATTCGCTTTCAAAAGCAATATTTATTTTTGATCACTTTTAATTAAGGTAGCAAGAAAGACTGGAAAGGCGCATTTTAGCGAATGTTATCTGATTTATTCTGAATTGCAGGTCTTTCCTTAGTGTGGGGGGAGGAGGACTAGCTGCTGGTTTCTTTTGGTTTTTTTTTTCTTTTTTCTCCCCCAGCTCAGCAGATAGACGAGGCGAGGACATGCCACAAGGATGAGATTTGTCAGATTGCCTGGAACGCTGTCATTTTGGGGCAAGTTCTTTCCCGGGTTGTGAAGCGAAACGCGAGCATCTGATGACAGATGAAAATGCAGGTTGGGGAAAACCGTAGAGCTGAGAGGGTGAATCTTTTCCCTCTCTGGAGAGCTGGGCGAGCGTGCAGCCTGTGTGCTAGAGAGAGCTTTCTGAAATCAAACCGCCCGTGTCGCTCGCCTCGCTTTCCCTCGTCGCTGGCCTGCTCCGACTGGGTGGAAAAAATGCAAGTCCATCTGCTGACACAGTCCAGTTGGCCGTCCCTGCCCGTGTCACCGATTGGGCCGGCAGCTGCAGGCAGGGAGGAACCTGCAGCCTTCAGTCACGAGCCATATGCGGGCAGTGGTGGGGATTAGCTCTGCTCCTGGCCGGAAAGGTCTCAACGCCGTTCCCAGGCTTGAACTCGCCATATGTGTTTCACGTGACCTTCCTGAGGGTGACATGAAATGGAGAGTTCAGATTCAAGTGCAAGTTGGTTTGTGTTTCTTCATCCTGTTTAATGTGATGCAGATGCAGATGCAGGGGAGAGCGTGAGGGCGTCTGCGCCGGGGGGGAGATGGGACAAGCTGTAGAAAAGCCCCGTAGGTTTTACTAATTCCTTCTCCTTCCCCAGAATTTTCCGCTGTTTCCTGATGGGAGTTGCATGTGTGAAGGAACACCCTTGGGCCACCTGTTAGGTGCCTTTCTCCTTTCAGTCACAGTCTTTGCCATCTCTTAAAGATAGGGCTTTTTTTATTTGGAGGAAATCCAGAAATTTGATTTTCTCCTTTGGGGAGGTGGGGAGAGCACCCTGAGGTGGTACGGGGAGAAAGAAAGAAGGCAAGAAAGAAAACTGGAATATATGGATGGAGACCCCTCTGGGCTCCACTTCGAGTGAGTGTGAAGTATTGTATAATCACAATTTATATTTTTAAAGATAAGAGGTACGTATTCACAGGCTGATTTAGCTTGTGGTTTGCCTTAGCGCAAAGTAATTTTGGAAACAGCATCTTCCATAGAAGGATCACGTCACATATAGAATGCCACTGCTACTGGAAAAGGTTTCTGAACTAATGCTGTTAATTGCAAGAAGAAAGCTTAACAAGCTTTTGCTGTGTCCCAGGAGGTTAGTAGAGTGACCGGCTAAACAGCTGTAAGGAGAGTGGTCGGATGGGCTGAAGGGGCTAATGTACCCTAGGCAAAAGTAGGAATACTCAGCTTATTTTGATCTTTGGATACAGGAGAACAGCTTATTTATTTCTTATTGACATACACACTGTGGTATGTTAAAAGCAGGGACAGGAAAAGAGCATTTTTTTGTGTCTATGTTAATTTTTGAGTAACACGACATATGGGACAGATCAGTAATTCTGACATCCAGATGTAAACTATAAAATATTTTGGTGTAGGAAGGTGCAAAACTTGAAAACCTTTGATTTAACAGAGCTTTTGGATGGGGAGCGAGGAGACACCTGCTGAGGTCACTTATCAAATACCTCATGAAGGATGTGCAGGTTCTGTGTCGCCTCTGGCCCTCTCTTCAGAGCCCCAGCAGAGCCCGTGCCACCGCTCAGCATCCGCACAGGTTTGGGGCAGTGGGTTAGCACTGGGCGACAAATTTCCTTCCTCTTGACCGTTTCTGAGCAGGCAGATAGCTGACTTGAGCCCAAATAACACCAGTGTCTTTCCTCAAAACCTCAGCTGTCCTCGGGAGGCAGCCAGTCTGTATACGGCCAAATCGCTCAGGGCTTAAAACCTGTATTTAAGTGTGCGTTTTAAGAATTTGTTAAAACTTTGGCCAGGTAAGGGCTCGCTTTGTAAAAGTCAGTCCCTCTGGGTCTTCGTTAGCGTGCCGCGTTGTTTCCACAGTTTGCCTAATTAGGCTGCCACCCTCTCCCCGCTCGGCTCTCGTGGCGTTACACTGTGCAGAAACACGGGTTTTGGTGCTTGATACGTGAAGAGACCGAGAGCATATGGTATAAACATCAACCGATATTGTTTGCCATCCGCACTTGCTGCGTGTAATGCAACAAGACCGGCTCCCCGCGGCCACGTGATCCGCCTTCCAGTCCTCCATTTGGGGTGGGGTGGGTTGGTGGTGGTTGTTGTTTTTTTGGGGGTTGGGTTTTTTTGTTGTTTTTTTTTTTTTTTTTAAAAATTCCTAAAGTTGTGACTTTCTGGAAGGAAGCTCGTAAATAGCCGGGGCGCAGAGAGAGCAGGTAGAATGTCAGTGGGATGTTACGGGGAGGGATGTGCGCGACGCTGACATCGGCTCCTGGCCGCGCTCCCTCCGCACCCGCTCGCCGCTCCCCGCAGCCCTATATGTTGCGAGAAGGTAGGATCGCGTCATGTCACCCGCGTTCTCCCACCGCCGCGCCGAAAACTCTCCCCCGTCTCCAGCGAAGGAGGGGACGCTAATCTGCCAAGCGGAGTATCCGGGCGATCTTTAAAATTTAACTTTTAAAGTTCAGCCCTTCCCGTAGCGAAGGGAGAAGGGCAGGCGTGCGCGGCTCTGGCGGTAACAGCTAACTGGGATTTCAAATTATCGACACGATTTGCTTTGTGCTTTAGCTCCTTACAGTGCTTAGCTTTTTTTTGTAATACCAGGGCTTTTATACTTTAAATGACATTCCATACCAAATTGTATCCTATTGATTTGCCATGGTTAACCACCCTGTAATAAGCCTCATACTTTGTGTGAGTAGACACAAAGCGGAATTATATTAATGTCATTTACAACCAGTGGGCACAGAATTATTTGCAAAACGTGAAAGAAGTCAAAAGACCAAAATATTTCAAAGCCGGTTGAATGTGGAAATGCTTTCGTTAGGCTATGAATAGAGAGAGTGCCTTGGAATAAAAAGAGCAACATTATTAATTTTGGTTTGGGTTGGGTTCTTTTGTTTGGGTTTTTTTAAAAATAACTGATACTTTATACTTCAAGACAGCTTTTGATTTTTAGAAGTAAAGTTTGGGAAAGAAATAAGGTAATTTTAAAGAAAAAATGTTATATATTTAAAAAAAAATAGCAGTTACAACTTTTTTAGACATCTTTACACACAGAAAACTGAATCAGGGTCCCAGAAATTTGAGTTTAAAAAAGACAAGAGATACACAAAGTGTAATATCTGCTACACAGGCCAGTGTAAAGAATTACAACCTGTTTTCCCTTAGTCGTATAAGCTACTTAGTCATATGGACCTACAGCTACCGAGCGGAGCAGGTGCATTATAGTAAGAATGGACAAAACCAGCAAGCACAAACTGAGGGGAAATAATGCACTGTGTAACCAAAAAAGTGGTGGCCGACCGTCTGCACTGAGGGTTTTGTCAGCGGGACTGGGCAAATGCCCAGCTGAGTGTCGCGGACGGGTTAATACCTTCACACTTTTCCCTTCCTCACAGCTGCCACATGCAGTGCTCTGAAACCTGATATTTTTCATCAAAAACTGCATCTTATTTTCCGTCTTAGTATACTAATCAATTTTACCGTGCAGAGCTTGGAGCATATTAACTGTCAGTTACTCCTAATTAATACTGAAGGCAGACAAAAAGGGAGAGTAAAATAATTGATGTTATTTAATATAAAGTGCCTCTCCCAATTTTGTTTCCTTTGTGGAAAACTCTTTTGGTTCCTGTTCAAGATTTAAGCACCGGCCTGTTTTATGTTTTGTTTCACAAGGTTGATTGAATGGCAGTTTATTATTTGAGACAATAAATTAAACTTCTCGAAGCCAAGGAGTTCCAGCAGTTCTGGCACAGACAGTTTTCTGCCAGAAGGAACACACTCAGGTCTGATTCATACCGACTGTTGCTCTTTAACTTAAGAAAAATAAATAAAACCTCCTATATATCTTTTCAAGATTCACATTAAAAATTCTTTAGCATAGAAATTGGGATGCATTAAAGGAAAAAGAGCAACATTCATTGCAAAATAGAGAATGAAAGATTCTAGGCCAAAATATCCTGCGTGTTACTTCCATGTAACAGTATGAATATTATGGCCTAGCATTAAAGGCTGATTTCAAAGAGATCGTGAAAAGAGAGAAATCTTCTTTGATGTTTTATGCTTAAATTAAATATAACTGAAAAGGGATACAGGATCGTTGCTCTTGCTACAGTGAAATTAGGAAAGGCTTTGCAGCACGCTTCATAACAGCTGAATTAGATCTGGGCTTCATAAGTTTCATGTATAATTTATGTATACCAGTAATGTGTGCTGGTATGTAAACAATAGGAATTTATAACATTTATGTGCTTTTACAATATACATAAAAGGAAAATTGAAAAATAGGCCTAGCTATATAGTTATGTAAAATATCTGAGGAAATCCGCAGAGGTTCTGGTTTTCTAATCAGAAATCTGATTTAAAAATAAGCTAAGTTTTGTTTTTTGGTTTTGTTTTTTTAAAATTTATTTATTACTTTAAATTGCCTACTTTTAAATATTAGCGGTAAAGAGAAAGCAAATCATACAGGCCACTTTAGATAGGAGCTATTCCAGCATTTCTCCTCGTGCACTCTTGTGCTGTGGAGGTGGGCAACACATAGATTTAAACAGCTTTTGGAGGAGCTGGTGCTACTACGTTAATTACGAAATGATTGTGATGCTCCTGGGTGACTTCTAGTCGCAAACTGTCACGTTTCAGCTGACCCAGGGTACAAACAGGAGAGCTCAGGTTTGCGCATGATTTCTGTAGCCTGTGCCACTACCATTATGAATGTTGACCTGTGTTCTCCTAGAGACTTAATTTACTAATAGGCTTTTTGATTAAACTTTTAAAATATATCGCCAGGACTGATATTTAAAAATGAATGGATAAAAAAGTTGATTTTAATATATTTTGGTTTTTTCCACAAAGGGCAACCCTTTCTTTGAGCACAAGCAGAGCTACTTAGAAATAAAAATCCTTCTTAGTACTTTACCCTTTCCACAGTTATGTGTCATTTTCCTGTCTACAAACTGAAGATATTACCTTCATAAAAGGGCTTTTATATTGTCTTATATTACTGTGAAACAGAAATGGTTTATTCAAATGAGGAATTATCTGCCTACCACATTACGCTTCCTACTTCCAACACACAAATGAAAACGGCTGTGCCTCCAGGCAGGGCGAGACATTGATACACTCAAACTTATTATTTTTGTAGTGATTAACAATGCCATGCGGGAAACGCATTAGCAGAAGGTGCAAGGAGATATTACTGTAATGTCTTTTCTAGTAAGTACTATATGCCAAGGATTATTTTTCAGTGGGGCGTTTGTCTGTGCGCTTGTGTAAAAAGCCTTTGAAGGGTTTCTGACTTGTTTGTTGGTGGGTTTTGTTTTTTTTCTTTTAAGGGCTGCATTTTCCATAAGCTATAATAATCTTTCCAGATCATTTCTCCCAATATTTCTATTCTTTTTGGGGGGAGGCTGGGGAGCAGCGCTGCGAGCACCGAGCCGTGCGGCAGACGCGGTCCCCGAAACGGGGTATGTTTGCTGGAGCCGCTCGCCCCATTCCCGCCGGGGTCACCTCCCTCTGCCCAGGCTGATCCCCATCCCGGCCTCTTTGCTCACCCTATGGATTTACATTACTGGCCACACCACCTTTTCCCTTGTTCTTGCCCTCCCAAAAGTCTTCCTGTGCCCCAGGGCTGTGCCCTTCGCCGGAGGAGGCTTGGGGCACGGCGGCACCGTCGTCTGCACGGGGTCCACGGCTGTCGGGGCGGTGAGGTTATTGGGGACCCCCAACACCCCTTCTTAGAGGAGCCCTGCTGGGATACCGGTTGGCAGGGATGACCTGGGCCCTGGACTTCACACCAGAAATGGTATTTGAAGCCTAGATGATCAGAGCTGTGCAGGGAGGGTGCTGGGCAGGCGGGCGCGGGCAGCGTGGCGCTGCCAGACCATTGCGACATGCCCTGAAAGCTCCGTAAAACAGACACGATTTCTCTTCTATTTTTGATTTTGCAGCACGTTACGGAGGGCACTGATGTGGTGCTATAGCTATTTCTGACAGTTTTTAGCATACATTTAAAATGCAGTTTTTATAATGCATTTCTTTAATTTCAGTAAAGAATTGTGTTTCCTTGAGAAGCGCTTGCAGATAGATCGTCGCACTATATCTAAAGGAACTTGTATGGCTGAAATTTAAAATGTAGAGCAGTGTTCAGGTGCACACCGATCCTCAGAGACATCCTTGACACACTGTGGCACATCATCAAAACCAAACAACATTTAAATGTCACAGGGAAGAAAGTATAACTTTCCCAACTTCTGAAAATCATTGCCTATAACCTTGGTTTTAGGTGGTGCCTTCTCTAGAATACGTCCCTTGCTTGAAAGGAGTTGAACTTTGTCTAATTAAATACAGAGAGATGCGTTGCATCAGGAAAAGCAGAAGTAAGCCCAGTATACAATCTGGAATTCCATCCAATATAAGAAACATACTTCTACAGTAAAACATACACTGACTCAGAGGGGGAGGAAGTGTGATGGCCAGTGCAGACTTTGGGAGTACCTGGTTTTGTTGTTCTCATACTGGAAGTGAGGATTGTTGTCTATGGCGCTGGATTCTGCATTGGAAAGCAGGCAAATCAAATAATTAATGTTCCTGTAAAGAAACGAGAACAGGTAGTTGATTTTAAACACCAATCCAGAACAATTCTCCCAGAACTATAGAGCAAGTGTTGTTAATAAGAAATCAGTCTCTCACCAGAGGTGATCCACCCTTTTATTCTTGCAAATGCAAATAGAACAGCTGGGGTTTTTTTAGCAGAAGTGACTGTCTGTGAGGAAAGAGTGTGGTCTCTTCAGCACACAAAGCAGAGCTGCAAGGTGGATAAAATGTCCTTGAACTACTGGTCTTTGGCGAGAAAATGGAACGGTGCATTGCGGTTCCCTTCTTGGGAACAGTCTTTAGTCTATTTGACACTTTCATTGATGTCTTGTGTGAACAAAGCATCCACTAAATCTGCAGGTAGTGCCAAGAGGAGAGGATTTACAAGTGCTCCAGAGGCCGCACAGGAATCCAGAGTAATCCTGACATACCGGATCTGGCAATACCTGGATGCAATATTGATGAGGACAATATGAAATGGGCGATTTGATGAATCCTTTGAGGAGCCAAAAGGAGAGAGGACTGAGCTAGCCTGTCCTGTGTGGGAAGTCAGAGCAGCTGAGCTCCAGAGATCCCTCCCAACCAACCTCTCTGGGCAATAGCTCTTCAGGAAAGGGGCTAGGTGTAACTGGGGACCACAGGGCTCTGCTGTTATGAAGAATAGCAGTTTTACTGGGCATTATGAACAAATGCAGCGCACGAAATGTGCAGAGAAAGGAGCTGGGATGGTTGTAGAGCAGATCTGATAGCATCTCAGGAAGGTAAGAGAAACCCTTTTTGCTGTGCACAGCCTGGTTTAGGCTGTAAGCAGAGAGCTACCACAGACTTTAGAGTAACTTTCTAAGACTAAGGGGAGTTGAGCAATTAATTGTCGCTGGAGGTCATGAAATCACCAAAGAAAGTTCCTAAAAGCAGATTAAATAAATGCATCAAGAGTGGTTGGGTTCAGCTTGATCTCAGCTCAGGAGCTGGTCTAACCATCCTCCTAAGATCACTTCCAATTCCATTTCTGTGATCACAGCGATGAGCAAGATACAGCCACTGTGATCGCCCCTTTATCTTGTCCCTTTCCCAGTGGAAATTGCCTCATTTCTCTGCATAAAGACAAAGGCAGAGAACATTTTGGCTGAACGTTTTGAATGAGCAAAAAGGACTCTCGGCAGGAGGCAGGCATTTAACTCCTATCAGCTTTGTAAACCTGGAGTTTAGCAGCTCTGTGATAACATTTTACGTTTTATTTTCCAGCTAACTGCTAGGTTGGATGATTGTCCGCATAATAGAGTTTACCATTGCCAAACAGATGCAAAATTCACTTGGCAAAGCACGTGTATACATTGGCTGATGTTTTATTTTACTCCCTCGATAGTATAATGGAGGGCTTTAGAAATCGTAATTTGGGATAAGAAGGGGTTTACTTGCAGCTTATAAACGTATTAAAGTAGCTTAAGGTTTTTAGTGCTCCCATCATTAGCTGAACTTACTGGGAAACCTGATCTCTTTTTTTATCAATTCTAACCAGAACTCGGCAAAAAAAGTTCAGATGATTTCAGAACTTAAATTATAAAGGTGGAAGGGGTTTCTCCTTTCAGCAGACTCTCCAAGCTTTACTGTCCCAGAAAGTAATTTCACTAAAACCCAAAGAAAATACTTCTTGTGGAGCTGAAGAGAAAGAAAACAGTCATTTAGTATTGGCCAGATGAGGTCTGGGCTGTGGGAAAAAGTTCCCGTCTCCATTTTTTAACCAATGCACCATTCTCTACTGACGTAAGTGCTGGGTTTATTCAACAAGCAAAAATGAACATAACCGCTGTATTCTTAATGCGATCAGCAAAACAGCATAACATAAAATAGTTATAGTAATTAATTATTATAATACTTGATGTGTGTTGTTGAGATTGCTGAACTGTGTCTTCACTTCACTGAAACAATGGCTTCGCAGTTCCCTGGAATTCAAGAGGCCAGATTTTGTCCTCGCATACAAACACGTAATCTCACTGAAGTACTGTCAAATAGTGCATTTTAATTCGAAGACTAGATTTATGCCTAATTTCTTATCAACTTCATCTGTATAACAATTTATTTCTTTATTTTTAAGTTGGGGCGGGGGAGGTATTTGCTCTTTTAGTACAGCAGCAATTGTTTTGGATGAATTTAGAGAAGGCCAGCCCCATGTGTTTTGAATAAATGATACATTACGGGGAAGGGATGTTTACACTTCTGCATAACAAAATATAATTGATTTTGTGCTTGGATAATTAGGAAATTATTCTCTTTGATGTATTCGAGAGTCCTGAATTAAAAATTTAAAGTTTGCTAACTGTTAGAAAAATTGATTCAGAAACAGCTTTAATGGATGAAAAGACAGTATGTTATTGCAAATATGGTCTCAAATCTAATAATGTGCTAATTCAGAGTAGTCATAAGTCTCGGATACTTGGGTGTCTTAATATCCTTGGCCATTTTAATTCTGAAATCACTACGCTAATACAGATAGTTTAGAAAAAACCTGCACGTTTTGAAACAAAATATATTAAATATATATCTTACAAAGATTTTGACAGGTAGATGTAATTATATGTAAAGGCAAATGTGTCAGGTGAGGGAATAGAAAAATCTTAGAAGGTGTGAGAGATGTATGGAAAATGCAAAAAACCAAATTCTGCACTGCTATGAATTAGCCTTTTTTTTTTTTAGTATTCAAATTCACACCCTATGCAGCATTTCAAATATTTTTGAGTATAAATACTTCCTAAATAAATAGTTGGAACTAAGATCATAAAATTATTAGTTCAGATTTTTTTTATTGTTTCTTAATTTTGAACGGTGCTGGGCAGCAGTTTAAAATCCATAATTTTGTCAGTTGAAAATCAAGCTGCAGGTTGTCGGTCTATTCTAATAGACATGTTTTGTGTTCAAGCCTTTTCATCACTCTTGTAGACAGGATTACTCAAATAATCCAGCCATCTAGATACTCTGACACTGTGTGCTCCTCTCTGTTCTTGGATGTTGAAAGCATAATAAGGATTACAGGGGTGGCAGATGGGCTGCATTGATTTATAGCAATACTGCCTTGCCAGTGTTTGCAATCTCATTGTGAGTATTGCAATAGTCGATGCGCGTCTTCAACCCTTATCTCCCAGAGCTGTGAGAAAACTTGCCTGGTTTATGGATTTCTTTATGGAAACTGTATGGCAGTTCACCGTTATCACCTGCCATTATTTTAGTAAAGAACAACCATTTCTGGCTTTCCTAGTTGTGCAAAGAGAGTGCTGGTGTAGCCCGGCCGTACAACCAACCTTAAATAAATAAACGAAGAGGACAACTCCCGTTTACTTTTTTACATCGCTGACCTTCTAATCGGGAATGTTTTGCGCGGGATAGAGCTAACTTTGGCTGACGCAGGCTAATTCCCTGGGCGCTCAATGGAGAATGAGAGCTTCATTCAGCTGCTTTGAGTCATCTCGCGGCAGAGACCCCCCACGAGCAGGCAGGGGCTGCGCTTTGGTAACCTGAGGACGAGCTGGGGTGGGAGGTGTGTGTGTGTATGTGTGTGTACCTGTGGTATGCCTTCGCCGAGTGCTATCTTCACTTTGTGTTTGCAGTTTCCAGTAGTTTAGTAAATCTGTAGCAGGAGTATTTGCAAAATTATGTTATCAAGTTCATAAACATTATGATTGTAGAAAAGAAAGAGGGAAAGAAATTTTCAAAGCTGTGCGCGCCTGTTCTGTGCGTCTCTTACAACCTTATTTCAAGATAGAACAGAAATCCTCAAATTTGGGTATATCTCTAAAAGGTGCTTTTGTACACATCTTTTCTCTCAACCTCCCATCTGCGTATCTGCTTTTCCCACTGACCCATGAACATGACCTTCCTTCTTTGCCTTGATTAGATGATAACATATTCTGTTTCTGCTGTGGGAGGATAAAGCATGCAACCCGAAACACCCTGAAATCTGGAAATTCATAACAGACAGCTGGATTTCGAAGCTGTGGCCATTCCCAGACCTATTGGTGCATGGGAGAGACCCTCCTCGTTAATTCTGTCCCTCCGCGTGTGGCTTGGAGCCTGCGGCTTCTCCTTATGGTATTTGTTTTTCTGCAGGTAAGGTGGCTCCCTGCAGTTCCCTATTTTCCCGGGTGCTGTCCTGCACTCCGGGGAGGAAGCTGGTGGGCACAGGGAGCAGGGGGCTGCCCTGCTCCACAGAAGGGACAAAAGCTGTTGGCCTGAGCTGGCCAGAGGCAGCCATGCAGGGCATCCCTGCCCTTGCCTTCTCCATACCCAGCTGGAGAGCCCAGAACTGATTGCAGAGCTGGGGAGCCCAGCCCTCTGGCAGGGCACTACTTACATGCTGGGGGGGTGTGTTCTTAGAGACAGTGCTCCAAAGTTGGTCAAAGGAGGCTGAGGGCTCGTGGTGGTGTCGAGTGAGCTGGTTTCACTGGAGAGAGGAGCCCATGCCCATGTCCAGCAGGTAGCCACCAGAGCTGGGAAGCGGCTGCAGCTGTCGGGATGTGCACGCTGCTGCTGCGTAGGCTTGCAGCATGGTGGGATTAGATTGCTGGGAACAGGAGTCATCTGCGGCTCCTGAGCCTGAAAACATCATATGCTGGCTTCTGGCTTTTCTTTTTATTTTAAGACCACCAGGCAATTCTTATTTGCATGCTCTATAAAACTTTTAAAAGAGTTTTACAGTTTAGTTAGCGTACAAAAGGTATAACCAGCTGTAAAATGAAACAATGGTCAGGCCTGTGGCGAGTGCCACGCAGCACATCACAAGCCAGGACTTTCCAGATGCTGGTGGCACAGGGTCGTGCTACGTGCCCCAGCAGTGGTGACAGTGTGTGTGACAGTGTGTGTGACAGTGTGGGATCCTCTGCTCGCTGAGCCCCTCGCACCCCCCAGAGCTCCTCGGAAGCTTTTGTGGGTCCTCAGCATCTCATGGGCTGAGGTTTCTGAGAGCCTCCGTGTTGTTTTGGCTCTGCTTGCACCCTGACTCTCATCCGTAATGAAATTTACGCGCTATAAGTGCAAGTCCAAGAGAGTAAGCGATGGAAACCACGCGGGAAAACAAAAGGCACCCCAGCTCTGAAGCGCGCTGGTGTCAGCCTGTGCTGGCAGGGAGTCTCGTCACCACATAATGATGCACTTATCCCAACGGCGTTTTGTATTTTGGGAGACAGATGTGCCTTGCAGTTGCTAGTGGAAGTTAAAACGTTAAATATGAAACCCATTCATTTTCTCTTAGTCATACTTTGGATTTAAGCAGATGTTTTGCTAATTTGTGGTTTTCAAATGTAGCATGCTGACAAGACATTTATCATTAACTACAACTTCATCCATGCAGTTTAGCAAATTGGCCAATTATTAACAGTGAGGGTTGCGTGGCGGTTGATGCATAGCTCCTGCTGCTTTGAAAGGCCTAAATTGAAACTCAATACATTTTTACAATATAAATTAATTGAGCTTTGGACCGCATCCCTGTTATTCGAGTGCTCTCCGCTCTCATTTGCAGAACGAACAGCCATTTGTAAGGCGCTGAGTAGTTGTGCCGTCTGTGAGCAGAGGCCCCTGGTGGTGGAAAAAGTGATGGCCAACATTTTTCTGGTAGGGGCATGAAAATGGCTGCTGCCAAGCGTAGGCAGCGTGACATACTGGAGGGTGTAGGTACACACGGGCCAGGCTGGCTCTGCCACAAATGATGGAGGGCTCATCCTGGAAGGGTACAGGGCAGGCAGTGAAAGCAGGGTGGGAGCAGCTGCGGGGAAGCTAGCACCGCCTGATACTTTCCATTATAACGCTTCTTTTGCTTTTAACTTTTCTATGCTTTACCCGTTCTGATTTGCTTATTCCTGTTTTATGTTTGCAGGGTTTGATGGGGTGGGGAGAGGAAGGGTTGATGGTGGTGCTGTGAACTGGTGAGATGTCCCAGAGGTGCTTCCCAAAGCCAGGCACCACCACCATCTGCCTGAAAGTATCACCTCCTATTTTCCCAGCTCTGGAATTCGAGCAGGCAATTTAGTCATCATCTATTCATCCCATGTACGAGACTTGAAGGAGAACACTCAATGCACCTTTAATTTGTAGAAAGTGTAAAGATCTTGATTTTCACCAGCTGGCATTGCAGAAATTTTGCCTTATGTTCTAGCTGAACTGGGAAAATTCTTCAGGACAGTTTGTTCATAGTTGCTCCAGCTTCTGACAAATCATTTGCTTTTTTTCTTCCTCTGTATTTGCATCTGCACAACAGGGAAACTATATAACTTTTACAGAACAGGCTGCCATGCAGATTAATTAAATGAGAACTGTAAATAGCTAAAATAAATACATGTGGTGTATTTAATCTTGCTTTATGTAGCCAGGTGTGCTGGGTGTGAAGTACCAACAGGGCTGGCTTTGCAGTCCCACTTGATGGGACTTTCACATCCTCCTCCTCTGTGGAGAAGGCAGTAATGGTCAGGAGCAGCGATGTCCCAGCAGGGATGCCAGAGGTTGCACCAAGCGTAGAGGAGAAAAAAATGTAGATTTGGGGATGGTGTGGGAGAGCTTGTGTTGCCTGTGTTCTTGGTCTGCATTAGAGGCACGAGTCCTGTGGGTACTTATAAAGAGCTGAAGGCCTGGTCCAGAGGGTGGGTGAGGGATGCAATGGGGGTTTTAAAGAGAGATCTTTGGCATGGTTGTCTCCCTAGCAGCTTTCTGATTGAAAGGGATGCGGCCGCAGATGGAGAAGAGAAGAGAACGGGTGATGTCTGCCTTGTCAATGACCACCTTGCGTTCCCTGAGTTTAGATGTGCTGAATCTCCAGGAGTGGCGGTGTATCCTGTGCCAGGCTTTAGTGCAGGTAGGCTTCGGGCGAATTGGGCTAACCCGGATCCTCATCCTTTGCAGCGCTGCCAAGCTCCTGGAGAAGAGTCCGTTCTCCGTCGGTGCCCCGAGCCCCCTGCTCCCCTCGCCGGCCAGCCTGCAGCTGGCGCAGCTCCAGGCGCAGCTCACCCTCCACCGGCTGAAGTTGGCTCAGACCGCCGTCACCAACAACCCGGCCGCCGCCACCGTCCTCAACCAGGTGCTCTCCAAAGTGGCCATGTCCCAGCCCCTCTTCAACCAGCTGAGGCACCCCACCGTGATGAACGCCCCCCCTCAGGGCCACGCCGCAGGGCCGCCCCAGGGGCCCGGCATCGCCGGCGCAAGGTTCCCCTCCGGCGGCATTGCCTTTCCCGCCCAGAGCCCGGCATTAGCTGCGCCGGGGGGCAGCCTGGGGCCCGTCCAGGCCCAGACCCCCAACGCCATCGTCATGAGTCCCTTCGGAGGCGTCATGGCTCCCACCTCCGGCCAGCAGCCCGTGGTGGTGGGTCTCAACAAGGCGGGCACCTCCACCTCTGCCGCCGCTGCGGGGGGCTTCTACGAGTACAACAAGCAAAACGCCGCCAACACCGCCCCTCAGGCGTACGCCTCGGAGGGGGACCAGCACGGCTTCCTCACCGGCGGGGCCCACGCCGCCTCCTCGGCGGCAGGGCCACGCTTCGAGGGTCACTTTGGGGCTCCGGGCCAGCTACAGCACGAGGCGGCGGCCGCCTTCCCCAAGGAGGCCTACGGGGCGGCGGTGGCGGCCCAGCACGGAGCGGCGCGGGCCTTCCCCGGCGACCCGAACGCCGGCTCCCACCCGAAAGGAGATCCCGGCCCCGTCCTGCATGGCAGCGGTACAAGCAACAGTTGGGAAAATATCCCTAATTTCCCCAGCCAAAACAAGCCTGACCTTGTGCCCGGCGACAGCCTGTGGCCGTCAGCGAGTCAGCAGCAGTATGAAATAAGAAACGAGCTCTACAACCCCGAAGAGCCGACACCTGACACAAAGTTCAGCGCGGCCGCCCCCCCCGCCTTCGGCCGCCTCAACCACAGCAAGCAGAGCTTCGGCAGCCCTCGCATGAGGCAGAAGGAGGAGCGGAGCAGCAGCGGCAGCGGCGCCCCCGACCTGCCCGCCCGCTCCTTGCCGCCCCACCAGCTGGGCGACCTCCGCGGCGTGGCCCCCCTCCACTTCCCCCACGTCTGCGCCCTGTGCGACAAGAAGATCTTCGATCTGAAGGTGAGTGGTTTTAAGGCGCCTTCCTGGGCACGGTTGGGACCCGTGAAACGGGATGCCTGGTGGTTGATCTGGCTGCCGGCTCTTGCCACCCCATCGCCAAGGAGGTGGCCCAGGAGAAGCAGAGACGAAAGGGCCATAGTTTTGCTTAGGGCGCTGTCCATCTGTGTCGGGGCAATTCCTGAGGTTTCAGGACCTGGTTTTGTTCTGCACCTCAAGGTGAGAAACGCGAGGTCCAGGCTGGGGTCGCGGCTCATCTCCTGAGCCCAAAGTGAGGGGAGGAGGAGCCTGAAGCTGATCCCCAGCTCCTCAAGCCGGTGTCGTAACCGCACATCTGTGGTTTCATCTGCCTCTCCCTTTCTCTTTGCGTTTCTGATCCCAAAGGCTTTCCCCAAACAGCCCTGTGGAAGCAGCTTGCTTAAACAAAACAGAGCATTTTGATAAAATGATTTTAATAATTCCTCTGTTGGGAATCTCTTCCTCCTCCTAGTAGCTCTAGGGAAAATTTAGGACTCGGGGTCCCCTGCGACGTTGGCCTGGAAGCAAGAAGCTGCCCAGCACGTGTGGTGCAGACCATGCTCCCGCTTCTCTGTTCATACTGCCAAGGGAGCTCCAAATTCAACCTCACCCTGGAGAAGCAGCTTCCCAGTTGCCCAGAGAGCCTGTGTGCTAAGTCACGTTATATAGGTCAGGTCTGGAGAAGTCCATTGACGTGGCCCTCTGAGCCCCACAGCCATTCATGGGCTCTGGCTGGCATGGCTCTGGCCTCCTGGTGAGCCCTGGTCAACAAGTCCTCACAGCCTTTTCCATTGCATCACAGGACCAGCACCTAAACCACAAAGGCATGTGTTTTCACACTGATGGGGGCCCAACAAAAACATTACAATGGCATTTATATAGGAAGGAAGATGGCCAGCAAATTAAATGGTAGCTGGTACTTACACACCTGGGGGGCTTTGGGATGTTTGAATATATTTGCTCTTTTGTTTCCCTTTTACTGTTTGAGCAGCTGCTTGCAATAGGGTTTGCTGTGGGTACTGCAACTACAGGGCTGGTCTGAAGTAGCCCCCATCTTTTCATTAAACATTTTAAAAGGGCAGGGAAAATATCATTATTGGTAGATCTGTTTGCTGGTGTTTAATACACTGCCTCATTTGGATCATAGAAGTGTAAATGGCTAAGTGTATATGGACAAATTTTGGTAATCTATTGAAATGAATAAACGCTGTCCTGGCTGCCCTGTGTGCTGAGCACCTTCTTTATGGAAGTTGCAGGAGTTGAGGGTACTCAGTGCCTTGCAGGATGAGCTCTTCAGCTAAAGTAACTAAATGAATAGAAATATACTGGATTTGAAAACTAATACAGAGAAGCTCTCCGTTGGTAAAGTTACTGATAATTTGACGTGCAAGTGATGAATCAGTAAATGCATTGGATGAAGGTGCACTTGGCTCCAGCATCACACAAATTGATCTTCAGCATCTCAGTATTGTTTTTAGAATAAGGTAAACTCAATGGAGAGGCAATCTCTTGTAAATTTGTCTCAGGATTTTTCCTATGCTCATCATCTCTTTGTTTCAACGTAGGACTGGGATCAGCACATTAAGGGAAGTCTTCACATCCAAAAATGTATGGCTTTTTCAGATAAGTAAGTATTATTTTAGAGACACTTCTCCAACTGAATTTCTAACAGAGCATCCCTTACTTCAGTGGCTTTACACCGGGAATTCACTGTATAATAATTAAGCTTTAATATTTATGGCACGTTATGCATGCTCCTAAAATTCTTTTCTTTCTTTTCCAGCACTGGTATCCGGTGTGTGCTAAGCACAGCAGATGGAACATTGCATTTATCACCAAATAATGCAGCAGTTTTCAATCCATCTAGTATCGAAGGTGAATGGTTGTATATGCAACCTTTTTTTTAATCGAAAGGGAAGTGTCAGTCTCTGGGGAAAAGCAGACATTTTAAATAAATGGGATACAAGTTTTCAAGGAAAACTTTATAGAAGTTGTGCACAGAAGGGCTAAAAGCCATTACTGTACCTTTCAAAGTATGAATTTATTTTTCTTTCAAACAAGGACTTGTTTTCACAGTAGAACAACATAGTGTATAATTTGTGTAGAGACTATGAAATTAATTATTATGTAAATGGGGCATTGCTTACTGAGCATACTAATACAATTAATATGAGTCAAGATTTTAATGAAATGTGTGTAATCCGTTATTTAGATTTCCCACCAAATGTCGGCTCATCTTTTATCACTGCATCAGCAAGATCCTTTGGCCAGCCAGGTTCTACATTTTCTTCTCCTCCATCAGGGGTAAGAGTGAGTACCTAAGCAAATTGATCCCCATGTTGACATTCTTGTAGAAGCCACTTCTGCTTACTAGAATGAAAACCCTGAAGGCTTCCTTTTAGATAATAATCTGGATATTCAGCCTATTATTCCAACTTCCCTGCAGTAATTTTATGCTTTTGATTTTGGCCAAATCAGAACTTGATTGCAGTTTATTTTTCCCAATGCTAAAAGTTGTTTGTTAAGAGATTTGAGGAGGCGGGTAAATGGTTTTGTGTGTCTCTCATTGACTTCCCCCCCCCCCATTTTCTGAGTCTTTTCAACCCAGGAAGGTCAGCTGTGGCTTAGAATGAAAATTTGGATTAGTTTTCACTTACTCTGAGTATCGCTCCCAGCAAGCAGCCTGCCATCTCTCCAGTTATTTGTTCGTAGCCATTGCTCTCTGCCTCTCCCATGCTGGAGTCCTTTTCTCGGGTAGCAATAGTGGCAAAGACAGTGGCTGCAGCTTCACTAACCATTACTCACCTGGGGGGGGGGCAGATCAATTCTTTATACTGGACTAACTTTTTCTTAGGTTATTTTAGTGTACTGTTTATAACATTTGCTGCCACTGGTAACCTTTCAGCAAGTTTGCTTTGATGTACAGCCTTCCACAGTTCATATTTATTAGCCCCCAGCCTGCATTCAACACAGGCCCTCAGTTACATTGCTCTAAAGTACACTTGAATTCCTAGCCCTATAATCAAAAAACGCCAGAAAAAAAAGGATAACATTAAAAGTGGTTCTTACACTGATAAAGCAGAAATATTTTAAGGGGGGGAGGGGGGGGGAAACAAAACCAAAAAAAAAAAAACCCAGGAAAAAAGACAAATAAAAGCAAGTCATATACATAATGGAAATACAAAGTTGTTAGGGTTAAAATGAAGCTCAATATATATTGGCAAGCTATGATTAAAGATGGGGACATCAAGGACTCATGTTAGGGTGTTCATGGAATAGCAGCAATAATCCAGGGATTCAGGTTTTCACTTGATAGTTTTGTGTATTTATCCTGATGTGGTCTCAAACACCCTGGAAAACCAGGCTGAGTTGTGTCCCTTTGCCACTCCAATTCACATCAGGCCTTGCTTACAGACACATCACCCAGATTTGTTTAATCCAGCCAATTTTTTCTTGTGACAGAGGTTATTTGAAGGGGTTTTAGCTTCTGCCCGTCACAGACACTGTGTGTGCAGGGGAGCAAAGAGCTGAGCTGCTCATAACGGCTGCCTCCAAGGTCAGAGGTGGAGTAGCAGCGGGTGTGGAGGAATTTTCCTTTTCATCATGTCTGTCAGCCTTGCAACAAATGAAATTACTGCTAATGCCAGTATCGTTTCTCCTTAGAATCTGTCACTATTTGTCATTTAAGCTGCTTGCAGAAGTGCTCTGTCTGAATGACCTGTGATACTATGAGAGATAAAAGAAACAATAATTTTGATTTTGCTGGGGACTGTAAATCCTCTTTTTCTTCAGAAGCTCATTGGGTGGACAGGGAGCTATATTAGAGGTGTTAAGACTACGTTTACCAGCTGTCATTCACCCACAACCCAGGTGGCTTGTAATTTATTACACCTTTGCACGGTAGTATTCACTTTCAACTAAGCTGATGCCATTTAACTGAGCAGTGGGAGATTATACTTGACCCTGCATGTAATCATAAACAAAGTGTTCAGATTTCTGGAAGAGCTTGCTCTGTGCTACCCATCTGCAAATAACTCTATCCCTCTTCAAAAGGCAAGTACCATGCTACAAGTCTTCACTCAGGCACGGAGAGACATTAGCACTGGAGGTACGGGGCTGTCACTGTCTTATTATCTTTAGAGAAGATCCATGTGGAGCTCAAGAAGGGGATAAAGAACTTACAAAGCAAGAAACAAAAAAATTGGGAAAAAAAAGAGCTGTAATAAAAAATCACCAAATTGGATTGGTGAAATAAGACGACAATGCATTTCACTGCTGTGTATCAAATTATTTTTGTAGTAGTTGTCCAACTGCATTGGTAATCCCTGTAGTCATTGGTTGAAGAGAAAGTTAACTTAAGAGTCTTATAGAAAACTACATTCAACACTTGACACACAACAGCTCCTCTAACTTCCAGAGCATGGATATGGAAGGTGTATATTCCTTTTCTGGCTGTGATTTACAGCCCTATTTAATGAATGGATCCAATTTAACTTCAATCAGCTGACAAGATTATTGCTGGTTACAGCCCATTGACTTCTGATATGTGACCACTTCTTAATCATGAATTACAACAGATTTATGGCGTAGCATTTTAATTTAAGCTATTGCCAATTGTGGGGAGGTGGTAACATCTTACCATGGTTTGATTTAATGTACTGCTGAGTGTGTGTCCGAACACGGGCTCTGGAGACTACAGAGGGAACAGTAAAATCTTCCTGGTCCCAGAGACTCTTAACATGCCATCTCTTAACAAGTCTAACAAAACAAACAGAAGGTGCCAGGTGACCTGGGGTGTTTCTACACTGGGACTGCATTTGCTGTTGGGAAGGTTTCTTTTTTCCCCAGTGGCTATACTGGTATTCCTCTGTTGTACGCTGCATCCTGCCTTGCCAGATGTGCGCAGCCATCACTTCCTTTTCTGTGCCAGTGGAGTAGAGTTGCTTCATCTTTTACAGGATCAGGTCTTCGTTATTTTTCTGCTAAAGAAAATATCTTACTTCTGGAGTTGGGCACTTCTTTGACCTACCTTATGCACCTGGGCAGGTTCTGTCAGATGCAAGCTAAATAGCAGACCACTATATAATACATGGTCTTGCTGCAGCAAAAATACACCAGTGGTTAAGTGGTGAAGCCTGGAGGGAAGGTAATGGGATGAAGGTGTAAATAGGATAACATTAGCTCTGTAACTTGTGAACTTGCTGACAAGCCAAACATTTGTGATGGCTCTTGTGAACTTGATCCCACAAGATTACGTGATTTGCATCTTCCCTTGAATGGCACAATTTTAACTGAAGGTAGAGTTACTTCTTCAGTAAAATCCTAACAGCAGAGGTCATAAACAGGGAAGTAGTCTGGGAAGACTTAATCCTGTGTGAGCAATGTTTCACGTGCCATTAGCTGGGGTAAATTATGTTTCTCTCCATGTATATCCCAATGACTCTTTGCACAAGGAGTGCAGAGCCTGTTTTCCACGTCAGGGAGATGGGCGGCTCTTTGGGAACTGCCCCAGCACTCCAAAATAGACTTCCACCCTTGGGAAACGATTACCACACCGTGTGCCTGTGCCAGCCCACTTTGGGAGCCCTGCCTCTCTGTCTGTCCAGTGGTTGCTGTTCCCCCAGGGGAAAAGTCCCTCCTACTGCGTGTTGTTGCAATGAGAGGGGAAAGTAGTAGGTTTTCCAACCTGAGGTACAGCTGTGTGTCCTTTCACAAGTCACTTTTACCCCCGACCCAGTCTGGTCCACCAGGACAAAAGGAGGGTTTAAGTTCAGCCCCTGCTGTCCTGAACACCTCTGTAGTCACCTAAATTGATTTCTTGCATCCATTAATTCAGCAGGGACTGCAGTGAGCACCTGCTTCAATTTCCAGGCACCACCAGCACCACACAAATGGGCATTTATGGAATACTTGAAAATACTAATTTTTTGTGTATTGCTTGCAAAGTATCTACTAAGAGCCTTTTACTCAGCAATGGCATGTGCAGGGAAGGCACAGAGCCCACAGTGGGACAGACAGATGCAGATGGGGTGAGGAAGGCTGTCTGACTTGGCAGAGGAGCCAGAGGGGTCGTGCTGATGTACCAGATGGGTACCGACCCTGCAGGGACCTCGTCAGGAGGGGAGGAGACATCCTGATGGCAGGGGCACCCTCCGTCTCCAAACACCAAGGGGCCTCCAAAACTCTTGCTGGTGCTGAGTGCAGTGTGGTGGCCTGTGCCTGTGGCAGCCCCCAGCCTTCTGCTGTGACATGCCAGGGAGCTGAAACCCTGGAGTCCTTCAGGTTTGAGGTGGCTAGTTGGTTTTGGCAGCAATATTGTTAGTCCTGTTTGAACGAGATCATCTATTCTAGAAATCCTCTCCGCTTTGTAATGTCCAGGGATGGAGACTCCCTTGCAAGCTGCACTGCAGTTAAACATTCCCCTTCCCCTTTGTATTTCTAAACCAGGATGTTAAAATACTAGGTTTTACAGAAGAATAGTTTCCTTAATAACAGGTACGCAGAACAGAACATTTCATTTTTTGCAAAAATGTAAGGTCTTATCTAGCGGATGGATTATCTAAGATCAAAACATCGTTTTGAGTTGTTTTTTTCCCCAGTTTCCCCAGAGGAAATCTACACTGGGTCGAGTTGTTCACATCTGCAACCTCCCCGAGGGAAGCTGCACAGAGAATGATGTCATTAACCTGGGCCTCCCGTTTGGGAAGGTCACCAACTATATCCTCATGAAATCCACTAATCAGGTACTGTGCATTTGGGGTCACCGGTATCGATGTCTATTGGTATAAAGGCATACTGAGATGAAGACAGAATCTTTGGGGAAAATACCTGGGTTTTTTTGTAATAGAAACTTAAAGCCTGCTCTTAAAGTCAAAAAATATAAAGTTGTTCACGGAATGAGGTGATGGCATAAACATGACCAATGCCCCATAGTTCTTGATCACTGCGCTGGGTGATGTGGGGCACAGATACTAAAGGAAGGCTGTGCCCTTACGGGGGGAACTGACACCTCACTCACTCCTTTTAAATCTGCCCCATATTGTAGCAGAGCTCTTTCTTCAAGGTAGCTTAAGTCTGCCTTAAGTTGCTTAAATCTACCAGTGGTGGTAGGCTGGGAAGACTAGGACATCTTCTCTCACATACCCGTGGCAGACACTACAGACGGATGTAGAATCCATGCCAGTGGATTGTCTGAGATTGGAGGGTTTCAAAATGCAGTCATTACCCAGCTGTGAGTATATTCCTTCACCAGTTAAACTGCAGCCATGTCAAATGCAGTTTTCATGTAAATAAAAGTGCTAGTTAACACTGTTCAGGTTTTTTAAACTCTTTTTGGGCTTTGTTCTGGCTGCTCATGCTCTGATGTTCTGCTTTTCTCTGGATCCCTTGCAATTCTGCAGGACACGGCTGACAATCCCGGGAGCAGTGCGTGCTGCAGCGCTGCATCCTGTCAGCAGCTGACCGTGGTGTAGAAAAACCAGTGGGGAAGTGAGGGAAAGGTGGTATTTTCATATATCAGGAAAGATTAGATTCCAGTCATTTAGTTTTTAACTAAACCAGCTTCTAAAGTTGTCTATCAGCTTTATTAGCTGGGTTGAAACCATTATTTGCAGTTAAAAGGAGGCTGAGCAATGGACTGTTACTATTTCAGCTCCAGAGCTGGAAAGGTACCCAGTTCTGTACTACTGAGATGTTTTGCATGAGAAGAATCCAAATGAAAATAATTGGGCTGCCTTTTCTCTCTTATACTTTGTATTTGTATTTATGTAGTAGATTTTAAAGCTCTCCCCATTTGTGCTAGGCCTTTCTGGAAATGGCTTACAGTGAAGCAGCACAAGCCATGGTGCAGTACTACAAAGAAAAACCTGCTATGATAAACGATGACAAGTTACTTATTAGGATGTCTAAAAGATACAAGGAATTGCAGCTGAAGGTAAGATTCCTGATCAGATTTCCTGAGTTTCCATGTGATGTCCTGGAAAATATATCTAAAAATCTTTGCCGATTACTGATTTCTAATTAATGCTTTAATATTATGGAAAAAAAAAGATAAAATAATGAATGTATATTAATGATCTTTTATACTTAGCTGCTTGCTCTTGTTCTAAATTTTAGCTCTTGGAAAAGATCCCATTTTCTTTTGACCTCTTATGCCACTATTTTAAAAATCCCATCTGAGCTTCCTTCTGATCAGGCTCCACCCGTTGCTTGATCCAACAAAGGTCTGAAACACAGAGCCATGTGTAAGGTACAACATGTCAGCAAAATGAAGATGGTCCTGTCCTTCTAGTCAGGCATTAAGCCTGAAGTGGTGCTTTTCACTGCTTGTATGCTTGAGCCATAGCACAATGCAATACCAAGGAGTGATGGCAGGGCTAAACATCACACTGATTTATTTTTCGTTCTTTCTTGTGAATGACTTAAATTAAAAAGCAAGATTTTTTTATTTTTTATGTAGAGTCAGAACAGAGCAATAGTCTTTGGACCTCCTGTACAGCGGGTGACGCTTCTAATGTGAACACTCAAATGATGTCCAAAAATCAGGGTTCTTGGGAGCATATTTATGGAAGCTTATTTACTGCCACATGTAATGCTAGAAGTAATTTTTTTCATGGAGATTTGGACTGGAACTGGCAATGCAGAGCTGAAAAGCTTCAAACTGTATTATCTAACACAGCACAAAGTTGTTTTATAAAATAACTCTAACATGCCAAGAGTTTAAGGGGCCTTTTACAAGCCTTCAGGAAAAACAAGTAAATCAAATGGTTTGGTTTGACCTTTGGAAAAGCCTCTTTCTCTCCTGTATGTGTGTAATAGTTTAAGGAGACTTAAGGGAGTTGCCAAAAGTCCAGAAACCAGGGCAGTCTTTCTTAGTGTGGTATGGGAGGGGTTCAGATGAAGGTGGCAGAGACTGCATCTTAACATAGAGGCAGAAGAGGAATCACCTGGGAGAGTGTGGGCGTTTGCCTGGACTTCAGGAAGATTGTCAGCCTTTCCAGTGGCAGTTTTTCAGGTCATGGAATTATTTTTCTTTGCACGAGCAAGCACCCTTTCTCTTTGTTAAAAACAAACAAGCAAACAGCAGTGCAAGATGGAAGGGGGAATATGCATGAGCTATTTACCACTACACACTGCTCTGAGTTCCTGCATGATTATGTTGCTCAGCTCTGCATGCTCCGAGTGTTTGACGCATTGCCTGCACTCCAGCCTGGAGCAGTGCATCTTTTGTAAAGGATCTTGAACCTCAAGTAATTAGCACTTCCTGTACGTATCACTTAGCTTTTCTGAAGCTCTTGTGTCTAAACATAGTCTCTTAGAGCTGCACTCCAGAATGAGCTAAACTCTGAGATAAAGAGAAGGCAGTTCATTGCTAGAGGGTCAAAGAAAGTCTGCTCTACATAATTTTTCTAATATCTGAATTAAATATCTGATTTGTTTCCTCTTATATCCAATTTCTAGAAAATACTCTGTAGTGAATGTGTATCAGGGAAGTACAAGGTAGTTTTCAAAGCCTGTTACAGCAGCCACGTGTGGGGAGAAAGTGCTACAATGTAATGGAGCAAATTTTCAGTTTGCATCATTTTACTGCTTTGATCATGTTATTGAGATACCAGCTGCAGAAAAGACTGTAACCACTACACTGAAACCAAATATTTCCTCAGTAGTAGTAGAATTAAATGATGCAGAGATGCTGTTTCTTGAAGGACAAATCACCTGTGCTACCTTGGAGAGTACTGCAGCATGCTAAACAGTGTCTTTGCCTTATTTAGAAACCAGGTAAGAACGTGGCTGCTATCATCCAGGACATCCACTCGCAGAGGGAGAGGGACCTGCTGCGTGAAGTGGACAGGTAAAGTTTCTCCATAGTTTGGACCTAGGACCTGGATAAGTCTGTAAACCTACAGGTAGAAAAAGCATTATCTGCATGCTTCCCTCTATCTCATTTGCTTTCTTTATTTGGATTTCACTTCAAAACCCTGTAAAAAAGTAAGTGGGTTCAATAGTAGGTGCAGGGCCTATATAATGAGATCAGATTAAAACTGTGCGTGTTGTGAAAATAACTGAACTCTTTCCTACGGATGATGATGACTCAGAAAATATGCCTGGCATGTGAAGAACACACAAATGAAGCTGTTCCCTTCTCCTCCCTCTTGAGTGAAAAGAGCAAAGGCTGGGAGTGTTGTGAGACCTAGAGGGAAGGAGCTGGTTCACATTCCAATGTATTTGGGTATATTTCTGATCTGCCTGGCTTCTGGACCTTCTAGTAAAAATGGAGAGGAATCAGAGTCCTAAAACATCTTTTTTTAAACAGGTGACCTTTGTCACTTTTTTCTCAGCGATACCCTAGATGAGTGAGTATGAAGGGTACAGACATTAGGGTCACTGTAAAGGTATTCATGTATTACAAGCTTTTAATGCTAAACCCCTATGAGATGCTTTTAAGAATGAATGAATATATTCTTGACAGATCTGTGGGGATTTAGTTAAGCTCTGTGGATATGACAGTGCCTTTCCTCCCGTTCACTGTGTTTGCAGCTGTGCAGTGCATGTCTGTGAAAGGCCTGGGGTCTCATTTGTAGTTCCCATGTGTTTGCAGAGTACACAAAAGTTGGTAAACCACAGTGGGTCAGCCAGTTAGAGCTGTTTTTTCCCTCTGCAGCAGGTATGGCACAGAGAGGCCCCGCTCTCGCAGCCCCATAAGCCGCTCCCTGTCGCCCCGATCCCACACTCCCAGCTTTACTTCCTGCAGTTCACCCCACAGCCCGATGGGGACCGGCAGGACCGACTGGGGAAATGGGAGAGAGTCATGGGATCAATCCCCGTATTCTCGACGGGAAGAGGAAAGAGACAGCAGAGAATGGCGAGAGAACGGGGATGAGAAGAGGGACAGGACTGACACGTGGGTACACGAGAGGAAACATTATTCCCGACAGCTGGACAAGTTTGATTTGGATGAACGGATTGAAGGAGGCAGAGGGCACAGAGAAAAATATTTAAGGAGTGGTTCCCCTGGCTCCCTTCATCCTTTATCTGGCTACAAGAGCAGGGAAGATGACTATTACCGAAAAACCTCTAAGTCAAAATCTGACAAGTTTCAGAGGCAGCTGCAGGATTTACCTGGCAGATCTAAGAGAAAGGAAGAGGTGAAGTCAAGGGAACGCAGGCATTCTTACAGCGAGGACACCGCCAGGGAGGAGGTGGCTGAACAGAAGCACAGCAAAGCGTCTGAGGGCTCCAGGCAAAAACAAAGTGATAAGAATAAGGTGAAGAAAGCTGAAAAAGACCAAGAGGAAGATGCTGCTGCCGAAGGCAGTGAGGTGAAGGAAACCAAACCTCCCGAGAATGAGGTAAATAGAGCTCTCAAAATATACGTAAGAAGAAGGTAAATGCTGGAGTAATATATCTTCTCAAATATTTTAGATCACTTGTTGTGGGTGTGGTGCTGGTGACATGCAGTGTTTTGCCATGGTAAAATCAGGGAATATAATCCTGGAAGAGATCTTGGGAGGTCATCTTGTCTGTTTCTTTGCCCAGATCATCCAGTTCTATTACGCTATTGCGATGTTGAGTACATGGACATTGTCTTTCTGTGTCAAGCACAAAAGCTCTGGGTAAGCAGTGATGGAAAGGGGACAGACAGCTCCCAACAAAACCAAGCAAGAGTCTGATGTTTGCACACAGGTTGTGTGTGCAGAGGCAGTTGCCCTACTTCTCTCTCTTCTAAGTCCGTGCAGAATGCCCCATGGCTGCTCTCTCTGCATCCATCACCTCCTTCCACTACCTGTGATGTGGATTAAATTATTTGGGGATTAAGTAGTATTTTACAGGGATGTGTAATATTTGTAGGACAATACAGGGAACTGGTTGTTATACCACTAAAATGGGGAGTGGACTTTTAATGAGGAACATTTTGTCTTTGGTCAACTCAACAGAGGAATTGTTTTTTATTAATCATATGTCCCTACCCTCAGCTCTGGCAGGGATAATTCACACCACTCCCTTCAACGTGCTGTCAGGAGTCTTTTCCCATGGCAGAACTGCTGAATTGGCTCACCTGTAAAATTCTGGGATCTCTGGAGAAATAGTCCCAGTTGGTAAAGTGGCAGCGTTTGTGGGTTTGATTTTTCACTGGGAAAAAGCGGAGAGGGAACAGATCAGTCTGCCTCAGTCAGTCCCAGTAGAGCCCATGCTCATATCCCCACCCTACGGGGATCTTGTTACTGGCTCTTGGCCACCGTGCCTCCCCCAGGCCCCCCTGGTGATACACTGCTGCCATCCACCCCCGGGGATGCTGGCACGGGAGGATGCAGAGCTGCTTTGCTGACCAGGGGTCCATCTCCAGCGTGTGACTTTGTGCTGCCAGGGCCATCTTTGGTTGTTTTCAGTTGACCTTGTGTTTGTTCTTGTGCGGGGGCAAGGTTGGTGGAAATGTCTAGATCTTGTAACTCAGCTAGTCTCTGTGTCAGGCAGCAGCACTACCTCATGCCATAGATATGTGCGGCTGTACCACCTTTTTTCATCCTTCTCCTTTGGCTGGTATTTCACTGTGATGGATGGTTCCTTGGGAGGAGATGTCAGAGTGAAATGTCAGACAGCATCCTAAATCACCAGTCTTGCACACTCCTCTGCATGTTTTTCAAGTTATTTTAAAGTTGCTTTGTTAAAGGCACACCTCTGCAGGGACTACTGCTAATAATTTATCTTAAAAGGAAGAAACAGGTTTGAATGTCTTGAACTCGCGCTTTTGCTTCATCACTCTTCTACCAAGTGCCGGGTAGTACTGTGGCAGCACTTCCAAAGTATGAACTGTGCAAGCAGTTGCATTCTCAACTGATCCTACTTCAATAAACAAAACAGTTGAAGTCTTTTGCAGAGTTTTAACACTGCTGCTCTCCTTACCATGTCTGAGCCAACATAACAGTTGTGGGTAGAGAACAGAGGGGTGGAGGCTGGAAATTTTAACGAATTCACATTCTCCCCCACCTGCCTTCTAGCCAATTTTATGATGTGAATTACATCTCTCTAATTTTGTTTCAATTTTCTTAATTTTAATTGTGCAGCTTTGCTAACGGAATCCAATTCTTGGGTCTTTTCCCACAGCCCAGTTGACTTGCATAAACTTTAGAAATAAAGAATGTGACCTTGTGGTGACTTTGTTTCCCTAAACCCAGAATAGAAACATAATAGAGCACCACTGTGTGTTGCCATACGTGTATATGTTGTATTTATTTTAGCTTGGAAAAGAGGAACAACTTCCAGAGAAGAGCTCACCTTCAGCTAATAAACAAGGAAAGGAATCTGGCGAGATTCTGGAAAACACAAGGAAAGAGAAGGTTGGTGACATGTTGTTGGTGCAGCTTCCACAACAAAATGAGTGAAACCCCAGGTTTGGTAGCACATTCTCCCAACTGAAATATTAAACATCCATGGAAAGCCACATAAAGGGGTGGTGGAAGGGGGTTGTCTAAATTACCTTGCCTTATCTTGACCTCTGCAATAAGGGATAGCTTTTCCTGAAGTCTTCAGAACTCTTTTTTTAGTTGCTCTTTGCCCATGTACATTGCTTCACATGCATTGCCCTTGGCACTGGCAACTGTAACGCATGCCCAAGTGAACTGTGGAACTTTGTGAACCGTGCCCAAAAATAGGAGTTGTGGTCAGTTAGTGGAGGAGGAGGGGACTAATGATGAAAACTTTTTCAGAACATTGGCCTTAGATGGACTAGAGATAGTAGCCTCTTCTGATTGTTTCTGGTTTTAATTAAATAATGTCTTTACAGCAGCCCTATTGCAGCATCGCAGTCGGGGACAGCAATGTCCTTGGAATTCCTCCAGCTTCATATCTGTAGGGTCATGGGTTGATGGTCAGATATGGAAGCTATTGATATCTGTTGCTGTAGAAAACTGATCTCTTGGCAAGAACAGCGTCAACTCCCAGAGTTTTCGTGCTGTTTTAGGATTCTAGGAGGGGAAGTATGGGAATGGCCAAACAGGAGGAGAATACAGATTATTAATAGCTTATGTGTACACGATGAGTCTGGGAGTTGAAATCTAAGCTGCAAGTGTGTCTTAAAAGTAATGTATACCTTATAATTCTAATACTTCTTAAGTCCAGTATTAGTGTCTGAGTCCTATAAGTCTTAACTGCATGTATGAGGTATTTCAGATAATGTACCTTGGAGTATAACTGTAAAACTGATTTTTCTTAAGGTCTAGGCCAATCTCTACCAACACAGTCCCTGGCAGAGGGCTCTTGCTGGTGGAAGGAAATGACTGCAGAAGGTAGCCACATTTTCTCAGTCACTGTAGGAATGTAAAGGACCTAGTCCAGCAAAGCAAAAGCCATAATGGCTAGACTGGGGTTCAGTATGTTCTCATGGTGCTGCCTATTTCTTGCCACCCTGGGATGGAGGTAGAGGGAGAGGTTTGTTTCCTTGGGGATAGATCACATAGTAGCATCAGCTGCATAATAAAGTATATCAGGTTGTGCCTTGTTCTACTGACTACAGAAAAGTAAGACTCAGGAGACTGGAGAGACTGTAATCCCCAAGGCAGTTACAGGATCTCCACAAAGAAATATATACTCCACAAAGAGTTTATATGATAATTAAAAAGATTGCTTGTCCTTGTGCATAAGGTTTAAAATCACAACACCAAGACATGTTGTTCTTTGAAACTAAAATACAAGAGGGGTTAGGCATGGCCAGATCAAAGTTATTCCTGGTTACTGATGTTCAAAGCTCATTTTTTAACAGTGATGATCTATAATCACTGATCTCTCAAATGTTTTACATCTTTGTGACAGGACCGAGACTGGGAGAGTGGAAGTGAGATAGAAGGTGAGACCTGGTATCCCGCTAACATGGAGGAACTAGTGACAGTAGATGAAGTGGGAGAAGATGATTTAATTATGGAGCCCGATATAACTGAGCTTGAAGAAATAGTACCGGTTGATCAAAAAAATAAAAGTGCTTCAGAGATGTGTCCCTGTATGTCAGCCATGCTGGAACTGAAAAACGATCACAGCCACTTAACCAGGAGTGAAGACAAATTTGCCCATAAAGCTTTAGAAACAAACTTCAGATCAGCAAAGGGCAGCGTAGCTTCTAGCGGCTGTCAGGATGATGAGGAGGATGATGATAACGAAGATGCTGTAACTGAAGCATCAAGCCTAAATCTGGACCCTGAGCAGAAGCCGGGAGAATTGCGGGAAGACCAATCTGCTAAGGAGACTGATCCCCAGCAGAAGGAAGGAAAAATTGATAAGAGCTCTGACACTCATTTAGAGCCTGAAGATCACCATATACCTTCTGTTCATCTGAAAGAAGAGACTCTCCAGCTCCCTGATACATTTATAGATGATTACAAACAGATGGGATCACAAGGAGCTGAGAGCAGAGAAGTTATGGAAATGCTTGTTAAAAATGCTACTGAAGAAACAAGACACGGAAGCCAAGAGTGTCCAGAGGCCAAGGGTAACTACTGTTTTTTTTTCCTTTTCAGCCTGCAGAGAGCCTTGCATGTTTTCTCTGACAGTAGACTGAAATTTATTGCTAACAAGCATAAATGTTGCTAATGGTATCAAGACTTGTCCTTGGAGCAGCTCAGTAAAAGAACCCCAGTGCCTTTCGCCAAACTAAACCATTAGAGGCTCTTAGCTGAATAGTGTAAAGGAAATATGATAAGCAACTTGCAAGCTTTCTGAAAGGCATAAGCTGCTATAATTGTCATGTCAAGGTTCACATGAGTTTAGCTGAACTCTTTCAGTGCCCTGCTAAATTTATTTTGAATTGTCAATGAAATGAGTGACAGTCTCTGAAGGTCAACAGAAAAGTGTCTGTGTAATGTCTGGCTGGCTCCTGGACACGGCGGGTATTCTTACCCACTGTACTGAAGAGCTGGTAACATGGAAATCATCCGTAGATTGTTACTTCTCAGTCCCTGTTCACACAAATATGTGCCTTTTGGCAGGACTTGCCTTATCATCTCCTGCTATCTACCGCATGCTGCCTTTAATGTAACTGTAGGACATCCTGTCAGATAATGCCAATAAATGTAATCATAGCTGCCTGTTAATATTTTAGGTGTCAGGAGAAAAAAAGATCTTGAGTGTCTGAAAACGAGTTCAGTTCCTCGTCATGCTTTCAAATGAAACTTGAGCGAATGGGCTGTGTATAATGAGAGGAAGTGGAAAACAATATAGAACGTTTTGGCCAGAAATGCTCTTTTTTGTTGCTGCTGGAGACCATGTGATGGAGCACACAGAAGTCAATGGAAGATTTTTGAGGGTGCAGTTTTCCACCAGAAATGGCTGGAACATTTTATGTGAATGTCTTGATTTTGAACTAAGAGATTTGAAATTCGCTCAGTTTTCAATAGTTACCTGTTTGGCCTGAAGAGATGCCTTTCCAGGCTTTGCATATTTGGAGATAACATTGCCATGCAAATTCCCTGGGCCTGGGGATGGCAAGGTCCAAGCTCCTCTGGGCTGACCACATCACGGGGAAGAGCTGGGTATCCCAAGAGCATAATTATTTGGGTGTTTTCAGCATCTCAGCTTCCAACTTGCCAGCAGGGAGCCTGGAAGCTCCAGGGGAGCTTGTGCTTCCCAGGTTTCTGCCGTGGACTTGATACCTGGGATCTGCAGTGCAAGGCTCTGGGCTCTCTGCAGAGGCATCTGCCAGCTCAGAGGCCCAGAAATCAATTTCAGTGGGACTTAAGTTGCCACAAAGGCCCTGGGGGTCTTAAGAAGAGCTAACTAAAGCTTACAGGTTTTCCGGGATCTCTGCTGCAGGTTTGGAAACCTGGGATGGGCTTGAAGTTAACTTGAAAGCCAACCAGTCAGGATTTTATATTATTTTCTTTGAAATCACGTAATAGAGGTATTTAAAACAATGAAGAAAAATTCATTCTCATAGCCAGAAATTGCAGATCTTTGAACTATAGACTTGAAAGGCAGGAAGGGTTTGGTTTGAGCAAAAATATATTTGTTTTATGAGAAAATATGTCCCTTATCTAGGTGAAATTTGCAATGCAATAGAAATTTTGTCAGGGTAAGGGAACTAGTTCTTTGAAGTAAGAACTGAAGAATAAGAATCAGACCAGTTTATGTGTAATTCTGTTGCTCTTTGATAACAAATTTCTCTTTTTCAAAATAAAAGCAATTCCCATGTTGGGAAAGTAGAGCATCTGTTCTTTTGACTGGCTTTATCTGCCTCAGCAAATCAATCCACTGTTTTCCACACCTTGAATCTCCTGCCCGTGTCCATTAATGTTGGTCAGCAGGTTCCAGCCATCCCATCCCTACAGGCCAGGAACCAAAATCTTCAAGTGGCTGAGAGCCATAAAGCAGAAACTATCCCTTGGAGACCTGAGGGTGGGAGATGAGAATGGTGCTGCAGGGATCCTACCAGAGGAAGGTTTGCTCTGCCCACACAGCTCCTGAGGCAGTTTGGAGATTTGGTCTCAGCAGGTCCTGGTGCCCCCTCTTTCTCAGCAGCTTCTGTGTTAGCCCAGCTCCATCACTGGTCAGGCAACACTGTACATGATTATGGAGCTGCAGTCAGACCATGCTTGTGTGTGTATAATGTTATAGATCTATTTAGAGATTAAAATATGAAAAGATAAACCATAATGAACATGAAATTAGAAATAGAAAAATGGTCTACTGGGAGAAACAGAGGGATACAGTTGTTGGAGTTGCACTGAGTAGGCCTCTGATTTGAATAGAAAAGCATTTTTTTCCCCAGATTTTACTTAATTTATAGATCCACCCAGAAAGTGTTCCCAAGAAGTTTACAAATGTCTCTTTAAATTAATAAACTGTTTTGCTTCAATACATTTATTCATTTGTTAAGCAAATTCTAGGTACCTGGAAATGAGATCTCTGGAATACCCGGAGGTAGAGTCTAAAAGAAGGCACTCTCCGCCAGGCTGGGAACAGGAGGACGTCTTCACCGAACTCAGCATTCCCCTGGGTACGTCCACACGCCCCGGCCGCCCGCGATGCCGCCCACTGCAATACCTACAGCTTACAACAAGATGTCACTTTAAGGCTATTTGCTATATTTATTTTTCAGAACAGATGTGAGGAGAGTGAAGGAACAGGGTATATGACAGAGGGGTGGCTGTTGAAAGAAACGGCCTTTTGATTTTAGATCATTGCCAGTTTCATTCCAGATGAATGGCAAAAGAGGGCTGTTACTGTCTCTGATGAGATGAAATAAATTCCCTTGGACTATATGTGAAATGTGTATGAAAAATACGTAGTAATTTAAAAACCTTTGCCATAAAAGTATTGATTATACTTTCAGTATAAGCAAAATTATTGGTTTTACTGTGTAAACACTGATCACAAGTAAAACACCTGGAAGAAGTACACCCTAAAGAGCAATCTGTGTAACTTAACCATGAATTTACTGCTAATAAGTACTATTGCTATTCTAGCCCTTGAGGTTACACAGTGAACTTTCCAGTCGATATTATGCGCAAGAAGGTACATTTTTAAATATGTATAATATCTAAGAAAGAAGTGGAAGGTGTATTTGCAATGCACAGGACTTTAAGCTGCAGCTCAGTATTGCAAAATTAGGGAAATCAGAGAAGTGAATCCAGGACTCAGTCTTCATCTCTATGTCATTTAACTAATCAGCAACTTTTTTCTTTGAAAACAAGTTTATTGTGGAGGGGAAGGGTTTCAACTGACATTGTAATGTAATTCAGAATTTCTCAATAGGTGTGGAGTTCGTGGTGCCCAGAACTGGCTTTTACTGCAAGCTCTGCGGACTCTTCTACACAAATGAAGAGACAGCAAAGACAAGTCACTGCAGAAGTACTGTCCACTACAAAAATCTTCAGGTAAAAACACACTTGAAACGAGCTAACAACTAGCTCATTGAGTGGATTATAAGATAGATGATGTAACAAAGAATTAGTTTTTATTCTGTGGACAGAATTGAGACGAAATTTAGATAAGCAAAACATTTCAGTAGTTCCAAATGTTAGCCCGCTAATTTCTCATTCCCAGATCCTTGACATCAACTTCTGGATCATAAGTAAAATGGGGCCAGGTGAAAATTTGCTCCTCTCATCCACATTTGGTCCTTGTCACTATTGCAGCGTGCAACTCAGATCTTTAACTCTCTGTTCTTGAGGGTTCCAGATGTTTCTACCGCTAGGAACAAGCCCAGCAGCAGCCTTTCTTACTTCTGAATGTCAAGAGCATCAAACGTGCCACTTGTTTAATAATGTTGCCAGACTTACTTTTGCATTAGCGTGGATTTCTGCAGCGTGTTTCAGCAGGCAGCGCCCTGTGACGCACGGGCTCTCGGAGGCATTTCCTGTGCCCCGCTGAAATCACCGCCCTGCGCTGCGCAGAACACCGCTCTTGAATCGTTCTGTAAGGACATGCAGAAGCATGTAATGACTGGTATGCTTTCCATACATATATACCATAGGCACATCAGCACCTGATAACAGCACACAGAGACCACGGGTGCTTGCAGTTCAAGCAAAAGAGCCCACCTTTATCACTGTTGAGATGCACAGTTGATACTATCAGTCATGACAGCATGAGCTTTCACTGCCCTGTGCTGAGGACTCCTCAGAGGAGCCAAAGCCATGAAAGAGCAAAGCCAAGCTGCTCCTTCTTTCTCTGTTCCTTCCCTCTGCCCATAGTAAATGCTGGAGCTCTGTTTCTCTTCAAAGCCTGTGCCTGCAGAGCTGTGATACTTGTTAATAGCGGAGCCTCCAAGTGTAAGCTTGAAAAACAGGGACCTAGTTTGCATCCCTGTTTTTTTGTTCATACAAAAAAATCCAGGGGGATTCACCAACCAGAGGTGGTACCACTCGGTGAAGGCCTTGTGTCCCATGCGAGGCTGTCCCAAAGAAACTTGTGCCAGAGGCAGGATTTCAACTCCAGCCCCTGCCCCTGGCAACTGGTCCCATGGGAAGAAAAGGGATTTTTTTTTTCATTTTCTAAGTTATTTTGTTAGTCATAGAAAAAACGGTCCAACTAAAGCTGAGTCAGTGTGAAAAACAACCTCTTTTTCTCCCCTGTTAAGACATTTCCCATGAGCACTATGGTAGATATCTAACACTGACTTGAGATAAAAGAACAAAGACCACAAAAGCTGTTAAAATTAAATCCGTCAAATATGGTAATGAAAACAGACTGTTCTGTCGAGCTGTACCTCTTATCTTACTAAATGGAGGAAGTAAACGTCTCATCCAACTTTTGCCCACTCAAGTGGAAACTCAGCAAATTTTAAATAATTGTTCAGTACTACTAGAACCCTTTCAGTTGCAACGATGCTTATTTATGCACTCTGCAAGAAATGTCAGTCTACTCCTATGACGATGCAATTTAATGAGCGCATCCGCCAACATAAGAACTACGGGCTCTCATTTTTACTGTACGTGAAGCTCTGGCTCTGCTGCTGCCAACAGTCTTTCTGTCACCTTGCCTACATGGACAAATACCATTGTACAATGACAATGACATTTTTCCAAATGCCCTCATGGGTATTTTATAGTTGATTTGCTACTTGTCATTATTCACATGATCTCCTTGGAGCCACATCCAAAATAAATGTTCAGGGCTTGAACACAAAACGAACCAGTTTGTTTACCAGTTTTCTTCCAAAAGCCTTGCTTAGATGATGAAGTCTTGAAGTACAATACTCAGCTTCATCTGAGTATGGTGCCTCTTGAAGAACAGCAATCACTGAAAAAAATTCAACTGACAATTTCTTTGTCAGCCTTGCAGAATTTTTGTAATTTTCCATTCTCTTCAGCTTAATAAATTATTTTCCCAGGTGGTATTTATATTTACAGATCCACCGCATTCTCTGTGTCCAAAAACTCCATCATTTGGCCATCCCTCCCACCACTACCACAAAAAGCTGTCAGACTCATCTGGTGTAAGCTACCCTGGCAACTCAGCGCAGCATTTTACCCTGTTTTCTGTGGGCTTTTTGCAGTATTCATCAAAACTTGTATTTAAATGAAAAGAGAAACTTTTTCCTTAGCTGTCATTTTGCTATAAATTAATCTGAATGCCTGGTCTGTGAACTGGTGTTTGTGGTACTCATGGTAGCTGACAACGTCAGCTAAAGGTGGTGGATAAACCTCAGTCTTATTTTGGTGGGTAATCATTAAAAAACAGAAATGCATGGGTTATCTGATCCCAGTGACAAGCGTTTGTGGTTTACTACAGTTCGTGGCGTACGGATCACTTCTCCCAGCCTTTATGGGCCCTGTATCTCTGTACAGTACTGTAATGTTTACTCTGGCTTTCTGCCACATGGAATTTTGTACCCAGGGATCAAGACTGAGAGTTGTGTAATTTCCACAGCCAAATCCCTATGTTCAGAGGAACAAGGGTTCTGTCATCGTTATGTCAATGCTATGCCCATTCATTATTTAGGTGTTATTTTAGTATTTCGGTGAGACAACCTGGAAGTCTTTACCCCTCCTTATTTTTTTTTTCATCCACTTCTCATTTCACCTCTTCCCCGTAGATGCCAAAGAGCAAACTGTACTCTGGGGGAATCCTGCAAGTAGATAAAATTTTGCAGTGATGTGAGATGGTCTTTTCAAAACAAATCAGAATGAGTAATCAGCTAGAAAATCAGCTAAGGGTTTTATGATCCTGATAATGTGCAAGTCAGTTATTCTTGCATGTGATGTACGTATAAGTCATTAATAAAACCAACTCTGCATTACTGTGTGGGAACTTCCCATATGTCTCTCTACAGTAGCTGCTGCTGAAGAAGCTTCTTTCCATCCATTTCTAGGTCTGTTGACCTTGAATAAATAATTTGAGCACCATTTTCAGACCCACACCAGTTCACCATCCAGTTTGTGTGCAGCTCTGCCAACCCAGGGCACTGCCAGAAGGCTGAAAGCCTCACTGGCCATGTCTGTATTTTCAAATCACACTGAGTACTTTAAAGCACTGAAAGGCTTTATCTTAGGGAAACACAATAAATGTAAGTACTCTAGCCAGACTGCTAAATTGTGTTAATTATTACTGAGTTTGATTATTCCCTTAAAACAAATGTTCTTGTGCAAAAGGTCTATCTTGGAACTGGATGTGCTGAAAAGGCAATATATATGCTTTAAATTGTGACTGAGAAACTGCACCTATTTTCTGACACCACTCTTCTACCAGCGTAAGTCAGTTGACTCTATGGAGCCTCTACAGCTCTGTAGCATCCGTAGAGAGTTTACAGGAGAAGAGGTGAGGTCTGGTTACACAGACTGATGGGGAGTCATGGTCCTTCTGGTTCTGTTACCAGTTCCCCTTGCAGCACAGACAAAATCACTGGACTTTTGGGGTTCTCTGCATTAAGGTAGTTTGCCTGAGACAGCTATTTTTACCTGCCTTGAATTTTTGTCAAAATTGGACTTCTATGCGTTTTCTTCCCTTCTGAGATGCTGGGAGAGTGTGAAAGCTCCGAAAAGGCATAAAGCATCCTGTGTTAAATATTTTCCATTTTGGTAACAATGCTTTGTTTTTGATGTTATTGCAGAAGTATCTATCCCAGCTTGCAGAAGAGAGCCTGAAAATGAAGGAAGAGGGCAGCCACCTGCCTCAGGATGACACTGGCATTGTTCCTCACTTTGCAAAGAAAAAGCTATGATGCAGATGAACTGGAAGGGCTATAATGAGTGAATGCTGATACTTTTTTTTTTTTTTTCCTAAGATATAACTGTCAATTTGCACTGTACAGAGGAGGGGAAATAAAGAGCATGTTCCATGCATCTATGCCCAGAGTGCCATTAAAAACCAAAATGCCTGAAACTGTTTCCCACGGTGAAGCAACGCTGGCATATCTGTAAGAAGTGGAGCAATTCTTTCTCACACTCTGCGTGCTGGGAGTGGTTTCCTAGATTAAATCAGAATTCTCAGGGATTCTTCAAGTTTTAATTCTGATGTAACACATCAGGTCAGGCGCAGTATTTAGAAGCACTCAGCATCCTCCAGTGGACGCTGGAAGGAAAGGAGATGTGACTATAAATAGGCTTTAATGTCGCTTAAAATACCTTCAGCCATTTCACTCATTGCCCCGGTGAGAAGTAGGATTTGCACAGGACATCTAAAGCCATTGTGCTAAAACTAGTCAGTAGATGGCATAATCTAAACCCCATCAGCATCCACCTCCCTGTGTCTTAGAGCTTGGTGAGATGATAAAATGTGTGTGTCGTTAAGCACCAAGTGTGTCGTAGGAGAGCAGAGGGAGCCACAGTCTGTCCCAGGGACCTCACAGCCTGAACCCAGCGCAGCCGGAGCGGTTCGAACACACGTGCTGACGGCCAACCTGTCCCAGCATTTCCCATGGCGTGGCCAGGATGTTCTCCAGGTACCGTTGTGTTTGAAACTCTTCTTTTTGATAACTCTAAAGGGTGCCAACTTTGAGTCTTACAGACTTGAAACTCTCACGAGAGGCTTTTTAAAGTGCCACATGTTCGGACCATGTCTCTTTTAGACATTTTACTCAAGATCCTTGCTTTTGGGGTCTTTTTGTTTTCTTTCAAGCTTGCTTTTCCTCAGCTTGGCAACGTTGAATTTTCCTGGTTTTTGTGGAAAGATGCCAGACTTTTAATATTGTTTTTGTATTTTATTTCCCTGAATTTTTTAAGGTGAACACAACAACTGATGGCTCACAGAGTGCTGCACTGAGAACACAGGATGCACCAGCAGCTCTGGCATTATTATGAACTATTGTTTCTGCACAGTTGTTGCTTAGTGTTTTGCAAAGTCCCTTTGAAATGCACTGTACAAGTTTCTGGTTCATTTCAATAGGGCTTTGTGTATTAAAGTGAATACTTACCAAACCATTGCCAGAATTGATCCCGGAGTTATGCTTTTATAAAATGCCCCACGTAACCTGGGCAGATGGCGATGTGCAGACGTATTTCCATTCTTTGCTGGACTAATATCCGTCACAGTATGTTACGTAAAAATTGCAGGTGCTGAATGTCCTGTTTAGATGTTGTGCAAAGGAAGTAGTTTTCCAGAAGGTTCTAGCCATCCCTAAGAATGACATGGATGTCGCAAAATATTGCAAAGTGGCTAAATTGCCAAAACTGCTTCCACCAAAGTATTCGTTCCAGTATGTCTTGTGCCAGCAGCGATGCTTGTTCTCTGAAGTACCCTGTAGCCAGGCAGCGTGTCTCAGAGGTGCCTGGTGTTGTTGCCTGAAGCCCTGTTCCATTTCATGGCTTGTGCTTTCCACTCGTTTTTACCAGAGGTGGGTTCAGATTTCATATTTGGAATTCCTGCTTCTTGTAAGTTGAGGGATACTTTGCATCCCAGATTCAGACATGGCCTGTCCAAAAGACAAGGGGAAATGAAAAACATTACAGCCTAAAGCCTCCTTTGTCCAGACTTGAAGTATGTTAAGACTTGGGTCCATCTGTCATTTAAAACAGTGGGTTTTTTGGTTTTCCCTATGGAAAAAAAAAAAAGTAATAATATTTCAAACCAAGTATTTTTCCTTCAAGGACTGGGTTTTTCTTTGACTCTTTGTTTTCCACATTGCAGCAAAATTTGAGCACAGGGCTGTTAGGGCGAGAGCTTGTATTGCAAGCTGTAGGATTACGAAAACAGCAATAAAGATTGTGCAATTGTCTTCTAAAGCACAGCTCTCAAGCTGGCCATGTATCATCTGAATATGAAGTTCCCTTCATGCCCTTCAGCACAACCTGAGCACAGGGAAGGAAATGCAAGCATCAGATCTTTGAAGCTAACTCTGCTATCAAACTGGGGCTCTCACCGGCCTAATGGGAGCTTGTTAGACCATGTGGTTAGGCTTAATTGGATGTGAGACATAGCTGACTGTATATCAAAGTCATGTGCCTCCAGCAACTTTATCCCCAGGTAACCTCAAATGAGAAAAGTATCACTGTTATTATTCTTTATTTGGATTGCAGTAGAAGCTACGGGTCCACTGCCTTTATTATAGGCACGGCACAAATCCACAACAAAGACTTTCCCAGGCCAAAGAGCTTTAAACCAGACTTTCCGAAAACAGACAACAGGTGAATACAGGCAGGCAGGGAAGGCAGGAGGTAACCATGAGATTTTGACTGGCAGCAGCAGAATAATTAAAATGAGTGTTTACCCAGGGGCTTATTTTTGGATTTACGGGAGATGATTCAAGCTACTTTCCCCCTCCTCTGATTCTGAACCAGGTTCACTCCCATTATTCACAGCTTGCATAATTAACCTCCTTTTTTTTTTTTTTTCTGGCCAGCTGCACTAGACAGGCAAAGTCCCTTCTTGAGAGAGTGGCCCTTGGTATCCTTCAGTCCCCGGTGGCTTAAGTTTTGGTCTCCATCCGGGGCTCCAGAAGCTGGAGTCTTGACCGAGGCGCACCAGGAACTGTCCTGGCTCCAGGTACCTTGTTTGGGTCACGGGCACTGGCCCTTGCTTGCCACCGAGGAAGGAGGAGGCTGCAGATGGCATCTCTGCCCTGTGTAGTTTCCTTCTCTGGAGGGAGATGACTCAGGTGCCCAGCCCCACAGGAGGGATCAGACCCAGCTCTTTGTAGAGGTGGTTGGGACACCCCATCCCTTTGGGCTCCGTCCTGACACAACAGCCACCTGCAAAACCCCAGGTATGGCCAAACGGGCAGCGCCCCTTCTCAGAAGGTCCTTTCTGCCCCTAAAACTCAACACTTGACAGCAGTTAAAAGCAATCCCAAGCCTCGAGTAGCTATTAATGATCCCTAAGATCAGTTTTCGGCCTGATGCACTTTGAGAACTCAGAGATAATCTCCTTCCCTCTCCAACAGGCCATCATGCAATGCTGACAGGCGCTCAACTCCTCAACTTCTCTCTACTACCTATTGTGCTGAGGAAGGAGCCACTGTAGGCACCGCTCACCTTCCTCAGCTTGTGTAAAAATGTGTTGTTTCTTTTGGTTTATTATATTTAAAATCTTGACTTTTTTTTTTAGTTGGCATAATTCATCATCACTATAATCCACGCTGTTTATTAATATATATATATGTATATAGCACAAAGCAGGCTCAGGTCTAGCCAAACAAATATTGATATTTAAAAAGGAGCTTCCTTAATATATACAAGTCATTTCAACACATCTCAACCAAAGATTGCACTTTTTGAATAGGGACAGCGTTTTTCATCTTTGTGAAATCTGTATTGGTCTCAAATAGTCTTTAATGTCAATCTGCAACTTTCTTTGAAGTAAAAAGTAAAAAAAAAAAAAAATTAAACATTTGCCCCATAAGATTAGGCAAAGATTCGTATTGGCTTTAACACTAAATTAGTGTTAGGCTGGTTATATTCAGGGTTTTTCTATTCTGTAAGGATTAAGGCTGTGATTTGTTGAATTATACTTGAACTGGACCAGATGTACTATTTATTGAGCTTATATAATCTTGTTAATTTAAGTTTTGGCTTGTAAACAGTTGGAATTTGTTAGTACCTGTTTAATGATGTAGGAACTGTCACCAGTATTAACTGATCTGTGTAACTGATTGCAAAGTGTTTCAATTTGTGTTTCTTAAAAAGAAAGATTTTAATAAAGAGAATTATAAAGCATATGTATTGGTGGGCAATTGTCCCGGCAACAGCACGCGTCTGGCTTTCCAGGGGATCTATTAAAAACCCCAAATTAATAAAAGATAGTTTGGGAGGTAACAAGGAAGCAGGAGGCAAAAATGTTTGCTTTTAGATATATTTTCTGGAAGTTTTGACTCTTACCAGGTAGCTCCTGCTGTACAGATCGTAAGTGATTGCCATCCTTCGGTGCTGACATCTCAGCGGTTCACTCTGTAATTACTATTAATTGTTATTACCCACTTCTGTCCCTCTAGACATGTGCTCACTTCCCTTTTTATTTCTGAATGAAGCTGTCTGTCCCCGCTGGCTTTTCTCTGTCTCCATCCAGGTGGTCTTCCCATCCTTCTGAAAGCACCATATGAAATCGTCCCCAGCCAAACACCTTCTCCACCTCGTCCCAGCTTGAGTCCCTCTGGTTGCCCATTTACCCCCTTTCCCTTGTGCTCTCCCTCTGCCTTTGCTGGTTTTTCCTCTTTTCAGCCGACTGTCCTCCCTGGTGCCTTCCCAGCTCCACGGGGACCTTTCCCACTCCTGTCCTTCTCCCTGGCTCACCTCCATCACCAGCAACCGGAGCTCCTGGGAGGAAATACCCAACCTCAGCCAGGGTGACGTAAAGACGTGCTTGTACTAAATATTTAAAGAATGCAATGAGGACAAAAGCCGAGAGGAAACTTCACCTCCAGCTTTGATGAATTCACTCAGCGGAAAACGCTAAGAGGGAAGACTGAGACAAGGTGATGTCCATTCCGAGGTGAGGCAGGGCACGGGGGCACCATCAAAGCATGAGCTCTGCCTCCCACCACCCGCTGAGGGAGGGAAACGGGTCTGTCTGCCCCACTGAGTGGCTGGGGAAATGGGTCAGGGCCAAAACACCGGTACTTGGCTTTTCTGACTCCCCAGTTCATCAAAGGCTGCGTTAGCGCCTTTGAAGTAACTGTTTTGCAGCTGAGGCACACATGGAATGTATTTTAAGCACAAATGGTTTCGGTTCTTCAGTTCTGGATGTACTGAAACCTTCGTACGTGTGATGTTGATACCATCTCATCGCAGCTATGAATCTGTCTCGCTCTAGAACTGGGGCGATTCAATGTTGTGTGAACTTGGCATCATATAGCCGTAACCAGAAAAAAAAAAGAGATCCAAACTGTGGTGTGTTCAAAACATAATGAGTTTCCAGTCTGGGTTTTGTCACACTTAATTTTCTTGGTGGAAAGGGGAAGTCAGGTGTGAAAGACTTCACAAATGAACACCAGTGTGGTGTGCCCGACCTCATGTGGACAGCCAGGCCGCAGCCCAGTCCTCCTGCAGGACCAGCAGAGCAGAGCAAGCCAAGGCTGTCCAAAAACAGGAGCCCTCCCTGGGAAGCTGGTGGGGAGGGAGGGCAGAGGTGTGCAGGAGCTGGGGACGGTGCTGCCTGCTCTGGATCAGGCCACTGTGGGGGCTCAGATGGTGGACACACTTCCCAACCGGTCTCCCTCCACATGGTCTTCAGCGCCGATTGCCCAGAGAAGCTGTGGCTGCCCCATCCCTGGAGGGGTTCAAGGTCAGGCTGG
>JAOXJM010000002.1:28748610-28759201 GCA_026413425.1 Tringa solitaria
GCAGGTATTTGGTTCTTTATGTTAGCAGGTTGCCATAGGAGCTAATATATTAACTTAAGCTAATATATTAACTTAAGCAAGTTTAATACACAAATTTGAACTGTTGGTGGTTCACAGGACTGTTATTAATGCAGACTTAAAGCATGGTTACACTTGAAAGTACAGTTTCAACCTTTAGTAATTCTTGTGCAGTTTCATACTGCTTTTAGTATCTTACTGGAAAGTGATGAAAAGGCTGGTTGCTAAAGTGGGAACACAAACACACCTTTTCAGCATATATTGTTAGTCAGGAGGTGGGCACACACAGTGATAGGTCACTCTAAAGTGAAAAAATGTTGGGTTGAACTCAAAAGTATTCTTTGTAAACTCGTCATCCTTGCTTACCATCCTGTATTTTGTCAGGTGGAGCAGGTGGTAAAGGAGTTTGGGGAACACCAGGTCAAGTGTATGATGTGGAAGAAGTAGACATTAAGGATCCTAATTATGATGATGACCAGGTAGGCAAATAATTTCTTTGCAATGTTGGTTTTTATTTCCTTTACTGATATCAATTGCTGTGATGCTTATATTAATGAAAGTTTAACCTTCTAAGTTATGTGAATGTCAGCCTGGCTGTACTAAGTGCTCATTGTTATGTTTAAGAAAGTATTACTGGCGAGTTAAAGACAAATGGGGTAGAAGTGTGGCAGTGTAACACTCACAGATCTTACCCACAAGCTCTCTTTCTGTGCCGGATAATGCAGCACCCTTTCCCAGGTGTGTTCTTTCGGTGCTGGTTTTCATGGAGGTGAATATTGCAATGCTGCTCTGAATTACAAACAGGCACCGTGTTAAAAGCGCAACACAGGCTTTCTCAAGTGGGGAGTTCAGTTTAGGAGTTCAGTCTGGGACAGTATCCTTTATGGATTTTTCTCTTCCCTGTATTCCAAACCCTCCCAATATCTTGTATCTCCTTGGTGTAAACACTTAAAGCTAGTATAAAGTTCATAGCCTGGATATTTTGGTTGCATGTATTTATTTAGGGTATGTTGTGGAAGATTGTACCTTACAGCCATATTACTGGGGGGGAGGAAATAAAGTCAAGCTCATTGGGCAAAGAATGCTTTATAACATTAGATCACTGAGTATAGGAAATACTGATTACAAACACAGTTTACTAAAGGGTCTGAGATCAATACAGCTGTGAGATCATAAGTAAATTCTGTATAACACAAGCAGAGTGATGGTGGGTCCTTTGAGCAAGAGACTGTTTGTTAAGCCATAGCTGCTGAGAGGATGGTATGTGGGAATATCAAAACTTTCTTCCAGTATCAGGGTTTTTCCCCCCCTGCAATTCAATGCTTTACATGAGCAGAGATCACTATTAAAGAGGAAGTTAATGAGTGTATAAAAGCAAGTTTAATGAAGAATGAATATTCCATGTAAGTTCTGCATCCCTAGCTTTTCTGAGCTTGAAAACAGACTGATGGGATGAAAGGATAGGCTTTTGGACTTCTGCTGTAGTTCTTGATCCTGGTAGGCTTCTCTCCAAAAAGCATTAGTTGGAAAACTTTGCTCAGATTTCTGTGACCTGTAGTATTGCTCCGAATGTTACTTCTGCAGTCTGTGAGGAGCGGGGAGATCTGGTTGTGCTGGAGCTGTGCAGGACCGGGTTATACAGGAGGCACTTGCTGTGTTACTCTTTTTTTTTTTTTCCCACTTAAGTAATATTTTCACTCACAAGTATTCTGAAAATGCCTTTTCTCTCATCTCTATGTGCTGTCATCTGTCTGGTCACGCAGTCACTAAGACAGAGGGAAAACAGGCAGGGTGCTGTTAGGGACTGGAGTGCCACTTGTAGAGAAAGAGGCTGAAAGTTAAATTTTGTGCTGTGGCACCGCTAACTCTGCTGGGCTGGGGCAGGAGTTTCTGTTGCTCTTCCTTTAGTACACAGTACATAGATACTTGATCTCTGTGTTCATGTGGTGTCAGCAGAATCCTAGGAACAGAGTTTGGAGTGTTTACCATCATTTAACATTAAATTCAGCCTTTCACTTGAATTCTACTAATGGTAAATTCAAAATACAAGCAGCATGACGTTTGGCCAGTGTTGTCCACACTTTAACGGTAGAGACAGAGTCTGATGTTTTTTCGCAGAGTACTGACTAGCAAAGCATTAAGGATATAGAAGATGTATTTTGATGCTATTAGCACTGTGTAAGATGTAAGAGACAGTACTGTTTACAAAAGGATATGTGCTTTTGTTTTATTTTGAAATAGGAGAACTGCGTCTATGAAACAGTAGTTTTACCTCTGGATGAAAGAGCATTTGAAAAAACTTTAACACCAATCATACAGGAATATTTTGAACATGGAGATACTAACGAAGTTTCGGTATGTCACATGCCTTTTTACATATTTATTTTAGGGTACAAATCTGTAGCATACAAGGGTATCCCAACTGCTAGCTATAAATGAGGGTATAGAAACGTTAGCAAGAAATGTGCAGTAAGAATGCCTAAGCAGAGTTGTTACATGAGCAAAGGCATATATGTAAATATATTAAATAAAAGCATATAAATATTTATATATTATGTGTTTATATAGTGAGAATTATGAAATCTTAATCTGTTTTGTTTTCCAAATCCTGTTTAGGAGATGCTGAAGGACTTAAACCTTGGTGAAATGAAATACAGTGTGCCAGTGCTGGCTGTTTCCTTGGCATTAGAGGGGAAGGCTAGTCACAGGGAAATGACATCTAAGCTTATCTCTGACCTTTGCGGGACAGTAGTAAGCAAAACTGACGTGGAAAAATCATTTGATAGACTGCTTAAAGAACTACCTGAATTGGTGTTGGATTCTCCCAAGGCACCGCAGGTATATTTGTAGTTCTATGCTAGTAGTTAAAAGCTTTTTCTTTTAAATTGTGGCTAACATCGATCAAGTAAACTGGAATACTCTGTATTTTGAAAAATATCTATGGATTGTTTTACAGTTTGTAATCCCCTACTGATTTCCCAGGTGGTGTTTTTATTTTGAGATGGCTCATTTAAATAAAATCTAAAAAAACAAGCATGTTATAATTGTCTGCTTAGAACTAATTTGAAATTCAACATTTAATTAAAAATGCTTCTGTTTTGTTGCAGTTGGTGGGCCAGTTTATTGCTAGAGCTGTTGGAGATGGGATTCTAAGCAGTACCTACATAGATGGCTACAAAGGCACAGTGGATTGCGTCCAAGCTCGGTAACTTTCTTGTTTTCTATATAACTCCACTTTTCTATTCTCAATGGTAAAAGTGATGATCAGGAATTCAGGACTTCAGGATAAATCATGTAGTTCTCTATAACTTCTTATTTTTTAAAGATAAAAAAGAAACCAACAAAGTCTGCAACAACAACAACAACAAAATTGAGAATGACTCAGGTCACAGGAGAAATACTAAAAGTGCATGAAAAATTTATTAATACATTTGAGTTCAGTTTGTCAGGTTTGAGAGTGGAAAAACAAAAAAAAAAAAGCTGAAACAAGAAGTGATTATAGAAGGTTTTGTCTTTAGAAAAAGCTTTAATGTGATTGATGAGTAAATATAGCATCAGGACAGCTGCTGTAAATATGCTGTGAAATACACAAGGGATTAACTGTTTTGCCTTATAAAGGTTTGAAGCTTGTGCAGCGCTCTCCCAGACTGTCTCTGTAATGCTTTATTCATCAAGAAGTATAATTGTTTTCCGTGTCAGGGGGAGAAGTTTGAAGGAGCAATCCCTGATGAAGAGGGACATTTCAATCACTAGTCATGTTTTATTATTATTCCCTCATAAGTGTATGTTTCAGGCTTGATACAGAGGTGCTGAACTCTTGTAGCTTCTAGAAGTTCTGTTTGTAGTGATTATAGTTGAGTGCTTTCGGAAGGAGCTCCCTCACTTGAGGGTCCAGACTGTGAAAATTGTCTGTTGGTGACACAGCAGTCTCCTGTGATTTGAAGGATTGTAGCCTGCATACTACACATCTGGGATGCTTTGCTGCTTTTGCTAATTTTTGGCCATTCTTTTCTGCTCGTTAAGCCTTGATGAATAGAGTTATTGTTACTGGTTAGCCCCTAGTCTGAGGATTGGGATAACTATTCCTTCTCTGGCTGGATGGTGCTTAGCTGGGTCTTGTTTTCACCTCGCTTCCTTTTTTTACTCTTTTTCTCAATGAACTGGCAAGCTTCCCGGTACCTTTTTGCAACTACATATTTGCCTTCTGAAGTGCTGTTTTGGCTTAAATTCTCAAGGTTTCATAATACTTTAGACCCAAACAGAAAATATTTCACTAGAAAAGCTGTTCTTCAGTGTGGAAGCAACATTTTGTTTGAGATGCAAGGAGCCCAGATACAATCCATGTCTGCATAAGAAAATACTAAGTTCTTTCTTGTGAGGGTGTTTCGAGTTCTGCATTGATGATTCAGATCTGCTGCTGTCACAGCCTGTTACCTGCCCTAAGCATGGTATAACCACAAGTGTTATCCAGTTCTCAATCCAGATGTCCCCATGGAGTTGCTAACCCTGACCTCTTGTCAGGGATCTGGTTGCTTTCCCCAAAGAGGAATGGCAGTGGGGGAGGTTACAGAGGCCTTTTAATGAAGTTCTGTAATAACTTTTTAAAACCCTAACTTTGCTTTCTAGAGCTGCGTTGGACCGAGCTACTGTGTTGCTGAGTATGACGAAGGGTGGAAAGCGTATAGACAACGTGTGGGGGTCTGGAGGTGGCCAGCAGTCTGTGAAACACCTTGTTAAAGAGGTAACTGACTTCTACAAAACTCTTCTCTCTAGAGTTTACTGCTTGTCTCAGCTTACCTTGTTTGGTTTGGAGCAAAGAGATACGTGTATTCTGTAGCAAAAAGATGTCTTGAGTATTGGTTTTGTTGTTGGGGTGTTTTTTCATAATTTATTTACACAAAGTAGGTTTTAAAAGCTGACGTAGATAACTTTGATTTTGTAGTATTTGTCAGTGGAGGGAACATACTAGTACAATATTCTGTATTGCAAGTGTACACTTATTTTTGCTTTAAGCAAAACTTCTAAGCCCTTAGCTTTTTAAGGACTTAAAATATGAAGTGGTGAAGTAATTAGAAGAGTTAAGATGAAACTGGCTAAACGAGATAAACTATTATTTTTTGGTATCACTGATTAAAAGCACAGTAATAATTGAAAAAAGAAAGAGGAAGAAACAGGAAAGTTCATAGAGATCTGTGCTATGAAGTAGGCAAGTTTAAAGGAAAAATTATGTTATAATTTCTAGGTTGTGAGCGTGACATGATAGAAGGAGGAATAGTTCGGGGAGAAGATAAACTGAACCATACCCATATTAAACTTTTATGGTGATATGCATCTTACAAAGCAGTGTTTTTGGTGGTCTGTATTAGCACTATGGATAGGTATTTGGCTTACACTGTCTCTCAGGTTGCTGATGACATCTCAATTTAATTACACTTACAAAAACACTGGCAGCAAGTTTCAGGAACTAACTTGCTGCTGGGTTGATCGTAGATTATCAAAACAGTCGACAGCTTTTAAATTTATCTCATTTATGTTGGACTTCTTGTTTTAAAATTCAACAGATTGATATGTTGCTGAAAGAATATTTGCTTTCCGGAGATGTACTGGAAGCTGAACGTTGCCTTCAGGAACTGGAAGTACCTCATTTTCACCATGAACTCGTATATGAAGTAAGGAAAGATCAAGAGTCCCTTTAATAATTGTCAGTAAAACCAACAGGTTTGGGTTTGTTTTGATGTGGGCATGCAAATAACATAACTGGAATCTGAGGCTCAGGTTGCGAATTCTGGTGTTATTTGAATAACTAAATTGTTTCATGTAAAGTTAATGGTTTGCATGCACAGTGTGCAAAAAGTAAGCTGCTGCTAACTCTGGGAAGATCCAGAATTAATTTTTGTTTGTTGGGTAAATAGCTGGGTTCAGATTATTACTGATTCCTAAAAAAACCAGAAGAGATCAGTTTATTTTGTGCTGAGGAGTAGCAGCAAAAAAGCCATGCTTTGTTTTGGTATTTGTTTCCTTGTAGTTTCAGATATCAGGGTATTCTAATTGGTGTTAACTTTTTTTTAACTTAGAGAGCTTCATTCTCAGGGTGGAATTGTTCCATCTAGCACACTTGTAAAAGCTCAGAGAGCTCAGAACCAGACTATATGAGAGAAAGATCATCTTTGCTGTATCTGGGAGACTCTTCCCATTTGTACTCTTTTATCTGCCAAACTGGGAAATGGTTGTTACCAATAAAGCTGAACAAGCTACAAAATTTTCTCTTCAGTAAATTGACTCCATTTAGAAAATGCCTTCACTTTAGAGAACCAGAATCCTTTTAGTTGATGGGGGTTGTAGAGATTTGTAGATCTTAAAATTGCTAAGTTTTTCTAAAATCACAGATACAAAAAAATCATAGATGCAGAATTAATTGCCATCTGTAACTGCAGCATATGGATACAGTCATGTGTCTCTCAAACCAGAAGGGCAATGCTTTGCACTCTCTCTAGTCTTTTCTGTTTTTTTCATACCATTTCTACTCATCCAAATAATTTTTCATCATTTTTTCTTTTCAAATAATAATATACTGATATTTTAAGTGCATTTAAGAAGTGGACTTGTCTTCCCAGAAGATGCATACTAATGCACTCCTTTGTGTACCTCATGTGCTTATACAACATGTACTTGAACAACTTGCATGATTTGTTTTAGGCTGTTGTGATGGTTTTGGAATCAACGGGAGAAAAGACCTTTAAAATGATACTGGATTTGTTGAAATCTCTCTGGACGTCTTCTGTCATTACTATGGACCAAATGAAAAGAGTAAGTGTGGCATTTAGAGAATTTTGGGTAAGGTCTTTCAAAATTTGTATAGTTTTTACCTTTTAAATACTATTTGTAGTCTATTGCCAACTGCTCCTCTTCATTAAATTCTGCATGGTCATTCTATATCATATAAATAATGTCACTGATCTATATGTGAGACTTGCCATGTACTGGAAGAAGGACAAAGGAATTCCAAGCAGTAGTTCTCTGTAGAATTGTGAAATACAGAATATTTGAATGTTCAGTCAAAGATTTCACTGCTTTTATGCAATTAAATAGTTTAAACTCATTTAAAATGCTGCAATATAGCTTCATTTTTCTTAAGTTTAATTTTTATTTTAATACAGTAGTTCTTTATAATTCAAGAAGTACAATAAGGACCCACTTAATTACAAATGTCATTTAGAACAGCATATAGAAGCTAGTGATGGGGTCTTTTTATCAGAGTTAGGTTGACAGTTGGACTAGCTGATCTTAAAGGTCCCTTCCAACATAAACAATTCTATTATTCTAGTATTTACACAGTTGGGAGTCTTCCTTGGCTTTGCTTCTAGGTATGAATATAGGACAGCTGTTCTGTCCCAGGGCAAACTAGGTACCACATAAAGACTTGTGTCAAAATTTCCTCAGCCATACTGGTGGTGAGAAGTGATGAAGTCATCTCTGGTTGTCACCAGTGTTTCCCTTACTGTAGAAACTGTTGGGGTGGAGATTTGTGGCCACATTTTGTTCGTTTAAATGGAAGAATAATTAACTTTTTCTTCCTCGTGTTACTACCTGTGTGATAGCAGCCAGGCTAACATAACACATTCTGTACTCTTTGGATTTCTGGCTTCTAAAGATGTTAAAAATTCATCTGGTTTTTATGTAGATAGGTAGTTGTGTAATACCATGGTACTGGCTGGTATTAGATCTTGCTTTGCCACTCACTTGCAGTCGCTCTGCTTTAGCTTTATTGAAGCTGTCCATAGTGTATATGTAACTATATTGAAAAAAATAAGTCCTCGGAGTGTAAAGGGGTATTTTAAAAAAATGCCATAAAATCATAGAATAACAAGACCATTATTTGAATTTTTACATTTCAGGGCTATGAACGAGTTTACCGTGAAATCCCAGACATTAACCTGGATGTGCCACACTCCTATTCTGTGCTTGAGCGGTTTGTAGAGGAATGCTTTCAGGCTGGAATAATCTCCAAACCACTGAGAGACCTCTGTCCTTCAAGGTACTTGTTTTATTGTAGATAGGCAGAGGTGCTGCTTTTTGTGCCTGCTGTAGGTAACAGAAAGCAGGATCTTAGGACTAAAGTATGACAGATTGGAACTGGAAACTATGAGGATAAAGAAACAGAGGGTTGGACTGGTACTAAGTTTATTAAGAAGTTGCCCTGATGGGAAACCTGGTGTGTGGAAGCTGGGATAAATACTTGAGGAGAGAAAGGCTCTGGTGAGTCCCAGGCAGCACACCTGCATGCTCCCCAGGGAAAGAAGGCTTGCCTCTCCTCTGGGGTGCTGATTTGCTTGGTAGAAATCAGTGCAGTACCGAGATGGAAGATTCAGGCGTCACAATGATCCATGCAGGTGACAGTGGAAAACCCAGCTACAGTGGTGGGGGGGAAAAAAAGAAAAAAATTTGCTTTTAAGCAATGACTTGAGAGTACCAAATGGCATGATTAGAGTTCTAAGATGAGACAACCAATCCTAATCCTAATGGCAAAAGGGAATAGGATATTTATGTGGAATAATTTCTAGACACATGATCCCTTCATTTCTGCCATGTGGTTCATATAGTGCTTTCTGTTATTGTTTACTTAGTACAAACAGCATTATTTATGCTGTAGCTAATGGGTATTCTCTTCTCTCCTTACTGGTCACAATACAAGTCATAAGTTCAATTTCCTGGGGGGAACATGTAAATTTAACAGTTTTAACATAAAATTTTTATTCACAATTTACAAATAGGGAATACTATTTATTAGATCTTTTCCAGTTTGGGTGTTTTGTTCGGCTTCTTAAACCATCTTGACAGCTTGTGAGGAATTCAGGTTTTGAAATGTCAGTGTCTTTACCAAAACCAGCCTCTATTTGTAGATTTCAGGCTTAACATTGCATTTGTGTGTATCTTGGTATCAAATGTTTTGCGGGTTTGGGGTGTGGGAGGGTTGAAAGTCATCACTGCAACAAAAGATTATACTTTTATTATATATATTTTTTTATATATTATTATATATATAACTGAAGTATAGCCTTTTTTAACAAAAGGTTATACTTCAGTAACTAACAAATTGAGAGGCGTTTTTGTACTTCAGTTTTGGGTAGAAAAACACTATCCCTAGGCTTTCAAACTAGGATCTTCTGAAAGTGTGAACATGAAAATGTGAGCAAAGTAGAGAGCACGTGACAATGCAAATTTTGAAAAGCTTCTTGCAAATAAACCTAGATGTAAGATTCAGCTGGATCGGTAAGCAATTTACCAGTGATAAGAATGTCAGCTAATCTTGCTGAACTTGTACAACTTATATTTGACTCCAAGACCAAGTGAAAATTCTTCTCAGTAACAGATAAGAAAACAAAAGTAATGCTACTTTGAGCTTACTGAAAAGAAACTTTCTACTCTCTTACAGGGGCAGAAAGCGTTTTGTGAGTGAAGGAGATGGAGGTCGTCTTAAGCTAGAAAGCTACTGAATGTGAGAACCAACTCCTGAAGCCTTAAAAGTTTAAAGGGAAAGTAGATACCTACATATATACAAACACGCAAGCTTTTTTGGTGTGTGTATGTATATATGTATACACATATATAATATACCAAAATTTTAAGAGTTGCTTAGCACAGTTCATATTTTTTTAAAAGCACATTTTGGGTACAAATCATTTTTTTTTAAATAGTTTTATAAATTTCAGAAGGAAAACGTCTTTCTTTGGGCATATAGTAGACCAACTGGCCACTCTGCTGTGGGGGTGCCTTTAAATAAGCTATCTTTTTAAGTGCCATATGTTTATGACCTAATCATTCCGTGTTTGCATCGATGTCTGACTGCCACCCTTTCTTTCAAGGACAGTGTTGTCATCATAAAATCACTGGTTTACACAAAGCTTTATAGAAGGGTCAAGTTAAGCTGCTGTGATCCCATTTCCATTGCTGCTGAAGAAATACTGTGCTTTGGGAGAAAAAAAAAAAAGCTGTTTCTTTGTTTTAAAGAGCCCAAGAAAATGGAGTTTGGTTGTAAGATTAATTCATCTGTTCCAGGGGAGAACACTGGTTGGTTTTAGTCCCCGTCTACCAAACTTGTCTCTTTTTTTTTTTTTCTATGTAACTGGAAAAGTGAAAAGTTCTGGTAAAACATATTAAAAATATTTTTTGTGAAGCTCTCCTTTCTCCCTCCATTATTTATTTTCTTTAAGCAGAACAAATTTAACTATGTTCATATCGCTGAAGTGAGTGCAATGAAGCTGTACATCTACAAGCCTCTTGTATTACTTCTGGAGTGAGTCCGGAGGAGACCACGAAGATGATCAGAGGCTGCAGCACCTCTCCCATGAGGACAGTTGTGAGAGTTGGGGTTGTTCAGCCTGGAGAAGGCCCCAGGGAGACCTTATAGCCCCTTTCAGTACCTAGAGGGGGCTACAGGAGAGAGGGGGAGGGACTCTTATGAGGGAATGTAGTGATGGGATGAGGCGTAACAGTTTTAAATTGAAGGAGGGGAGATTTAGATACTAGGAAGAAATTCTTTGCTGTGAGGGTGGTGAGAGCCTGGCCCAGGTTG
>JAOXJM010000002.1:28761176-28772518 GCA_026413425.1 Tringa solitaria
CCCAACCTGTATTTGTGCCTGGGATTGCCACGTCCCAGGTGCAGGACCCTGCACTAATTGTTCTATTCCATTCTGCCTCGATGCTTGCTCAGGCACCGTGCCCTAGGCCTGTCAGCTGTGGGATCCAAGGCTTTGTTCCTGGCTTTGCTGGGAGACCTGTGGTAAAACTTCTAATTTCCAGTAAGCAGCACCTCTTAGATAGTTATTTAAAGCCTTTGTCTGCATTGTTCCAGAACAATTTCCTTTTTCCTCTAAGGCAACCTAGAGTAGGAAACTGACAGTCCCTCAGGTAGCCCACTTCCACCTCACTTGAAGTCTCGGCTGCTTGTTGGGTTGGAGGCCAGCGGAGAACCTGGGAGCAGGTCTCCTACGTCCTGCCTTTTGTGGAGCCGGCCAAAGATAACACTTCTGGTTTGGTCCGGGGCAGCACAGAAGTTTGTCCCGTTGCTGTTGTGATTCACGTATTCCACTTTCAGGTCAGAAGATTGGCATTGCTGAGGCTGTAAAGTGGACGGGCTTGCTTGGGACATCCTTCTCTCCCCTTTGAAGTGCACAGAAGCGTTCCTGCTGATTTCTGTGGGAAAAGCTCTTTTTTTCTGGTGTGCTGGTCTGTGTGCCAATTACTATTTCATACTGATTGGAAGGGAAAGGACTAGGGACTGATTTATGAAGACTGTGGATGTTTGTAGACCAGGGTATTTTAAACAGCACATATGATTTGCAGATCAGTAATTTGGGAGTTTGTTTGTTTTTAAAAACTGATACAGCGTCTTAGCTATGGCTAAAAGTGTATGTTTACAGCCAGTTATGACTGAAAATCTTGCACTGTGAAACCAACAGCTATTCCTGTGGTAACAAATATGGCCTGCAGAGCAGCAGCAGATGAATCGAAAGCAAGAGATTGAAGTCAAATTACAGGTGACAGTGCCCTTCACGGTGCCGAGGACCACCTGGAGTCCAGCATTATGTGAGGACTGGCATTTACAGCAACCAGAGCCCATCTCAGTCACGGAGGGAATCACTTTCCAAACGCAGTTTTCCTGCCAACGGGGTTTGTTTGCTTGGTGATAAGAAACAATGGTCAACTCGGTTTGTTACTGGAGCATTTTAGTGACTGAGAAGTGGAATCTGGCATCGTCTGCTAAATCCATTTTCTTAGCTAGTCAAATGCCAACTTGGCAGCCTATCGAGAAAGCTGATAGCGCTGGGACAGGCGTGATTGTGGAGATTGTTTTTTACAGTCTGCTTTTAAGACACCTCTTTCCATTGGGAAAAAACAGAGTTACCACCTTCAGGACTAGGAGAGAGGCATGGGCATTGTCTGCAGCTTAATATCATACTTTCCCAAGTACCTTAAGAAGAGGAATGGGTTCAACTTTGAGTAAGGCTGGTATTTATTCACTAGAGTGGTGTTAGTCATAGTTGAGAGGAGAGGACAGCGTGGCATAGGACCTAATTCCTCTTGTTTTGTTGGAAGAGGAACAACAAAAGAAGATGTGACTTTTCCAATTACAGATGAGGGACCTGATCTTTTCTTCTGCTAAAGAAAGCATAGTTATACCCCATTTTTTGCCATTTTCCGCCTCTGGGGTCAGCATGTGCTCAAACACACCCTCATTTCTCTCTTGGGCCTTTCCAGTAGCCAGAAATATCTAGAAAGCGGAAATACTTTGCCAAATCCCATCCATTTGGGAAAAGCACCGTGCACTTGCAGTAGGACTGTGCTGAGTCAGTTGATTTTCTTGGTGCCACCCCATGTGGCTGGAGAACAAGGCCATCCTTGGCGCACAGCATAATGGTGCCCAGGTCTCAAGTTGTGTCCCCACAGCATGCGGCTTCCTAAAGTCATGGGACTCGACCTTCGGATAAACCCCAAGGTTATTTGACAAAGCGTGAGAGCGGTATCCTCGGAGAGGACATGGTGCTCTAGGTTGCATATCCTTATTTTCCTGATGTCACAAACAAGTTATTCTTGTACGCTGCAGAAAGCCTCACGACCACAAAACCAGCAATAATTTTATAAATGATAAGCTTGTTTTCCTCCTCCTCTTCCCAGATACTCTGAGTGCAGCAGACAGCAGAGAAGTGCATTGCTGGAATCCGGAGAGTTTCGTAACATGGCAGCCGCTTGCTGAAAGCCCTGCAGATACAAAACAACACTTATTTTAAGTCTTGAGAAACATCTCCTACTAAGTAGAAGAAAAAATGCATTTAGGTGAAGCAATGTTGCCAGCCCCATTTATTTATAAGGCTTGGTTTTTGCCTTTACACATTTTAAATGCTTTTTATTCTCATTCTGCTTTTTGAGCCTTTCAAGTTCATGTTTTCTATTCATCCCATACGACAAGAAAGTCTGGAATCAAGTCCTTACTTTAAAAACAAATACCTGGTTCAGAGTCCTGTATAATCATGTAGTTCCAGACATGAGGTGTTTAAAAATAAAGCCACTTTCATGAGAATTACCCATCTTGAAGGTGATTTTCTGTTCTGAGTTTAAGTAAACACTTTGTTGACAGTTTAAGGAGCTTTTAACAACACCTGATCTGTGTTTGCTTTCCAGGCGGATCTCTCTCTTTTCTTCTTTTCTAAAAATCTAGAGCTTGTTTCACCTCTGTATGTGCTGGCGAGGTGTCAGAAATGTAGTGATGTGGGTTGAATAATGCATGCCAATGCTTTCAAAAATACATGGCCAGATTTCATGCCATTGTCCCCTTAAGCTGCTGAGTGGTACCATGGGCTACAGAGCCCATCTTCTTCAGAGATGGGAGTAGGACGGTGGTTTGCGTTTGCTGAGTGGGGTAAGGCAGGGAATGGAAAGCCTCCTGTGACACCCCGAGGGAATCCCAAATTCATGTTTTTATCAGAGCCTGAAGCTCTGATAGCTTGATGTTTAACCCAGTCCTTGTTTTTTGGAAGGGGGTTAACATGTGAGTGATTTCTTTTAGTTGAGCTTTCTGAATACACTTATTTTAAATCTGTGGTTGGTTGATGCGGTGGTATCCTCAAGCTGTATGCACAAGGGAAGAAGGAGATGTCCTTATTCAGTGTGAAGATTTGTCTTTCACTGCTATGTACGTAAAAGTGCCTGGAAATGTATTATCCAGGGGATGCAGAAAGAGCTTTTTGATGGGCTGCTCTTCCTGCTCTGTCTCTGGCAATAACGTCTGGTAAAAGCAGAGACCCGACTGCCTCTTACTGCTACAGGTAAGTCCCATTCTGGCCTCCCAAGCCAGATGCTCTAAACTGGCATTTCTAGGAGGTTATTGCTCTACTTGTGTGGTTTGAATCGCTTAAGTCTTTGGCCTTGTGCCTTAAAGTGCCAGCAGAGGCATGCTGTAATTGCCCGTAAATGCACCGTCTGTCATATTATTGTTTAATTATTCCAGCTTCTCACCACCACGCACTGCTCAGTGTCTCTCTTGCTATCTTTATTTAATTGAGTGGAAAAAATCTGAGACTTGTGCTTCACTTATGTCACTTTGTATTTTCCCAGCATCGCTGGATCCTACGATGAAGTCCCAGCTTTTGTATGCAGAAGTCAGTCTTCTGTACAGAAAAAATAATGTCAATATCTAAAGCATATGTTAGAAAGAGAATCAATATTTTAACACATGGTAAAGTCAGGCCATAAATCTCTTAACACAGTCAAATGATTGTATTATTCTCCCTTGAAACGCTGCTCCTCCCCCTGAGAAACAAGAGGGGGAAAGAAAACTCTTGAATAACCAAGCCCTTGTCCCTCACAATGCAGGGCTGTTCTTAGCCCGTCGCTCTGTGTTGCTTCTTTCTTCTCTGTCTACTAACTCTCTCTTTTCTTGTGTGACAAACGCCTGCCTCTTCGAGGCCCGTCTTTCCCTGGCCCATCCCTGTTCCATCTGTTTCAGAGCGTTACCGGGATGGCAGCTCTTTCCTGAGATCAGCTTGTGGTGACCAGTTCCACTACCTGCTTGTTACCATTTCAAACATCTCGATGCTTCCTCCCAGCCTTGCGACCAACCCCTTATTAATGTGTGCTGAAAAAAATCACCTTTCAGAGCTCCTTCCAATGCTCTCCTTGTCCTTATGGCCTATAAAAAAAACTTGGCAGCACGCTAACTGCTTTTCTTTCCTCGTGCTCCCTGTGTCTGTGACAAATGTGTGTCAGTTTTCTGGTCTTTCCTTTAGCTTTCAGCCTCTGAATCGCAACACTCTTTTTGTCCAGCACCTGCACACAAGATCAAGATCAAGGCTCCTATCCATTACCACAATAATAATAAATATTAGGGTTGCTGGCACTCACTCTGGTCTAGTTTTCATGACTCTGGGCAGCAGGATTTTCATGATGTCCTTTTCAAGAGCATTCTGCACCTGAATGATCTAGTTTTCAGAAATTTTTTCAGAAATCCTCAACTGAAATTTTCCTTTACAGGTGTACTCCCTATAATGTCTGGCTCCCTGGTGGAGCCAGCATCTTTATTGGGGTTGTTCTTTTTGGTTCCCGTAACTGAACTGTAAGATTACTCATTTCATACTATTTTCTGATTTATTTTTTCATCCATCTCCTTCCTGCAGGAAAGAACAATTTATGTAATGATTTCACCGTCAAATTGACTTCAGGCTTTACTGCTATTTATCACCATTCAGGAAATCCATCCCTGGCTCCAGGAGAACACTCAATCCCTGCTGACAAGTCTGGAAGAGGGAGAGAAAATAGATAGCCGAGCTGCAGCTATTACGACCAACAGGCAAATATTTTATTCCAACTCAATTTTCCCTTCCCAAATTACTTGTAAAGAATTTTTTTCTCTTTGTGAGAATGCGAGTGAGAGTTGTTTGTTTGTTCATTTTCCTGGGGACGCTTCTGTTCAGCTGATCATCATCTTCCACGTTTCAGACAGTGGAGCTTGCAGCAGTGACAAGGTGTAATCCCGAGAAAAACTGCTTCTGCTTGTGGCCTTAGTTAACCTGCTGGCAACGATACTTGCCTGGGCATGGGACAGCTGGCTGTTTTACACAGCTCAGCGTGGATGTGCTGCCACTCCCAGCCACTTTCAGGACACAGTTGAGCTGTTTACAATAATCTTAAAAAAAAATGTCATAAATTTGTTCTGCCTTCCTGGGGCCACCACTCCCAGAGACCTTTCCCCCTTCTTGGCTACTGCAGGAGCCTCTTTCCTTTGGCTTCACACCTTTTTTGGCTAAAAAGTGATACCAGTACAGAACTGGTTCTCTTCAGGGTCCCTCTTTGAAGGGCATGCTACACTGCTATCCTGTTGAGAACTGGAAAATCAGAGAGGACAATGTGGAAGTGGAAGCCTGCTCCCTGTTTTATGCCGCATGGAGCCCTTTTATGACACAGTTCAGCAGAGAAAAACTTGGGCTGCTTTCACACTGGCATTCCTACATACCGTGCCATACCAGTCAGCCTTGTGCTAATCTTCACGGACCTTTGAAGGCGTGAAACGACATGCAGTGTAAATGAAATCTAAGGCACACCGTGCCAGATTATTGGTGCCAGCCAGTTTTAGAAGGCTGACACAAGCGCCAAGTGAAACAGGTACAGTGGTAGGAGATGTGCTCTACCACCTGCAGGCACGCAGATCTGCGCAGCATCGCACTCCAAAAGCGACGGGCGGCATGTAAAAAGCTGGTGAACCCACAGCCACTTAAGCTTGAATGCACTTTCCAGGGGAGGAAGTGGCTTTTCCCTTGGAAACCTCAACTCCCCAGGGTCTGCATGAGGTCAATGGAAAAAGTGATTTCTTCAGAATATGATTCAGGCCGCCTAAGCACAGGCTTATCTTATTGACTAGAGAGGAAGCTTAACCTCTGTAGGTTTAAACTAGGTTTTGTGAATACCCAGCCCCTCTTGCTCCTTAGTTTGGGAGTTATGTTAGTCCTGGATGTGGTTAGCCCTTGGTAGGCAAACTGCCTACCAAAATTCAGGTGCTGCACACCCAAGCTAAGAGAAGCTTGTCCACCAGAGCACAGAATGTCCTGTCGTATCCTGCTTTGTCCTTTCAGGTTACTCTGGGATGTCAGAAGTGGATTTGCAAGTATCAGAAGAATGAAATGAAGTCAAGAAAGGTTGGTTTCTTTAGGGATGGCCTGACTAAAGCTGGAATAATCAGCATCTGTTTCAGTTTAACTGAGTTTTTCATTCCAGCCTTTCTCCCCTTTCAAAGTACAGACAACTGCAGCCTTTAATTTGCCCTGTCTTTCACTGTAGAGAAAAATAGGAGTTTCTAACAGCTGATACTATCCTGTCTAGAATATCTACAATAAAAAATAGTTTATTGTCTGTTGTGAATGAAAAAGCTCTTGCTTGTTTCTGTTTTTTGTAGTGTTGACTTTGCAAGATAAATTGTTTGAACTGGTTGACTCTCCGTTTGTATAACTGAAGATTAGCTTGCTTGATAGCCTGCTGGATTTGCAGTTTTCCCTTGCACTAAATAAACTGAGGAGCTGCTGGCCCTGGGGCAGCCAGGATACAGTGCATACTTGAAAAAGTTTGTATGCATACAAGTAAATAAGAGAAAATAATTTCATGCACAGCGTTCTGGATGTGCTGTTTCAGCGTTGATATGTTCTGTCTTTCTACCTGGAAGAGAGAGCTCCTGTAAGACTTAGGAAGTCTGTTCAAAAAACTGCTAACAGCCCGACAGACATAGATAGGTGGCTAATGAGTAGAAAGCTGAAGCTGGCAGGACCAGAATTGTTTTTTACATGGGAGTTGTACAACCCTAAATCATGCTACTTGGTTTTGAGAACATAGGTACCTTAATCAAACTCTGTCCTTTTATCATACATTTGCTTTGCAGAACCAACTGGAGGAAAAAGCAAAAATAATTTCTTGTCACTCAAGTAAGCAGACCTGACTCTGAACACATAAAAGGAACAGACAGTAAAAATAGCAACGTCTTACTGTACTGTAGTCCTTCAAAGAGAACCACATTTTGAGGTTCCCCTTCTTTGTATTGCAACGGCATCTCGCACCAAGCAGAAGCTTTCATTCTGGTGGGGCAGTCTCTGTTTTCAATGTGATGGATCTTCTCAGCCACTCTGTTGCAAGATTAGCTTCTAGACATTGACAAAGGCTCTGAATGTCTATGTGTGTCCTTCAGGTACAGTTTCTGTGCCTAACACCCTCCCTCTCTCCCTGAGTTGTGCCAGCTCTTCCAGCTTCTCCAGTTTTTGTAGCCCCACGATAAAGGCAGAGCCAAGCTTACATTCGAGGGGAAGATAGAAAAGCAGTGACGAGGGCATACACTGTTTTCATGATCATGATGCTCACAAAATGAAATAGGTTTTTGTCATGCCATCAGCCTTCAAAACATGCTTCTTTCTCCCAGAGCTGAGACAGAACACCTTGCAGCCCTTGCCTAAGAGGCTGCAGCCAAACTGGTGAACTGATGATTCAAGAGAAGGGAAAGAAATAGGACAGGGTAGGAAGGTCTGGGTAGATTGAGGTGTAGGTGAGAGGAAGATAAAATTTAGGACTAGGAATTTTGAGATTTAAGATATGACAGAGAGAGATTGAGATTCACAAGGAAAGTGAAACTGGGAATTAGAGTTTTGTGCTGAGGCTGGCAAGGAACTAGCAGCAGGGGAGGGAGAGAAGACGCAGCAGAATTCAGTTTGCCAGTCCAAGGAGACGAGAAGGAAGAGACAGGAAAGTCAGAGGGACAGGCAGTGAGATGAAGAACCAGAGAAGATATTGACTGGTTGGACCTGGCATGGGGAGCCGAAGTTGGAGGCCCTGCTGGAGGTTAAGAAAGGAGAGGTGAGGCCCAGGCAGAGGGGAAGGGACTGGGGTACCGGGGAGGCACCCCCACACAGGGCAGAGCAGAGGGCTACACAGGTGGAATGGGATGCAATGGGCTGTCCTCACTGGGACATCCTGTCTTCCAGAGCTGGAAGTGGAACAGAGCTTCCCCGAGGCTGGCCTTCACGTTGGCTCAGCCAGCAAAGAATTTGGCTCTTGTGCTGTCTGCCCCAGCCTGAGTTACAGAAATGACTAGAATGGAGTGTCCTTGGACGAGGCGGCAGCAGCTGCCTGCCTGGGGGAGGAGAGCGGGCTTTCTTCTAGTTAGATGACAAAAATTTTACAGTTGGGAGGAGGTAGTGAAAAGGCCACGTGACCAAGAGAGAAAGGGTCAATTCATTAGTCTGGATGCCACTAAATTGAGAGAAGGCAAGTGGGGCTATTATATCAGAGGTATCTGAATTCAGTCAGAGATGATTCTGAAGTTGCTAGATTGATCTTGTGGTCAGCTTAAGCAAGCTTAACTAATTAATTGCTTTATATTATTCATTATGCAAGAGCTAGCTCCTAATAAATCACACTGCTTAGTAGAAACATGCTTGAAACAACTGTGTAAATACTAAATAGCCTTAGGAAGGATCTTATGAATCCACTGAATAATCCGAATTCCAACACTCATCCCCCTCTGATGCTGGTCTAGATGAAGGATAACAGTCTGCTGTTGCCATCTGTTTCTCCCTGAGTAAAAGGGGCAGAGGTTCTGTGTTGGGCATACAAAGGTGCCAGCATGGCTGATGACCCATGGAGGTGCTGTGACGCTGCATGGTCCTGCACCAGCAAGTTGTCCTTTTCAGGAACACAGAAAGTGCTACAGGTGTTACAGGAACATTACGAAGACTGCAAAGGCAAGCACTGAAAAGTTAGGCAATGTCCAAATAAAATTGCCAGTGAAACGTTAATTCAGAATCTGTATGCACATAGGTTATGAAATGCTCGTTAATTATATTTCGCCTCCTGTTTATTTCAGTGTCAGTGGCAGTAATTCAAGATCCTCACACAGTTCTATGGGTTTTCTGGGGCAACGGAGACTGAGGAACTTCTGACTTACTGCCTGTGGATCTATCTTAAGGTGAGGTACTCTATCGCGATACCACAAGGTTCACAATATGGGCCTGTCAGCGTAGTCTCCCGAACCTGAGAGACCCTTAACTAATACTTCTAAGGATTGTGACTCTTATGCTCACTTTCTACACTGGGCCAGGTCTGTATTGATGAAGATTTGGGGACAAACAGTGCTGATGGCGGCTGGGAGTAGGTTGGAGCTGAGCTCTCCAGCATCCAGTAGGAGGGTATAAAATTAACTACTCCATTTGTCCAGATTAAGAACAAATCTTGCATGTATGAATTCTGCCTTTGCAAAAAAATGTCTGTTAGTTCTGACTGTTGGCACAAGCATTACTGTGGTATCAGTCTAATCCCATAAGACATATTTAAGAAACTGCAGCAGAAGGGTGGAGTTATCAGTGTAAACTTCTTGGCTGATTTCTTGGCTAGTGACAATTGTCCTGCTCTGCTTTATACCAGCTTTTTAGTTTTATGTTTCATCATGAAAAGAGCAAACCAGCGTTTTTTTGAGTCCAAAGTAACATTTTTTTTAGATTGCAAATTGTATTTTTGAAAGCAAAGCAAATAGAAACAGAAGTAAAATCTCTAACAGAACCAGAGTACACAGAACATGTGTGCCTTGTACACGCTTCTTCAATGCTAAAGCAACTGGGCAGTGGCACTTTGCACATAAAGAGCCTGAGAAATGCAAAAGTACAGCACACAGTCAACAGAACATTCAGCTCCTCCCTGCGCGTGGTGAATACGCGCTACGGTCTTTCATACAAAAGCTGTAGTTCTACATAGACGTCATTATGTGTTCAAATAAGCTACACGAGGAAAAATATCTTTCAAACTCCAAGGTTTTCGTGGCAAAGCATGTATTTCCATGTGCTGTAGGGGGTCAGTGCACTCTCCACACTGAAGGTTTTACTGAGTAATAACAACAAATAAACATCCAGTCATTGTAAGAAATACTGTCACTAGGAAATTTCACCTAGTTTCTGCCCTGTGCCCCATTATGTCAAAAAAGCCAATTCTGCTTTTAACATTGTCCAGCATTTATAAGTCAAAAAGTGTGTAACCACATCGAACTGTCTAGTTTGCCAAAGCATCACACAAAGGAAACTGGCAGAACCCAGATAATCCAATGTGGATAGCCTGCTTTCACTGAAACTAGCCTCAATCGTTACCAAAAATTGTAAAAAAACTGATGGAAATAGCAGATACTTAGATCTTACTATCATCTGATGTAGGAAATGGCTCCCAAATTTACCCAGGGTTTTGATTCTGCTGAGGCGGCTGCTGTTCCTTTCAAACGTGAGCCGGTGGGACCAGTGCAGGCCAGCAAGTACTGAGATCAATTAGTAGACTCCCACCAGCTTTAATGTCTTTTAGAAATTAGAAAGTTGAGCCGCTATTGCGGTGCTTGAAAGGGGAACTGATTGCAACCGCCTGAGAATTTAGCATTAAAAAGCTAAACCTTTCTCAGCAAAATACCAAAGGATCGGTTGTAACAAGTTGTCAAGGAACTTGCTTTTAAATCCCACCCGCAATCAAACGACGACCGATGGCAGCTGCTCTGCCACACTGGAGCGTTATTTGTCGACGCAGAGGCACGGTTGCCACCTTATGAGTGGCCATTGCCATTCAGCTCCCGCGTATTCCTTGCAAGGGCCACACTTGTGGTATTTTCTCCTAAGAAAGAACACTCAGCGCAAGGGCGGGAGGGTACAGCTGGTGCCAACCGGGGACGGTCCCGATTTTGTGGAAAAAGGAAAGGTGGGAACATGGCAGTCCCCTGGTCCGTCTCCTTCGTAATGTCTCGGGAGCTAAAGGTGACCCGCGGCAAGAGCAGGGAAGCTGGGCCATGCCCCTTACAGCGCTGGGAAGAGCTGCAAAACTCATTATATTCGGATTTCTGCTCCTGGGGGCAGGCTCTCCAGTTAACCCGTGGGACTGGCGGCAAAACAGTTCCTGTTGCAGTGCTGTAAGGAGCGGCAGGCAGCAACGGGCCGAGCTACGGGCTGTCCCCCTGGCTCCGGGACATCCCGACAGAAGGTTCTCCTGGTGGGGTAACAGGGAGGGAAGGGCCCCCCGGGTTGTGCGGCTGTGAGGTCGCGCAGGGCTGGCGACCTGTCCGGGCGGCCCCACAGCCGCGGGGCTTACGGGACACCGAGGCAGCGGGGAGCCCGGCCTCAGCCCCGGGAGGCCGGTACCGAGCCCGCACAGGCCCTTCCCCTCGCCCGCCCCGCCGCCTCCCCGTCTCCAAGGGCAACCGGGGCCACTTCCGCCCGCCGCCAAGATGGCGTCGGCGCCGTAACCTGGAAGAGGTCGGCGGCCCCGCGCCTCGGTGGACCCGCCCCCGTGGTGCGGCGGGAGGTCTGTGGGCGGGGAGTCCCGTGACGGCTCGGTGCGCAGAGACGGTGGCCGGCAGGGGCGGGCGGGGAGAAGAAGAAGAAGGAGGAGGAGGAGGAGGAGGAGAAGGGGTGGG
>JAOXJM010000002.1:28772708-28788535 GCA_026413425.1 Tringa solitaria
ATCTCGTCCCCTCAGCGCGGAGAGCTCAGCCCCCAGCCCGGCCGGGCTCGGCGGCACCGGCAGCCGGTGAGTTGCGTGTCCGTAGGTGCCCCGACGGGGGTGCAGCCCCGCCCGGGAGCTGCGGGGCCCGGGGCAGGTGGGGCGAGGCGAGGCGGGGCGGGCCGGGGGCGGCCGATCCCCCCGCCGGGCTGGGCGGCCAGGGCTACCCCCGCTCCGCCGGGCGATGGCATCGAGCGGCCGCCGCCACAACAACAACAACAGCAAGAAAAAAAAAAAGAGAAAGGAGGAAGCTCGGTTTTACAGCCTCACCTCTCCTCCTCCTCCTCCTCCCCGCCGCCCCCCGGTACCGAGAGCTGGCAGAGAGAAATTGAAGAGACTTGGCGCGTGTGTAGTGGCACTGACGCTCGGGGTAATTAATGATTACCGGCGTTCAGGGTAATGATTACATCTGCTCCTGTGTGTGCCAGTGCTGTCCCCCACCCTCCCGTAGAGGCGTGAGGCTCTTTTCCTCTCTCACCCCGTGTATTTATCGTGGCAGTTCTGATGGAACCGGAGAGGCAGAATCTCCTTTCAAAAGTCGTCGCCTTCCTGTCTAGCCAGGTGATTCCCCCGGTATTTAAAACGGAGAGGTGTCGCAGAGAAAGCGGTGTGACAGCTTCCCACCTGTATTTGTGGCTGTAGAAGGTGTTTTCGCCGAGTGGTACCTTGCCTTTCTCTAGGAAACGGTTAAAAAGCTGTAGCAGCCTTAGGTAAGGTGAACAGCCGTGTGTGTTGACTAATATTTTGACTGGGCGTGAGCTGTACAGAAATTCAGCCCAACTGAAGTTTAGTGAAACTGTTGCTGCTTGACTTTCCCCCCATATTTAGGAGCAGGTACTGAGATGGACTAAAAACTTGCAATGTGCGAGAAAACAAAGGACTGAAATAGTAATTTTTAACTCACATATTTGAGATGGGAACAGACGTTTTACTCAGTTCTGCACATGTGCAGGCACTTTCGAGGCAGAATATTCATGATCGAGGAGTTGTAAATTGTGTGTGTTGTCATTGCTGCAGTACTTGATCAAGGTTTTTTGGGACTATCGAAATATAAATTAAGATGGTTCTAATAACTACCTTCAGGGTCTTAGTTTTCTCCTGTTTCTTGTTTGCATGTTTGACTTTCTAGTTATTGTTTCTTTTTTACCTTCTAAACTGTGGGGGTTTTTATCACTAGTCATTATTGGATGCTTCTATTTATAAAATCAAGGGCTTAGAGTAGGTGGCGGTCAAATTAAGTCACACTTATTTACAGCCATATTTCAGGCATATGTTGTATGGTGATCTTGATATAATCCTAGCCTGGTTTTGGGAGAGATTTACTGTATCCTATGAATTTGTTATTACACTGTTGTGCATACATTTTAATTTTAGTAACACCCATATCCTCTTAATTCCTGTTGAATGATTTGGGTTTGACTATTTTGGTTTTCTATGTAATTATTCTTTGCTCTGGATGAGTGAAATGGGAGATTATTTTAGTCATTTGAAGCTGGTTTCCTTTTAATTTAGGCTAATGTTTGTCAGCCGTCAGGATTTTGGTACGTGTGGCAAGGCAAAACATGTACATCAGGCAAAACTAATTTTATATGTAATCTTGTAATACAGAAAGATGATTCCAGACAAAGCTCTCCTTGAGTCCACAGCCTTCCTTTGAGGAATACCAAGAAATCCTCAAAGAGGATGCTGTCTTCTGCCACGTCCCTGTATTCTGCTGTTTCTAGAAATGTTAAACAATCCCTAACAGTTTTTCTTAGGGGTGATGGTAAGGGTAGGGTCGATAAACAGTGCTGATTGCGAAGAGCTGCTGTTCCTGGTCGAGTTTTTCCTTTCCAGCGTGACATATCTGTAAGGCAGGAGGTGCTGGGAGGGGCGTTCCTTTGTTATGTTGACACTTAAATCCCACTGACGGGTGTATTCTCCTCCAGGAATTTGGTGTGATTGAAGGGATTCCTTCAGAGGAGGAATATTTTCTCCAGCTGTCTTCCTGCACTCTTAGCCTATGTACAGAAATTAATTGCTCTGAAGATCGCCGTGCGTGTGCCTTTTAGGAAGCCCTTGGATTGATTGTGACTTGGCTGTGGCTTTCTAGAAAAGCACATTTCTGCTAAAGCGGGGTGTCTGTGTGTGTGGCAGTCCCAGCTTGTCACCGTGCGAGCTGGTGGCTGCTGACCTGTGTACAGCACCCCTGAAAAAGGTGGATGTGTGTGCTTGCGGCTGTGCGTGGTGCTCATGCATGTTAATTCAATTAAAGCTGTAAAAGCGTCTTCTGCTGCGTGTTGGGAATGAGAAGGATCGCGTTTTGTGATGCCTTCTTGACAAGGCTGAGGAAGCCCTGCAAAAACCCCAGCTCCCCTTCAGGAAGGTTTAGTGTGATGATAAGGAAATAAAACTGCTCGAAAACATCTCAGATCTTCCAAAATAACCATCGTGGAGAATTAGGGTCGGTGCTAAAAAGGAGCTGTTTCTCGCCAGCAGCAGGTTCTCCTTCGTGTCTGAAGAAAGATGAAAACTTGGGTGTCTGGAGGGAGGGGAAGGCAACGCTCCCCCCTTCCCCTCGCCGGCCACAGCCCCCCGGGATGGCTCAGCCCCGATGCCCACCTCCCCCTGCCCTCCTCAAGCGGCTGGATTTTGGGTGCAGGGCAGCCCCCGGTAATGTGTTCCCACATCCAGCCCACCGTACCCTCTCGCCCAGCTTGGCTAGTGGCATTTCCCACTCAAAACGCTTCGAGGACCGTTGCTTTTAATTTTATTTATTTATTTATTTATGTTTGCACGACAGCTTGGTGGATGCTCTTTTAATCGAAGCGGGGCTTGCTTTCCTCTCTGTCGTTGTAATACCTTGTATTTATTTTTACTGCTTGCGACTGCGTCTCAGAGGAGATATTTCTGTCTCTCTTTTCTGGTGGGTTTGTGTGTGTGTGAAAGGGCTGGGGAGGACACAGTAGTGAAGATTAAGCAGCCAGTTGTAACTAGATTGTAGAGGTGAAAAGAACCCTCGTTTACATTAAAATTGTACCGGCTGACATAGTCTAGTCTGTTTGATACAGTAGTCTTTCTGTGTTACAAAACATACCGGGATAAAATGTAACAGGTTGTATAATAAGCAGGTAATGTTTGCGGTATTAGCCATTGACCTTAATTTGCTTGTTTTTTGCTGCATTGCTTGGGCTTGACTGTGTTGTGAAACGCACATAACGTACTATTAAATCTGGGCTTTCTCTGACACTACATTTGGTTCAATAAAGGCATTTTCAGTATGGCAAAACAACTGTCTCCGGATAAAAAGGGGTTTTCAATTACTAAAAATTTTTCCATCATTAACCTCTAGGTAATGGTTATTATTTTGTACAGAAATTCTGCAGTGTTTCTAATTTCTTTAGTAATTTTCTACCACATAGTGAATTTCTGCCTGTTTTAAGATCGTTGCAGTTTATCAAGTACTCTATCTGTGTTGCTCTACAGGAGAAATACAGGAGAGAAGGGAGCCTATCCTATAATTGTAGACATGCTGATTAGCCTGAGAATATGTTAAGAGGCTGTGAATTGGTGTAGATAAATACTAGGATGCATGGGCAAAGGATTTAAAACAATCTGGCGTGCCTGTATACTTGCTTCTTTTAAGGTGTACGTTTAAAAAAAAAAAACAAAAACAAAAAACAACAAAACAAAGGGAAGACTTGAAGGTATTTGTTTGCTTTTTGATTTTTCTACAAAAGTGTAGTCTATATGCTCAGAGGGGATGTACATTAGATCCTGATTTGCATGCCTGCCTCCCTTTTTGTTACAAAAAGCACTGGAGAGTTTTGGTGGGTTTTTTTTTGCCACAGGAGAGTATGTAGCTGTTTGTTTATTATTTTTTATTTATTTATTTTTTTAGCATAGTTGAAAGTTTGCTACTTGCCTGTTAGTGGTGTTGGGGTTCTGCAGAGAGGGGCAGCCCTGGGGAGCTGTGCCCTGGCCCAGTTCATCTGGGGAAACGTGCGACTGGTGCTCGCAGTAAATTGGTTGTAGCTTGCTTTTACCTTTACCGTGCTAATCCTCTACGTGTCTTAAAATGCTTCATGTTCCACGTGTGAGAGGTGTATGGAGTGATCCAGCAGACAATCTTTCCAGGGGTGATCCCCCAGATGCTGTATCCCGTGCAGTGGACCTGCCTACCCAGTGGTGGGAGGCTTTTTGTTATGCCTGCATCCTAATTGTTCTCTCTGTTGGCATTGTGTGGAGACTGAAGGGGCTGTGCACCAGTGCAAATAGCCTTTCTAATGCCTTATGCATTTGCATTATAATGGCTGCATAAATGTTGCAGCACATCTCGGTTCACTCTCTCCCTGCTTTGACTGCTGGGGTTTAAAATAGGTCCTTTCTGTAGCGGAGATCTCCTTCGTGGTTGGTATTGCTTTCGGGAGGGGTTCTGCAGTGCATCTTTATTAAATACTGAAGCCTGTTTGCCATGAGGTGCAATTTTAACTTATCCATGTTCTAGTCTCCCACTCCTTTCAGCCCACAGGTTGATACAGGCGCTTGGAAGAAAAAAAAAAAAATAAAGCTTGAGCAGTTTTCCACCAACTATTTCTAAACTCACTATATTTGGGGTTGCAAAACATGTTTGCTTGAGACTTGGTTTTGCATTTATTTCCAGAAATCCTATAGATGTCTGTGGGAATATTTTATGCATAAGGAATGCGAAATATTCTGCCACCTTTGTTTCAGTGCCGAAACATTCGGTGAGTTATGACTAAGTTTACCAGAAGCACCCCAAATTTCCTTTGAAAGTGTTGATGCAGCGATGTGATTGAAAGCAGACACTCTTTTTGGGCACTGGTGGCAGATTGCCATCACCTGTCTGTCAAAAGTTTGCTTTACAAAGTTGCTAAACAGAACGGCAATTAGTATCACTTACTTGACTCGTACTGATTAGTAGATGCATAGAGACTTTTAAAAATCATCACAGAATGCCATCTTTTAAAGGTTTGAATTAATTTCTTGTAGCTACACCCTTGTTATTAATGCAGTGTGTCAAATTTTGGGAAGGCTAGTGTGTTAAAGCAGTACTTATATTTTTTGGCTAATCAGTTGCAATCCTAGGATTTGTTCTGTCTCGCACAGTTTAGTTTGTGAAAACTGTAGTACAGAAGGTATATTTAAATCAAATGCTCATTTTTGTTCCATATATCTGATGTTGGTAGCTTGTCACTCTGTCACTGGTTTGCACATATTGAAGTGGTAGTATTTGTTTGGGTTAAGGATATGATGAATGACCCTGTTGTTGGAATTAAAGTTACAAAAATAGTTTTCTGAAGCAGTAAGTGATAGTATTGCAAGAAACTGTAAAATTACTTAGAACTTCTGTATGATGATTGATGATTCACTTATACATGAAGTATTCTGCATAGTGCTGCAAACAACATACATATTACTATAATACGGTACTTTTAACACCCTGTCAAAAACTTGTGTCTACTGGAAGTTTAGGATAAGTATTTATGGGCATTATGGGCATGAAAATACAAGGTTAAATAATGCTAAGTGAAAGAATAAAAATAATCTAGAAACCCTGACACCTGAGAACTTTAAGTTGTAGTATACTTATATTTCATATGTACTTGGATTTTAATTATCCATTAGATTTTACAGATAATGTTGGTTTAGTACCTCGAAGAATATGGCAAAACCACTTTAGGACTTGCTGTTGTATTTAGATCTATGTTTTCAGTGTTTTCATTGTAACAGGAATTAGTATTAAATTGGAAATTGAAGATGTGTTTCATGGCAGTTTGAATGGTCAGAACAATACATTGGTCTGGCATATTGTGTTGACTGGGAAGAAAAATAAACATATTTATTACTTTTATGAAGAAATACCTGACTGGCAGCCAAAAAGACCAGGGCCTGATATTTATTTGTAGCCGAGGTGCAGCAATGATCGTGGGGAGTCAGACTTTTCTCCCTTCCTTTTCCTTTCTCTATCTTGTGTCCCAGTCATCTAAATCTTGACAAATAGGGGATTTTGCTCTCTCATCGGTATGGGGCTTCTCTGCTGTGACTGACAGTAGTGGTAACCTGCCTAATTGTAGCACGTGAACTGGCCAGTCTTCTGTATAATAGGATTTCTCACTGTTGTGTTTTTTTGATGCTGAAAGTTAGGTTATAATCCGTCTTGTAATACACAGCATTAATTGTGTTTAGTGACAGTTGTCTTGGGAGCAAATACATTGTGTCGAAATACTTAAAGCAAAAAAAAATAATCTCTTTTTACTGTTTTAACTTGCATAGATTTTTTTTTTTTTTTAAAAAGAAACCAAAAACAAAACCAAGCAATTCAGTATATCACTGTAACTTAGAGCTTGTATAGCACAGCAATGAAGGTCCTAGTAAATGTGTAGATAATTGGCTAAAGCTATCCATACAGTGCAGCTGCAGGTGCTGGGTAAAGTGCTTTGTGCTGTGGAAGAGTTCAGGTTCTTAGCTTCAGTCTTATTTTTCCTTCATGTTATACCTAGTCCAGCAAAATACTGGAGTTTATTCCATCCTCATTAAAAAGAAAAATAATAATCCTAAAATCTCTGTGTCGTGTCCTCCTTCCCCACCCCCCCAACAACAAAAAAAACCCACCCAAACCAACCCACAACTGCCCAATGCAAGAAAATAATTGAGTAATCCTTATTCTCTTTATTAGATGTACTATTGTATTTCTGAAATTGTGATGGTAGAATTTTGTGCTTTTTTATGTTCCCCTTCCCCCTCCTCCTTGAGTCAGCCTCTGCAGAAAAGCAGAACTGTGCGTTTCTTACAATTCTAAGGGATAACCGCGCAGAGAGGAGCCTTCTCCAGATTTCTCTAAATGCCAAGTCCTGTTTAGAAGCATTTAGTTACATGGAGTCACTATGTGTAGCAGAGAGAAAATGACTTCACTAGCAAACTATATGGCTCCTGGAGGCATCAGGTGGCTTAATGTGTAAACAAAAGTCCACAGCAGTCAAAAATAGATCTTTATAAAAAGAAATAGTGTAAAAAAATGACCTCCTAAACAAGGAAGTGAAGGGCTACCAGAGAACCTATCTATTTAGTCCTGCAAACCGCTGATCATAGCGGGATATGAAGGACTTACCATGAAAACCCATTTTGCTGTTGCTTCTGACGTAGCACTTGGAGTACGTGACTTTTAAAATTTTTCTTGTAGAGAAATGATTGTACGATCAAAGGGTTGAAAGCCAAGAAAAATCCTATAAAATATGCATAATTTGGAGTGATTTGCACAATTTTCTTATTGAAGGGGTGGATGGGTTAAACGAAGTCTCAGTTCAAACGTTCTTGTTAACACACTAAATCTGCGCCAATTACTTTTCTAATAGATTTTAAAATCTAATGGCTATCGCACAGTACTTGCAAAACCTAAAATATTTCTTATTAAAGAGAATTTTATAATACTGTCAGTTACATGAGCTATATTGAATTTAAGATTCTAGATGATTTCTTTTTGTGAAAAGGGAAACTTATGTTAGTAAATAACACGAATTAAGATACCTAGTAACTTGTCTTTGTGGAGCAAATTTTGTTCTGGTAAGTCTCTCTAACTCTCTCGAACTCTTGCACAGTGTGCAGATGATGGCAGATTTCAGGTTATCCTATTTGTTTTTCATGGTAGGCTACGTATTTGCTTTTTGGAATATTCAAACAATTGTTTGGCAGCTTTTCTTGATAGCATATTGTGTGTGACAGGCCTAGCAAGGAAGGAAACAAAAGTTTAAATATTACAGCCATGAGCTGTAATTCACACAATAAATACAACAACCTGGATTTTTTTTTTTCCCGTGACTTCAGCCATAAATTTATTTTCTGTGTTTTAGGTCATCATTAGGCATGCCTTTACAGTAGTAATTTCTCTTCTCTCTTCCCTATAAAAAGTCTTTGGATAAATGTTGGTACTTCTTTCTTGCATTTAAACTGTATATTCTCTTGTCTTTTAAAGCCGGTTCTTTGCAATCCAGCTCTTTTGAGAAGCCCTAAGTCATTCCCAGACAGATACCGAGGTTTCAGTTACACGCTCTCACTGTAGTATCATGTTTTCTTCTTCTAAACCGAGATGCTGTTTATTGAACCAATTAGCTGTTGGGTGCAAGCCAGAACTTTCTCCTGAAATCAGAATTAATGAATAAACAAATTAGACGGGAAGGATTTCTGTTCTCAACGGGCAGTGACAGTTAATGTGCGACAAGGACGCGGTTCATCTCCTCCAGCCTTGGAGTCCGTGTGTGTCTGTGTCTGTACTCGGTCCTGCAGAAATCAGTGGGGCAAACTGTTGAGTATGGATCACACGTTCACATCGTATCTTTGATGGTATGTCTGTCTTGGAATGTTTTTGAAACCGTTCCAGCTCTTCTGTAGCCAGCAGATGGGATGCATACGCCTTCATTAACAAGCAGTTAACTCCACTGGTACGACTGAATTTTCATCATGCTCTGGGTCTCTGACTTGGCTCTTTCTGCGTTCCAGCTCCCACTGTTCTGCTCTCTCTCGAAGAAAAAATCAGCACTAGCATTACATGCTCCTGCCCTCCTGTGGTAACGAAAACTTAAAACATTTTTCTCAAAATCAGGTTGTTTAAAAAAAAAAAAAAAGAGAAAGAGAGGAGAATAAGGAACTAATTTTTCTCTTCTGGAGCAGCTGCTCGCATCTCTCAAGATGTACTTTTGCTTTTTGGTGAAGTGTTCTGCTTCAAAAAGTCCTGAGAAAATCAAAGTCACTTCTAAATCTGCTGTTAGAGTATCAAAAAAAACTTGTAACCTTTTATAGCTTTGAATTAACCTTCTGGCCTTTTTATGCCATATGCATTATCCCTTTTGGATTAGAGTAGAGAAACTAAGACACAGAAATTACAGGGAAGATTTTTAACATCGGCAGTGGGATTGCTCTGCCTTCTCTGCTGGGAGCCGGTGGGAGCTCAATCCCAGTTCCCATGTGCCTTGGAGAGCCTGCCCGGTCGTTGGGTGCAAGCCTACCAAGAGGGAGGAACGGAGGTGGATCACAACCCCAAAGTTCTCACTGCAGAATGGAGACAAATGGGTCACTGCTGTGAAATTTTTATGGGTAATGAAAGCTACGCAGGGTAATGTGTTAGATCTCTGAACGTGTGGGATGGTAACAAGTAATCCACGTTGCCTGAAAGGATCCTGAAGTGGTTGTAGTGTGTATGTGGCCTCTTGTTTCTTTAATGACTCTGTGTATTACTAATGCTACTCTCATCTTGGTGTCAAAGTTAATGGCATATGTAAACTGTGGACATAGAGCTTTGGTCTTTTTAGGCAAATGTTTATGCGTTATTCTCAACATGTAAAGTCTTGGAATGGGAAATCTGTGTTTGTCACAGCTTTCACTCCTGTGACTTCCAGTGTCTACTCAAACTTTTTTTTTTTTCGCTTAAACTTGCTTGCTGTTAGCAGGGAGACTTTCACAGTTTGCACTGCATTGGTTCCTTGGGCCAGCTTGTTGGCTGTCTTTAAAAAATATTCTGTATAAACTGATCGGTTGTGTACCATGGCAATGTAAAAATATGCTTTAGAGCTGCAATTACATATTTTTCTGCCCATCTTTTTGTATTTTTACAATGTCATTTTTGGTCTTTCTTCATCTATGGAGCTCCTTAATTAACAGTGAATATACACTACAGGGAGTTCCAACAAAAAGAAATGCTCCAGAATAAGTTTCTGTAATCTTTGCTGTAAATTTCTTATTTTGTGACACAGAAACAAGTTAATGCAAGGTGAAGTGGTGTGTAGAGCCTGAAAGGTTCTCATTGCAACTGCTTGTCTGTGTGCCTTATCCCCGGGTAATGTGAGTTACACTGCCAAGAAACTGGTGTGCTGGAGCATTTAACTATTGAGTTATTCTGTACATGAATCTATCTAGAAAGTTTTCAAACAAAAGTAGAGGGAGGGAGGGAACGTGAAAGCTTTGTATGTGAATGCTGCTTTCAAATTCTGCTGATTGTTATCTAATGCTTTTTCTAAATGGGAATCTATTAATGATTTGAACTTTTCTCATGCACTTTTTCAGTGACAAAGCTGTGAGTTGTTTGTCGATGATGAGCAAAGGATGATGAGCTGCAGAGGGTTCTGCAGGGGTTGTGTGTGGCTGTGAAAGCTCATGGACTGAATTTCAAGTTGTATGTTTAAGCACAGAGTGTAAAATGATGGCTCAGCCCCTTGTCTCCCCATCAAAAGTAAGTTTTCTTCCCTCTCTGTGTCCAGAGAAGGGCAGTGATGCTGATGAAGGGTCTGGAGAAAAAGTCTTATGAGGAGGAGCTGAGGGAGCTGGGGTTGTTTAGCCTGGAGAAAAGGAGGCTGAGAGGAGACCTTATTGCTCTCTACCTGAAAGGAGGGTATAGCCAGGGGGTGTCAGTCTCTTCTCCCAAGTGATAGGACAAGAGGAGATGGCCTCAAGCTGCGCCAGGGGAAGTTTAGATTGGATATTAAGAAAAAATCCTTCACTGAAAGGGTTATCAAGCACTGGAATGGGCTGCCCAGGGATGTGGTTGAGTCACCATCCCTGGAGGTATTTAAAAGGCATGTAGATGTGATGCTGAAGGACATGGTTTAGTGGTGGTTTTGGCACTGCTGGGATAATGGTTGGACTTGATGATTCTAAAGGTCTCTTCCAACCTAAATGATTCTATGATTATAACTTTCTCAAGCAGCCCAGGGTAAGATGGGCAACAATCTTGGATATCTATTTAAATTATGATTTCTATATAAATTCTGTATTCTGTAATCTGGTTTATGAACTAAGTGAGAGACTAAGGAAATAGTTAACAGGTTTATATTTGTGGGGTTGTATATGGCTGTTCCATATGTACTGTAGGTGCGTATATATATTTCATCCAGTACAAATGTGTACTGCTGTTTGGTTGCCAAAAGTAAATGGGCAGAACTTGATGAACAGAATAGAATTAATGCTGGAAATGTTACCTTTCACCCAGTTTTTGATCGCTTTTCAGGTGGCTGCTCTAAGATGAGGTTTACATTGATCCATTACACAGATGATAATTCCAAACCCCCAGCACTTAGAATTCATTTGGATTCTGATTTTTCTTGGTGCCGAAACTCTAATTGCCAGCTAGCGAGCACTGTAACTTGTGTAACAGTCAGATGGCAGGGACTGGTGGTATGGTCCTTTCTCGTCATGTGATATGACCACGGGCACTTTGCATCTTAACATACTGTTTGTTTTTGATTATTATTAATATGCAGCTTTTAGCACTGCCCAGTGCTTGCAGCCTAGTGTAAATAACATATCCCAGCTTGAAAAGCAGTGACAAAGTGAAATGATTTTTTTCTGGTAGTAAAGCTTAAACATGTGATCACAGAGCAGACTAATTGGCCAGTGCAAGGAATTTGGTTCTTTTGGATCAATCTTTTCATTTGTCTGTAAAGTTTGCTTTTCAGTATGAGATGTTCTGATATTCTGACACACTTGTCATTGTACTATATATATATAGTATATATATATATACACAATATATATGAGCTATATATATATTAAAAAGAAAAAAAAACAGAGGGAAAGATTGCTTTGTGCTGTTTGTGAAGTTCATCAAATTTGCTTGTGGATCACTCCCAGATTTATTTTGGTATTTCTGACGGCATGTAGTGGTTTTTGAAGTAGTAGTGTGTCTTTTTTATGTCTTTTAATATTTGAAGTAATAAATAACAAATTGAGAGTTCCTGATGATAATAAAAGTGACAAAGAAATTTTAACTAGAGCAGATGATATTTTTTTCAGCTCAATTCAGATATGCTGGTTTATCTCCCTTTTATTTTTTATTTATTTTAAGTAAGATCTCAAGTCTTAAGCATGCACATTGTAATGGTCTTGCTCTCTAGAAATATCTGATTTATTTCCCCCCCCTCCCCGTGTTTAGGGAAATTATTTTCTTTGGGCTTGGTGTATCCCTTAAGTGGTATTCTGTTCATTCAGTGTCTGAAAAATTATTTAGAAGGAAAATTTGGGAGATGCTCAGTTTATGTTGGGATATGGCTGTAGCTTCTACTTGTTAAAGTGTTTGCGTTAGTTTTCTTGTTTCTTAATTTTCTCATAAAAAACAAAAGCAAAGCACTGTGTCGCTTACCTGAAATAGTAAAATTTTACGTTCTTGTTTTACTTTAGCACTATAATAAATAATGATTTTGTTGAAAAATAATCTAATTTCACGGCTGATTGAATTGCTGGTTTGTTGTGGAGGGTTTTTTTTTTGTTTATTTTGAGAGAGAGTTGCTCCCTCATTTGGTGCCTGTGTTTGGGAACTGTTTATTGGTATACGAATACAGATCCCAAAAATAGTTATCAAACACAATTATTATTTGCAATTACTTCTGATTCCAGAGGGGAAACCTAAATAGGGATCTGTAGCAGTTGCAATTTTGCCGTATACTGGATTTGTTGTCGTATTTAAATTGCTTGCTGATAGTTGATAGCTGAATCCCAGATCCAGAGAAGGATCAAACACTAACTGATGCTTTTTTGTTTTCATAGATGCTGTGTTTTCTTTTTGCTGTTCTAATGTAGTTTGGAGGGAGAAACAGCCTTTTCTTTCTTGCTTTTTTTGGGTGTCTCTCAGACATTGAAAAATCCTGCATTTATGGTGTCAAGTGCAGATATACAAAGTCTGATTTACGGTCACGTGAACTCTGTAAGACTTGTTCTTAAACAAAACCCCAAGCCTTTTAAGCTTAGTTTTAAAACTGATAGCTTTTCGATTTCATTTCTGCTGAAGTTATTTTTATGGATATCTTGCATTTCTTTGTCTTGCTCTCATTCACATTGAAAAACATCATCTACTGAGTGGTGAGTGTTAGTCAGTTCTGTTGCATTCTAGAGATTTTTGTTTCTGTTTAATGTTCAAGCTTTTGTATCTTTATTAGCAGCTTCATATGTTGTATATGCCAGTGTGAGTATTACGTTGGGGCATGTAGGGCAGCATAGCTTGGTAGCAGTCCACTGGCCAGAATTGCCTTGCAGGGCAATGATTTGCTTCTTTTTTTTTCTGAAGGAGGGGGTGGAAGGGCTATTTGGGCAAAAATACTTCAAGCACTGAACTTTTTATCTTAGATACCACTTTGTAGCTTCATCCAGCTTGATGGGCATACTAGTACCATGACCAAAGGATGGAGGGGACAGGCAATTTTCTAGCAAATTCCTGCCGAAATATGGTGTGATTGTAAATATGAGAGGAAGTGGACCCACAAAAGCATCCCTTGAAGATACCACATTCTTCTGGGGAGAGATGAAGAGCTCTTGAGTTAAAATGATAGTTTATTAATAAATGCTAGAAGTAGGAAAGAGATGGTACTGTGTAAGATCAAGTGTGCCAAATACAGCCTGCAGTGATGAGCCTGACAACGGCAGGGATCATCTGGCCGGGATTTAGTGATAATGTTGTGTTATTTGCTCTGTAAAATAAGCTAGAGGTTGGTTGTGAGAGAAGTGAGCAGTGAAATAGTATCATCTGCTCAGATCTGACATGAGGAATTTAGGAGTTAGAAGGCAGCACACAATGTGCCAAACAACAGAGGCTGTGATTAAAACCTCTTTCAGTCGTGCTCCCAACTGGTAGTCCTCACAACCACACATCAAATTTAGCCGTAGCAAGCAACAATTGTTTTTAAATTAAATTCCCTTCTTTGCATCATATCTGTATTTGATCCCCATAGGATGCTGATTTAATATAAAGTGATTTTATGTGTACCTTCATTTTTAAAAAAGGAAATTTTAAATGCATGTTTATAGCATTAAATTATACTTCAATACTAAGCCAATACTGACAATCATCAGACCAGTTTCATTACTTGCTGTCTGCGTAAGAACTACGGAAGCTTTTGGTTTGATAGGAATTTGTGGAATACGCCAAGCGATATTCAGCTCTTTAGATTTTCAGCAGCTTCTCCACCTTCTGTTTGAAGAATCATTGTCGGAGAATGGATGAAGGGGAGGAAGGAGGAATCGTGGGGGAGAGAAGCTGCCCCCGTTTGCACAACCTTATGTCCAAGAATCAGAGCAGCTGGAGGCTGGTAGGGAGGAGAAGGTTTCATCAGACACACGCTAATCCTTCAGCCCCGCATAGGAATAAAAGAGTTGCTGTAATTTGTCTGTTTCTTACCTTGCAGCAAAGGGAGGGATGGAGACAGGTTTGGGACAGGATGGTGGAATACAGCATGGACATGCTGTGCCTTGCTGCGAAGGGAGCGTATACTGAGGAGGTGGCATTGGCACACTCCCCCGGTGTGGGGGACACACACCAGTTCAGGTCCTGCTCCCCCACACCGTCTCTAGTTCTGTTGCCCTGTCTGTCTGTCTGCTACTGCTCTTTGGTTGTTATTCCAACACGTTGTCATACTTACAGTTCCTTGCAGTCTGTACCCAGTACTTCTCTCTCACCTTGGGTAAATCCTGGTGGTTGTCATCTCTCTTTTACCCGTATCTGTACTTGTTCTCTCTCTGATCCTTTCTGTTTTCCTTGAAGGTGTCATTCTCTGGTTTTTCTTCCCTTCCCACTATTTTGAGAATGGTTGAGTAAAAAAGGAATGAATAGGTATCAAGTATTTCTTAAAATTAGTTAATCAACTTCCTTGTTAAACTTCCGTTTATTTATTTTTAGAGATCCAGGTACCTCTCCAGTGTTTCGGTTTCTTCTTTTTCCTTCTATCCAGGAGCTCTTTTCTCACTTTCTCAGTTATTCTCCTTGTATCCTCATACTGTTCGTATGTAAATATAGTGCCCTGATTTTTGAACACATTGTTCTGGAGCATATTGTCATACTAAAATGTTCAGCCCTTCTAGTCGGTTCCTGAGTCTGTATACCTTTTCTGAGTGTTTTTTGCATATGTCTAATACTTCTGGGCTAATTCTCTTTTAATCTGAATTGCTTCAACCTGTACTACATATGTGAGTGTCAGGTGGTTGAAATACCCATCTCCTGCTCTGGGCATCAAAACAAAAATCTGGGCTCCATGACTTTGGTGAGCAGAGGTCGGGTGCGGTACAGGGACATGCTGCAAGGAGCTGAGAGCCATCCTCACCTCTCTGTAAGTTAGAGGGAAGCCAATGTGGGCAAACCAAACTCAGTCAATTACCTCTTCTCAGCTCACACTGTCAAGTGAAATCCTCTGGTCCGTTTATTTAACACATACAGATTTTGCAAGGTACAAGTATCTGGAGACTGGCAGATCTGGTGAGGTGCTGTGTTGTGCCTGAGCCGGTGTAGAGGTTGCATTTTGCTTAGTCATTTGTCTTGCAATAACTTTTAAATGTTCACTGACAGATCGGGTGATCCTTGCTGAGTTACTTAGACACTTATAAATGACATCTGTTTTTTGTCTAAAACAAAGGGCAGTAAGCTGCAAGAATGTCATTCATTATAAATGTGCACATAGGGCAATTATTTTTTTTCCCATTTTGTTAGCATGGTGATACGAACTTTCATGTAGCTTTAAGCTAGCCTCCTTTTTCAGCTTTTTTTTCAGATTTCCTTATTTAATTTATTAGAAAGGGATGAGTTAAAAGGCTTATTATTGCGTGATATTTGTGCAGTATTGTTTAATTCAGTTTATGTGTCTAAATTTTTTCCATGACTTTTTTTCAGTTTCACGTTGCTGCTGCTTTCTACTTTTACAATATATAAGCCTTTCAAGCCTGCTAAAAAGTATATCATCCAGTTGGTTTTTGGCAAGCAGAAATCGTGTTTTTTACTGTTTCTAGTAAAAATGTCATTGAAGACCTTTTGTTTTTTTAGG
>JAOXJM010000002.1:28797377-28816207 GCA_026413425.1 Tringa solitaria
TTCCCCCCCCCCCCCCCTAAACTGAAACAAAGAGGAGAAAAAAGGGTTGCAGGGTTGGCAAGAGTAACAACGGGAATCACCAGGACACAAACGTTGCCTTGTGGCAGAGTTTACTGCTTCGTGGAGTAACTGGGGGAAACCTAGCTGGTACCTGCTGTGCAGCACCACTCTGCAGGGTGGTGGGACCTTCTGCCGTTGGGAATCGCAGCCCTGGTGAATGGGCAGGGGAAAGGGGAGATACTGGTATCTTAGGGGTGTCTCGGACTCTGGAGAGGTGAGGCCAATCCAGTCAAGGCATTTTCTTTGATGTGATTTCCCCTGCATTAGCTTCTGTGGTGTTTCATGTGGTAAAGGTCTCGTCATAAGCTTCTTCTTGTTGTAAGTGCTAGTTGTAGTCATTCTAGGCATTAGAGAGTGACTCTATTTGGAAAAAAGAGACTGAATCTTCTCAAACTATTTTAAATACATTTTACAGTCTCAGGCAGTAATTAAAATCCTCAGTAAAGAGATAAAAATGACACAGGTGCAGTGCATTTAATTGTTAGCCTTTTCTCAGCCTGAACAGGGAGTGTGTTCTGCAGGCCGGCTGTGCTGTGAGCCTGGCTCCAGCTTCCATGTGTTGGAAACTCAGGGAGGCCTGTGGCTTCCCCACCAAGTTGAACCTGCCTCCCAACATCTGTAACCGTGAGGAGGTTGAAGCCTTTGGTCATGACCCTTATGTTTCACTCTGAATTTTCTTTATATGTTTCAGATGATGTTTGTAATGACTTCTCAATTTTTATCCCTTTGTACAGGCAAAGGATTGTTGTTCCTTACCAGAAAATGCAGTGTTAAAGTGGCATATTGAAACAGGGACCCCCCTTCCCGCCGCTGATTTTCTTTTTTAGGTACAATTAAAGTAATTGCTAACAAAGACAGTGAAATGTGTGCAGATTATTTGGAGCATTTGCACTACCGAGCTGCTTTCAGCAGTACTAATCTCCAGCCCTCTTTCGTTTCTGAGGCTCTTTCAAAACCTCCTTCAGCTGCAGCGCACATAAGAAATGAAACAAATCTCTTGGCGGGTCCTAAATTTGATTAAATTGAAAGCTCATGAGAGCAGCAGCCCTTTGAGTATTTTGCTTGATGTGGAGCAGTAACTGTCTGGCGCTGCTACGTGGCTGAATTTTCTGTGTATTATCAGAATTTAGAAACTGTTCTCGATTCTTTGTGTTACTTTTCATACTGAAAACAAGTTGTCAGGACTTTCAGGATCCCACCCTTTAGTCAGCTGCGTTTCTGCCTTTGGAGTCATTACATTTCCTATCGCTGGAGTTTTACGAGCCACGTAGATTATACAGCGCGGAGAACAAGTTTTAAAATACCGTGTAGTGAGGTTTGTAATCCGGAGGGTGGGTCAGGTTAATGGGTGGTGTAAAATCTGGGTGGAAATCTTAAGGATGCCGTGAGGAACCGGCTTGTGCTGCTGTAGAGAACCCTGCGTTGGAGAAAATTTCCAAGTTAAAAGCTGCTGTTGTTTGCTGCTGCCAGCAACCGGCCATGGACCTTTACAATGGAGTTGTCCAGAACACAGTAACTGGAGGCAGTGGGGTTTTTTAATATTATGGGGTTTGTAGCAGACACTTTGTGGTACTGCAGCAGCAGTGAATCAGAGTGAGGGACTGGAAGCCACCTCCTGGAGGAGGTTCTCTTGTGAGCTTTGTTACTAAACAGCTTGATTTGCAGCTGAGGTAATGTGGCTTGCCCTTCTTGCCATCCTTAAATAGATTTTTCTTTACTTTTTTTTTTTAAATGTGAACGAATATATTAAGCAAAGTGTGCTCCTTTGTGTTCCTCAAGCACATGTTTATACTTGAAGGCAAGCATACATAGCATAACTGCGCAATTAGAAATAGTTACTTGAGCTTTGCTAAAAAATGTTTGTATTTCTAGTACTTGCTGATGGCTTAAGTATGCAAAATACTATTTAGTTGATTTTGATTGCGAGCTTTATGAACTTGTGCAGAAGATAGAATGCTAGGACAACGATACAGCTTCTGTGGAGGTTTTAAGGGTGTTTTAGCATAGCTCAGGTGGTTGGAGGAACAAGATACTATTTTGAGGTAAAAACTTTCTTCATCAGCAAATGCTGCGTAACAAAGGGAGGTTGATTCTAGGCTGAAAGATGGACTAACGTGGAGACAGGAAATTATTGTTGCCATTGATTAACCATGTATTTTCTTCCACAGAGATATATTCAGAAAATCTCTCCAGAGTATTCAGAATCGTGGAGTTCTCGGGCTTGCCATGTGTTTTGAATTGAAACATGAAGCAAAACTACTTTCTCTGATGCATGGTGTTTTTGTAAAAATGTAAATGGGGCTCTATAGGTTTCAGACATCTGTTCATTTATTAGGCTGCATTGTAATCATTGAGGGGGGAATATTCAAGATACTGTCTAAAGATACGCTATATCCTACTCTTATGAGAAATTCCTTCATAATTTTGGTTGTCTTGAAGCATAATATGTTATTTCTTCTCTCTTTCGGTTGACTTTTTGATAGGTTTATTTTAAAAATTCTCGTGTTTGCGCCTTCAAACCACATGAAGCTGGTGACAATGTTCTGTTTCGCGTTAAAAACAGAGACCTGTGGTTCAGAGCTGGTCAGAAGGGAGATCTTGAGGCGAAGTGTTTGTCTTACAGTAGCGTATTAGATTTCACTGTAGATCGAATTGAGACTCTTTTGTGCTGAAAGAATAAGTCTGTACAGGTTTGTTTGAAGAGGCAGGCAAGTAAAGTTATAGCAGATCTTTATTGACTGGGCATGGAGGGGAGAGGGAATATTCACATTGATGACCAGAGTGTTATGCTGAGAACTAGCTAAGGTGTAGGATGGTGACTGAAATGTAGCACTGAAGGCAGTATTATGTTTAAGAACTGTAGTTTTCCTTTTCTCATATATACTTGTTAGTACAGCTCTTCTACCACAGTTGGTTTTCTGAGCAAGAGGTGTAGTATTTTTGGTTTAACACTGAGTTTTTCATTGACATTTGAAGAGAAGGACAAATCATTAACCTGAGTTGGTGAGCCCAGGCTTGATGTAGAAATATTCAACATTTAGCTGGAAGTTAATTTTTATACTTACACTAACTTTGGTTTCTTTTCTCTCTGTGTTAACAGAAGTACCAATACGGAGCATTTGACCTTCTCATCTCTAGAGTGAATCTCCTGATACCAGGATTAGGAAAGAGTGCCTTCAGAACCAATATGTAGCAAATGGGTATCACACCTCCGAAGCTTCTCCCTTGGTTCAACCCTTGCGTGTTTTAAGGATCCTTGTCGCCTCAGCAGTGAATTGTTCTTGTGAACTTCAGAAACGGATTTCATGTGGTGCTTGCTAAATACTGAGTCACCATGAGTAGTAATCTAGGAAAAGAAAAGGACTGTAAAGAGAAGGATCCAAAAGCCCCATCGTCAAAAGAAAGGGAGAAGGAGGCCAAAGCCTCTGGAGGATTTGGGAAAGAGAGCAAAGAAAAGGAGCCTAAGACCAAAGGGAAAGATGCCAAAGATGGAAAGAAGGACTCCAGTAGCACGCAGCCTGGGGTAGCTTTTTCAGTGGACAATACAATAAAAAGACCTAATCCAGCCACAGGTACCCGCAAAAAATCCAGCAATGCTGAAGTGATCAAAGAGCTAAATAAATGCCGGGAAGAGAATTCAATGCGCTTGGACTTGTCCAAGAGGTCTATACACACGCTTCCAACAGCTATCAAAGAGCTAACGCAGTTAACAGAACTTTATTTATACAGTAACAAACTGCAGTCCCTACCGCCAGAGGTGGGCTGTCTTGTGAACCTGATGACACTGGCCCTGAGTGAAAACTCTCTTACCAGTTTGCCTGACTCTCTTGATAACTTGAAGAAACTGCGCATGCTTGACCTGCGGCATAACAAACTTAGAGAAATCCCCTCGGTGGTGTATAGGCTAAGCTCTCTCGCCACTCTGTACCTACGCTTTAATCGTATAACTACTGTGGAAAAGGATATCAAAAACTTGTCCAAACTCACCATGCTTAGCATACGAGAGAACAAAATCAAGCAACTACCTGCTGAAATCGGTAAGCGATTACACCCGTTGAAAGGTTAACTCTGTGCTTACGTTCGTTTTGCACTTCTGTTAAGTATGCATAAACTGCAACTTCTCCAGGTGTCCTCCTTCATTTAAAACGACATAGAATTATGCTCTGCATCTTACTGTTGTAATGTTAGCTCATATTGAGAGTAATTAATACCTTGGAGATATATATGTATTTTTTTAAAAAAAACAACAAATGCCCTTTTTCTTCATTTATCACCTTAAAATTGGATAGATCTTGTTTTTATCTTTGCCTTGTGCTTTCACATATTGTGTCTTCAGAGCCCAGATGGTTTAGGCAAAAAAAAGATACAGGGGCATATTTCATTTTAAGATTTCTTTATAAATCATTTATGAACTGTTGCAAGTTAGAAGCACATTATGGGCATGTTACAGAGGGGTGTGACCATGGTAATACAAGGGAGAATAGGTAGCTACATGCTATTACTGTGAGCAAGCTGTTGGATGCCGTAACAGTTAATAATGCAGGTTAATGATTCATGAAAGCCTCTACCTTTTGTAAGTCATGAATCTATTAATCCATGGACTCTTAATATAAAGTGACCAAATGATATATGCGTGGTTAATGATTCTTGTGACTTTTTAATGACTAGTATTTGCCTTTCCAAATGTTGTTACAAAACTTTGAAAGGTGGTGAAATAGCATGAAAGTGGGTTATTAATTTGAATAGTTTATTACAAAAAATGTGCTGGAATAGCTGAACAGCGAGAACTCCTGAGTTGTTCCTAGTAGGTTCTGCTTCATGGAAAAGATCTCTTTATCACACTGTTCTCAAGTGATATTTGAACAACGTATGTGCCTCTTAAAAGGGAGATCCTATCATCAGTGGTTTGTTGTTTTTTTTTTTCCCTATGTATCACCAGTTTTTAAAATGCAAGCATAGCTTAGTCCCTTTAGGGGGAGGGGGAACATGAGCTTCATGCAGTTGAGAAACTGCTTTGACTTTTTTCAAGTTTGGAAAAAAAACTTGTAAAAGCCCTTGTAATTCTGTGAGTAATAATTCCTGTGCCCTGTTTTTAAAAGCTGATGTGGGCAGCTTTTAACCAGTTAACCAAAGCCAGGGCATGAGTATGTGAAGTGTTACTGAAGCTGGCCCCTCTGCTCACTGGTTTTGCAAAGCTTGGGAAATGCTCATTTGGATCCCCTAATGCGTTTTTTTCTAACCAGCAGTGTTTGCCTCTTCCTCCTGCACCTCGATATGAAAGATACATAAGATAACATGTTCTTGAGGGCAGGAACTCCTGAGCACGTCTGAAACTGCTAATCGTGTTACCAGCGATGTCTTGTGCTTGATAACAGGAGAGAAGCAATGCCGTGAGGCTGCTGGCTCCTGCTCTGAGCCTTTGGCTCCCTGTGGCAGCTATTGGAATGGATTCTACTGTAGCCACAGAAACACGCGTTTGCCTGGCAAAAAGTAAATGGTTAATGTGGTATGTTCTCTGATCAACGTGATTTTTGAGTTGGCACGAACATCTCAGCAATCCTGGGAATTTCCCTTGGGAGATCTAAAGAATTACAATTTTGACCTATTCTGACACTTCTGTTTCAATCCATCAGCCTCTTTGAATCTTTTACTAATCAAGGAATCATGCTGGAAACCATGGGGCTGCTGTTTGCAAAAAAAACCAACAAACCAAACCCAACATACCACGTGTTTCTACATATGTTGAAGAAATTGTGGCTGATTTAGCTGGTTGAGCTGTTCTTACACAATTGTCAGTACTGTACCTGGCTCTGTCTGTGGCTGGGTTATTAAATGCAATCTAGCAAAGAGTCAGCTTCTAAGGTTCAACTGGGGATAGTACTGCATAAATTTAAATTAATACCAGTGTGTGAAGAAAAAAAAACTTCTGTGAGAGGTTGCATTCCGGTGTTTGATGTTGCACTTTGGAAACTTTCTGTAGGTGTGTTTGATACTGCAGACATTACTGTTGCTGCTGTAACCTCTTTGTTTCTTAACTGTTTTGTTTGTTGAATGCTTATGGTTAAGTCTAAAGTATGTAATTTCTGTATGTGTTTGTTCACAATAGTCTTGAAAGAGATAATTTCTCCATGAAATGGTTACACATATAGTAGATACATGTGTCATGAAGCGTGATTTGCTTCTTTCTTCTATATGTTTTTATTCTTGATATGCATAAAGGCAGTGTTCTCAGTTCTATATCAAACCCTGGCTAGAGAACATTAACTACTTTACTTCTGTCTTTGTATCCAGCAGCTAGTCCTGCCTTTATTTGTATTGTGATAATGCCCATGTTCCTTGTTATGGGTCAGCACCCCATCATGGAAGGCATTTTAGAAGCACAAATGCAAGACAACTGTCACCCTTCTGAAGAATTTAGAAGGGAAATCGCTCTGTTGAACAGCATCCTTTTTTATTCAAAGTAAATTTCTCTGGCTAGGTTGCCAGCAACTGAATCAGTTGAAAAATAAAGTAATTAAAGGATTTCTAAGTAACACAAATAATTTGAACTGCCAAGACATACAGAACAAGCGTTTGAAAAACCTTTTTCCTCAAACAGTAAAAACATACAAGATGGTTTCACTTTTGTAATTGATTTCTACTCACTCACTTTCATGTGTCTTTGTTCTAGTACAAAGATGAAATGTTTGAGTTGGAAACACAGCTGAAAAATGAAACTGCTGAGAAATGTATTTCTTACTTTCTGATGGAATTTCTCTGTTTCTTTAAACACTTGTTATTTATCTACATTTTACACGTAGACTTTAAAAAAGCCTTGCCTTTTAAGTCCCTATGATTGCAATACTTTGTATGTTTATAATATGGTTCCTAAATACTATATACAGGCAAAAGCTCTTACATTATCAGCTTTTAAATAACAGAAATTTTTGTTGCTGCAAAGCAGGAAGTAAAATGAGGCCATTATCTTTCATAAAGCAATATCATGTGGAGCATTTCAAATTCTTTTTAAAAAAACCCCATTGTTCTAAGGCCTAAGGCTCACATATCTGATGGTAAGATAGTGTGCTTGTTCATATTTTTAAAAATTCAAAGCTTACTTAAGCCACAGACTTGTCCAGCAAGGAAGAGTCCTGCAGCAATTAGTGATGCTGTGTTCGTGTTGTTAATCTGCTACGCAATGATGTGAAGAATCCTGGGCTTTCTTTACTTTGTCTTCTGGAGGTAGATGTGCTACAAAAGGTTGCCCTGGACAAAAAAAAAAAAAAAAAAAAAGAAATTAAACCCCCGGACTTCACTTTGAAAGATGGGATGTTGCTCCTGTTCCCTCAAAGAGCCAGCATTGAGTGTGATGGAATTAAAGTCTTAACCTGGTGCTACAGACTTGGCCTGGCTTTCACTATGGCTGAACACAAAATATCAGTTCTATATAATTATAAAAGGCTATCCAAGTCTAGGACCTTGCTGCTTCAAAATAACAGCTCACCTGATTTGTAAGCAATCATCCAATTTAATTACTTTTCTAGGAATCTTTAGTCTTCGGCCTTACAAAATAAAGTTTATTTTCCTTCTACTGTTATTGAAAGCAATTGAGAGTAGGTCCCAGAGTCTTAAGTGCTCTGATATTTGAGACCTTTCTTTCAACACCCAATATATCTACATCTAATTGATTTTTGTGCTAGTGATGTCTCACTGCTCCTAGATGCAGCAGTTTCCCTCTGTTGCTTACATTTGCTCTCGCTGTCATGTGCTGACAGCAGTCATATCTTCTCAGACCAGTTTTTTGTCCTCTAAAAAAATCTCCATTCCATCACCTCGCTATCTGTTTTCTTTGTAATCCTAATGTTTTGAATGTTGAGCATGCTTGATTAGTTTGAATATACCGTTCCAGGTGAGAGTTTCCCTCTTTGTGCTGGAGAGAACTCTGTCCATGCATCTGGATCACATTGTAACTGTGTTAGACCTAGCACACAAACGCTCTTCTGACCATCTGAGATACCTGCACTCTCTGCCTTCTCCGTTCGCCCTCTCTGCCACTGGTCAACCCTGGTAGAGAGATCCTGGTAGAAGCATACTCTTTTTTACACTACTAAATTTCATACCGTTTCCATTCTTTTTAGTTGCCTGTTTCTTCCAACGCCTCTAGCTTGCTAGAAGACCTTTGCTTTCTAAGTCATTGCTGAAGACACTGTGTGAAATTGGTCTTGAGGCGGATTCTTCAGAGTCCTGGAGACGTAACCTTCATCCAGGCTGGTATTTTACTTTCCGTCCTGTTATGTCCGTAGCAAGTTATAGTGGATTTCTCAGCTATCTTGACATCTTCTACTAGATACCCAAGTCTCCTAGTTACTTTCTGTGTGCTTCTACATCAGATGTTTTCATGGAATATAGGTTGACCAGGCTGAACAAACTAGATCTTCTGTATTTTTGTAGAAAATAACTAACTCTTTATGACAAATTAATATTTTACTGATACTTTTTATTTCTTATTATTTAAATAACTTTTTATTTGTTTTCATGCCTTTTGTTAATGTTTCCTGCAAATTCTGTTGTTCTGCGTAGCGTTTAGATGCTTGTGAGGTCGTCAGAATCTCCTCTTGTTATTTCTCTTATCTTAACATTTTGAATTGATAGTCTTCGGTCCTATGGTAGTGTTCCTTGTTTGATAGGTGCCGTGTAGAAGCTATACTCACGTGATTTCACAATAAGTTTCTAGAAATGCTTATCTAGAACATCTGCTGCTCGATGTGCAAATTTACAGCAATAACACCTGTTAGAAATAGATTCCTTTTAGGGAAACCTGAAATTAACTCTAAAACATTCTTAAAAGCCTGAGTGAAGGTAAAATATTTAACAAAACGTTTTTTGCAAAAGACATAGTTGATTAGATTTTAAGTCGTCCTGGAAATTGCTTTAAGACAACTGACCTGATACAGTATGTATTGTCTGGAGGAAAAGCTAGAAGAGGTGAATTCACCAGCGCTGAGCTACTGGGGTGTACTCTAAAGTTTGGTTCTATTTTGGGCGTTAAACTGTCTTTAGTAGATAAACAACACAAACTTAAATGATGTGACTACACTGAGGGAGAAGTTGCTTTGCATTTAATACAAACGTTTTAGTGAGAAAGAGGAAGTGTTATTATCTCTAGTTAGTAAACAGATATGTGTGTTTCTGGTCTTTTTTTCTTTTTTTCTGCAGAATGCAGTACCTCTCATTCCCTTGCATCCAGTTGCTTTTATTATAGGTAGGTTGATGACAATAAGGCTTCCTGTCTTTTCAATATTCAGAAAGCTTCTTAATTTTAAAGAATAGCTTACTCAACTGAGCTCAGTAAACCGAAAATGGAAGAAAACATTATCTGTGTTTTGGATGATGATCTCCTACTAACTCAGCAAATTCAGGCTCTAGACACCTAGCAAGTCATTGCTACTAGTCATTTGTTGGACTTCTCTTAGCACTTTTCCAGCAACACATGTAGTGCTTCTACAGTTTTAATGCAATTGAAATGATTTTAATAGACTGCACGGTAAGTTGAGGTCTTGATATGCACTATTGCATTTTCAAACATAGATTTGTTTGAATAAGATTTAAAAATACTTAAAAATCCCTTTAGCTGAAAACGTATTCTGAGGTGGGTTTTTTAGTCCCATTTTTTGGTATATTTAGCCAAAAGCTCTGTTCAAGAGTAGCTGAATTAGGGGGACTTTTTGTGAAATGGCTGTGCTGATGTGCAACAGCTTCGTGATGCTGAAAGAGGCAGTATCAGCTCCCCAGTCCTTCTGCCTCCTTCATCCGAGCTGTTCCTTGGTGAGCTGATTTATCTCACTAAACTAACAGAATAATATTTATGGCTTTGCTGCTTTTGTTGCCTGTTACTTTAATTAGTTGAAATCAGCGAAGTTTCAGATAAGAGTGGAACTGGTGTAGGAGGAGGAGTGGGAGAGCATGAACTGGAACAGGGAGAGCAGGACGGCTGCTTTTGCCCACGTTGAGCTGTTCAATCAGTGTGGCTCACTGCAGCTCACTTGGGAAACCTCACAGGTAGGACTGCTCCGGTTGTGTAAAAGCACGTGAAGTGCACTGCACGGGGTTTGAAGGAGGAGGGATTACTGTCTGCAGAGAGCTATTGAAAATGCATCGGATTATATTTTCAGAATCTCTTTTTTGTTCTTTTCCCCCCCTGATTTCCATGTCTTGTTCCACAAAACCCTGTGTAGATTATTGGAGTCCTGGTAGTATCAGCTCAGCCTCACCTTCCTGAAGCAATTTTTTATGCTTTTATGTATAGTTGTGAGAATTCATTGATGCAAGTTTCTTTATGGCGAAGCTACTTTATGTCCACTGATAATATTGAGAGTGCATCTTTCCCAGTATCTTGTTGTTGACTGTAGCCCTAAGCAAAGTCTGCATAAACCCAGGGTAAGTGTATACATGAGGCTTGACCTGACTCCTTTCCCAGATCCAGCTATTTTCATATCAGGGATTTCCTGAGCCTGGTGCAGCTTGTTGCTTTGCTAATTCTCAGTAGACTGCTCTTCCAAGGTCTTGACCATTTTTTTTTCCCCTTTAAACTCCTATAAATGCTTCACATCCGTAGCAAGGTCTGCAAGTTTGCTTTGGATGTTGTTCTTGACCAAAAGGTCACTGTTATGCAGATGTTGAATATATATAAATACCGAGCGCAAAAGAAGAATTTACCTGTTCACTTGGCTGCTGAATCATCCATGAAATAAAACCTTAAGGGAAAGGTTTCCATGTGGAAGCTTTGCCAAAACACAGTCTGGAGGGATGATTGTGGAAATGAGTTCACAAGGTGGACTCCAGCTTCATCACCATATCTGGTAAATTGTCCATTCCACTGAGATCAAAAAGTTGAAGATTAGAATGGAAGAATGTGAACACTTTGAGTCAGACAGTCAGCATGAGAAGGATGAAAACCAGAGGAACTGTCTTGGGATGAGGCCAAGCAAATGCTTCAATTTTCAGACTGTTACTTTAGCAGGCCTTTTGCATTTCTTGTATCGGGAGTTTTATTGCATTCCTCTGTGTTGTGTTGAAGGAATTGTTTTGCAGAATCAAGTTGATAATATTTTCTTTGCAAAGACACGGTTGCATCTTATACTGGTTTGAGATTTTTTTTGTCTTCTCAGCACACACGGCTCAAATGGAAATAATATTGTCAACATGGTTGAAATTACATTTGCATAGTTTCTGCAAGTTTCTGAAGACTCCAAATATTGTGTTTTTTGTCCGTGAATGCAACTCTTATTCTATGGAGAATCTGGTCAGGGCTGTTCTGCAAGGGAAATATTTTTAGATTGTAATTCAGGGAATCTGCCTACACCAGACTTGGAATGTCTCTGAGACTCTCTTCTGTTCTTCCCTTCCCCCATCTACCCAATATTTAGATCATTTGTGGTTTCTTCACTACTTTGAAACTCTTTTTCATAACACTTGCACCTGTTTGGTTTTCTGTAGCATAGACAGCAAACCAGATGTGTGCAGCTGTGTCGCTTCATGTCAACTCGCTCCATGCTGAATATAGTGCCTCCTTATTAAATGACTTGTTAGTTGCAAAGCTTTTCAGTGATGTTCTGAATTTCATTTCCCCCCCCTTTTTTTTTTTTTTAGTAGACCTGACAATATAGAGAAATACTTCTTTACATTATTTGTATCTAAGAACCCCTTGTTCTGTTTCAGTATAAAGGAAACCAAGTTGTGTTCCTGGGTTTAGTTGGCATGCTAATGTCTGCAAACACAGTGGTTGAGAATATTTTTATATTTTTGCTTTCTAATGTGATAAAAGCATGAAGTTGTGAACAGAAGTGGAATAAATATAGGCACAGCTATGTGTGTGCTGCTCCCTAGAAGTCCGAGAAAATAACTGCCTGTTTGATCCAGTTCTTTGGTTGCTTTCTTGGGCTGCAGGGAGGGTGAAGAACTGGATTTTGGCCGACTTCAGCTTTGGTGTCTGGGTCCTGACTCCTGTGAAAGCTCTTGTGGGGACGCAGTTTTGTCTTGTCAGCTAGTCAAATTCCTCCTGATTACATTTTCTTCAGACCAGCTTTAGGATAATGATTAAATAGTCCTGCCTTTTTGATCTACTCGCAGAGCTTATTGGGATGATGCCCCAAGTGTAATTCCAGTAAATACTGACAGCTTGTTAGAAGTCCAGCTTTTTTTTTTTTTTTTTTTAATATCAATGCTGCAACTATTTTAACTGTTTAAATGCTTCCAGAAGTGCTGAAATAAGATGGAAATAAGCACTTCCCTCAGACTGCCCTTGCTCATGCAGCCCGGTAGGCGGTTAGCCTTTATTATTTGAGAGCGAGCACGCTTGTTCCACACTCAAAATGGACAGGATCCAAGACGTGACCCCACGTTCAGCTTCACCAGGATCCCCTGGTCCTTCCCTGCAGAGCTGTTTCCCCACTGGCTGGTGTGAGGCTGTACCACTTTACAGGGCTATTCCATGCCAGATGCAAGAATTCACCTTTGTCTTGGCATCTCGTGAGGTTCCTGTTGGTTTATTCTACTGCCCAGCTCAAATCCTGACGTGAGCCCTTGCTAAGGTTGTTTCTCCTACGTTTCACGTTTAAAATGCTGTTTGAACATGTCTTTAATTTTATTTATATTTGTTGCTTTCAGTTATAAACAATAAATAAAAAATGTTTTGCTGTTGTCTTGTTGAAGCTTGTTTAAGACCAGATTTTGAGTTTCTTTTCAGTTGAGCTGAGCTTCTGTGTTTTTGAGTGATTCCCGTAACTAAATCCTGTTGCACATTCTGCAAACTCTAAATATTTAACTGTGCTTATTTCTTACTTGTATGAATATTTTAACTTTGGTACGCAAGTCACTTGTTACCGTATTAAAATTGCATTCTTTCTACTCAGTAACTCTTCTGTGTAAGTTCTAGTTGTGCAGTTATAATTCAAAATAGCTCTAAATAGCTCTGCTTAACTGTTCTTTTGGGCGGTTGGTAATGCACAGCAACGAGCTCAGGCTGTCTGTTACAGTGATATTCTCAAATATCATACAGAGGGAAAAGTTTCTGAAACTGTTTTTGAGTTTATTTCCTAAAATCAGGACACTTATCCCAAAGAGTTTTATAGGCAGTCTAAAAATTCTTTTGCCTTTTTTTTTTTTTTTTTTGCCAGCAGAAAACCTAGTGAGACATGAATAGCTACCAAAGTTATGGGAACTATTTGTAACTTGTTGCCAGCATTGCTGATTTCAGATAATTATTCTTTAGCAATTAATTTACAGCCAGTGTTGTGACACACCAGCCTGAAGTCCCACTAATATTTGCATTCTCCTCTTCCTTGTACTTTCCATAAGAGTCTTGATCCTCTTGCTGTGTCATCTGGCCCAGTATTTATCATGTTGTGAAGGATTTCATAATTTTCAATCTGCTTAAGGCTGGGCAGGCACGGAGTTAATCCAGTGGAAAACAGGCTGTATTACAAATTGTGTTTGCTGTCCAAGAGTGTTGCCCACTGTGTGAATTAGTGATAGGAGACTGAAGCCTCTTTGCTCTTGACCTATACTCTCTCCCAAGATGACTGTTAATTTGTGTGTACTTTTATTTTTTTTTTTTAAATGAAGTCTTATTTTGTTTTTTAAATAGCCAAGAAGAATTTTTAGAGTTATGTAAGTCAGGGCATGTAACTTGGGCCTCTTGTCGTAACAGGCTTTCCAGGTTGGCCATGTAATGGGACTATAATTCTGCCTCATTATGCAGAAAACATTAGTCATTTCTTAATGCTGGGGTTTTTTTCAGGAGGTATATTTAGCTTTGTCATACTATAACATTTAGTCTCCGTGTATATGAGAACAACAGTGAGGTGATTGCTCACCCCACCTTTTTTAAAGGTTGTTGAGCTCTATACTTAGCTGTATTTTTACCAATGTTTTCAACTGGAAGGTGGTTGGGAGTCTTCACAAACTATTTTATCTGAAAAATGTGTGTGAATCGTCTGAAATTTTTATCTTGTAGAACCTTTTAAAACATATTTTTTTTTTAAAACTACATAATACGGCGTAACTAACTTTTGTGAAGGTTATTTGCAGAGAAACTGCTTTATGTATTTCATATGGGGCATTACTTCTACTTTAAAATCTCTTATTGTCAAGCGAGGTAGTATGTGCAATTTCTGTCTGCTTTATTGGCAGACCTTGAGCTTCAATTGCTTTTTTTTTTTCTTTGCAATTAAAGTGCAATGTACTATGAAAAAAAAAAAAAGACAACCCACTCCACCAAAACCCCCCACCCAACTAACCCCAAACCCCAGCACTTTTCCAGTTTATTTTTTAATTGTCCTGAGGATGCTTGTCCCTTCAATGCAATTGCAACTAGTCTGTAGAGAATCCTTTAGTCGCTACTGTGAGCCTAAGATTTGCCTATTTTGGATGTTACTTGTGGCAAAAAGACTTTGTTCATTTTACCTGTGATTAGTGTTTCCCTGAAGTAGTGCTTGCCTTGCTACGGTGTTTTCGGGTGTTTGAACAGTCCTTTGGTGAAGCGACGCTGGAGTTGTCCATGTAGTGAACTGGAATGGGTTTTTCCTTAAGAAACTGCTCTCTGGGTAAGGCTGATTTCGAGCTGCAGCACATTGCTAGCTGGCATATTTCGGTTAAATTGCTTAAAATATAAATGTGTTTCAGCAAAGTTTATGTAGTACACCAGAAATGAGCAAATGTTGATTCTTTTAATGTGAATAAGATCATGAGCTCCTTGCTCATTAGCTGTTTTTTCTCTTTTTACTTGAGTAAATGTTTCTTTTAGGAAGGCTTTATTTTTGATTTTGACACATACTTCTTACCCTGGCCCAGGAAAAATGCCAGATTTCAGTTGTATCTTGCTAAAACTTATTTTCACTTTTTTGGACAAGCATTTCCTTCAATACAGTAGCCACTGTTCAGACAATGAGAAGGACACTTTCCATCACTGAAACAAGCTGGCTTTACATCTGCTCCTAAGAACAGCATTGTGCAGATGGCCTTAAGTTTGGCCTCTTTGTTCTTGCAGATCATTATTTGTTGTACCAATTGTTTGTGCCATGTGTTTATCCTGGCATAGTTTTTGAAAGAGCTGCTGTTGTGCAGCAGTGCACAGTGCCTCCATTCACGGGGTAAATCACTGCTGTCACTCGGACGGTGAAAGAGCTGCCCCTCTTCTTTAGCTGGTGGCCTGGTGGCAGAGTGGTTCTGGTCCCAGGTACTGAGATGTTTTCAGTAGTGTTGGTTAATGGCAGTGTTGCTGGTACTCAGATCTATATGACTTGGAACAGAGAGCCCCTCAGCCAGGAAAATAGAGTTTAAGCAGAAGACAGGGCAGATGGTGCTGATCGGACACAGGGTGTGACCAGCATCGGTTTGTAAAGGGCTAGACCTTTGAATTTACTTATCCCTCTATTTTCCCACACTTGTCCTTCCTAAACCACATTGATTCCTCCCTTTCCCCTTCCTTAAGGTCCCATAGCAACTCTTAGTGTCCCAAGTTGCTCTCCTTGCACCTCACAGTAGGTATTCAAGCCCCATATGCAGTAACAGCCCTCAGTCTTCAAGATGCTGTGTTGAGCCTTTCCACTTACACACTGTGATGGGTCTCACGCTGGCCATGGGGCTGATGGCTTTCCTGGGACAGCCCAGTTCTCCCGCCCAATGCTGGTCCTTTCTGTGTCTTTGCACATGAAGATGAGCCCCTACTGCATCACCTAAACATTTTTCACCTTGTTAAACGTCTTGGATGTAAGAATTTTTTCCATATGTCATGAAGAATAACAGGAGAAATGTATCTTGAGTGCTTTTTGTTGACTTGCATGCTCACTGTGGTGTGTCTCAACAATCCAAGTTAAAGTATTGAAAGAATTTCAGTGCCAACAGCACTTCACCTCCCCTCTCCTTCTGCCCTCGGGGGGGGAAAGAAAAGAACATCTTGGTGAGATGCTGTCAAACCATAAGTATTACTGCGTCCAAGAGCAAGATTCTTTACTGAGCAATGTGAATTAAAAGCTGAATATTGTAATATCCCTTGAAATTGCTTTTCCTAAGTCACAGGGCTTTAATTTTTGCTTGATTTCTGCTCTAAGTCTAAAATTTGTTGGGCAGCCCTCGGTCTGTTTTAACATTCAAAATTTTTATTGTTTACCAGTGTCGCTTTTTAAAAATAATGCCTGTATTTTTAATAGTATTAAGTACGGCTATCCAAATTAAACCAAACTGATAGTTTGCCCATAATTGGCTAAATAAACATGGGCACCTCTTTTATTTTTTCCCGCTGCAGAATTAGCTGGTGAGATGTTTGTTTCAAACGTGTAGCTTGCTGTTGTCAAAGTTTTCAGCAGGTGCAAATACGAAGTGCAGCAAATGTTGCTGCAAAAACCCAAGTCTTTCTTCGACTTCAGCAGATGTAGAGTGGGAAGAGTCAAGTAAATGAGAAATTGGTGTGATGAAATGAAATTTATGCCACATTTCAAGTTTGACATCATTGGTTTGGGTCTGAAGTGAAAACAAATGAAAACAGCAATCATGAAGTGCAAAGTATTGTCCCAAGGTGTGGGAATGTTCTTGAGTTATCTTAGTAAAGATTTGTGGGGTTCTTTTTTGGTCGGTTTGTTTAGAGGGAGGGATTCTAAAGTCTTCCTCAAGCTTTTCTTCCTCCTTCTATTGCCTTCTACGCTTAGCCCACTTGTTTTCATGAATAACAAAAAGATACTCCTACTGCAGAACATTAACTCTTCCTTACTTTTTTCTTAAATTTCCTTTTTCTGCATATTAATGGCAGTAAAACATGGTTTATGTGGTGCTGGATACAGCATCTTTGACCATTGACTCTGGCTGCCTGGAATACACTTGAATGCCGATTTGAGAGGGGACACACACAGTGATGGATGAGCTGCTTAAGAACCACCTTTACATTTCCATCTGCCTAGTTTCTAGAAAAGCATCCCCATTTGGGTTAATAAATGCAGGAAATAAGATCAGTTATATGTTAACTATCTAAGAAAAAAGGATAAATGAAGCTATTGGGATTGACTTTTTTTTTGCTGGCTTTTCACAACTGTTTTGTGATACGTAGTAAATGTTGTGGCTACATGACACCTGCAACTTAATACAGAGTCTGAATTCGTAAATATTTTGCAATGTTTTAAAATCACCATTATTTGTGATTATCTTCTGATCTAATGGGTAGACAGTCTACATGTCAGAACTTGCCCAAGCTTGTCCTGCAGGCCTGTGGGAAAATCCTTAAAGGATTGTGTCAAAGATACAATACTGAAGCTTAAAAATAGACATTCAGTCCTCAAAAGGAATTTGCTACTCTTCCAAATTTGTTACTCACTGAGTCATGCTCTTATACACAAATACAGTGACCTCATCTTTACTGGATAGAGTTGAAGCTGTTCAAATCATTTGCATTAATTTCACCTCCATTGGATGCCAGAAGATGTGAAGGCATTTACCTGTATTTGTGCACGCTTTTTTTTTTTAAACCCAGCAAGCTATTGCTCAGAACATAGTATGTTTGTCATTAAAACAGATGAAACTACTGTAGCTAGAGAGTTGTGCCTCCCTGTATTTTTAAATTAAGGTGTAAATGTCAGGAATGAAGCAGTTCAGTGTAAAGTAGCTCTAAACTAAGCAAGTTCAATCTTTTTTAAGGCTTAACAGATAAGCCTTTTTTTTCAAACTTTTATTTGCTTTAGCTCTGCTTGCATATATAAAATATAATAATCTGCGTAAATAGGTTTACAGTTTACTTATCATATGTTGCCTTTTTTGTGATGACTAAAAATGATTAAAAATAGCACTCGGGACTTTGGGTGGATTATGTAGGTTGTCAGCCATATAATTTTGGTGTCTCTTAATTGTTGATTTTGTGCCTGAAAGCAATTCACGGTATAAAACCAGATCTTAATTTCTCAAAATTCAATACAGCCCACTCACTCTGTGATGTTTTAAACTTCTGGTCAGCCTGAACAAGTGTGTTTTGTACTCTATTTCCACAGTTTGAACTGTCAGAATAAAATCAATAAATAAGTGAGATTTCTTCAGAGATTCTATCAAAGCTTTATCTGAGTTTTTAAAAATTGTTGATCAGGTTTTAGATATGACTGATGAAATTATGTTCCTGTAATGCCTTATTTTATTATGGTAGCAATAGCTTTTATTTTTTTTCAGATTATCCCCAAATCTGTCTGATTCTATTAATCTATGTTTGGAAGTCATTGTCTAGAGCTGTACATTAAAGAACTTGATGTTTTGGTTTTCTTGTGTGCTTTTAGGTGAGTTGTGTAACCTCATAACGCTGGATGTAGCGCACAATCAGCTTGAACATCTTCCAGAAGAGATTGGAAGCTGCACGCAGATCACCAACCTTGACTTGCAGCACAATGAGCTCTTGGACCTGCCAGAAACCATAGGTACGTGAAGAGGCTGGAGAAGAGAAAATAAATTACTATTTCAAAATATTCAGTAAGAGGAACAAATTTAAGAATGAGTATTTGGTTGGTGACTGTGGAATGACTGGTGTTCAGCTCAAGGCAGCTTCGCGCTTGAGATCAAAAGCAAGGTGTGCGTGTTACCTTAAATGTAGTTTCTAGCTTTCTGAATGATGTTATTAAATCTAACGGTGCTGCCAGGTGCAGCATTGTCTAAGAATGAGAGCTATAAGGGAAAAAATCCATCACTTCTGACTCTGATGTAAGGTGTTCTGTGGTTATAAATAAATATCTATAGCTTGGTTTTTTCATTCTGTAATGAAATTGAGC